>CM035154.1:131870081-132232745 GCA_020205615.1 Panax quinquefolius
TCGCATCACGTGGATTACCGCATGGCAGGCGAAAATCCATTTACAGTTTCATATATTCTATTATACTCAGTTGGTTAAAGTTTTGGCTTTTGTACTCCATGAAATTAGTGGAATATCCTTGATATTTGCGCTTCATCCAATATCTTTTCAAGGAAATATTCTTTTGAGCATTCTTGAATTTTACTCTACAAAGTAGTTTCATGTTGACAATTTGGACATTATTGATTTCTGGATAAATTAAATTATAAATATTTAAAATTTATCCTTGAACTTGTTTTATTGAATTATTTTGTCATTGTCATCATCCTCATGCTTATATTGTGATTAAATTCATCTTTGGCTTACGTGCATAGATGGACTTGGCATGATTATGACCAGGGATTATTCGGTATAATCATGACCGTAATATGACGAATGATGTGATAAAAGTCCTCATTGGCCTGTAGTTCATTGATGGACAGTTGTTGGTATGATTATGACCAGGGATTATTCGGTATAATCATGACCATTGATGAGTACATGAATATCCTTGGCCGTGGTTCAGGGATGATGTGGCTTATTTATTAAGCTGAGTCTCAGCGATAAAGTTGATGAAAATCTTTTTAAATCATAGAAGATAGTAGATTTTATGCTCTACTTGACTCTTCTAATGGATTTCTTATTCCACTGTAGTTGTTGATCTAAAACTTGTTGTCTATTATATTCTATCAGTTGTTATACTGTTGAAGGCTAATGATAATTTATTCTGCATTATCTTAGTCATAATATTTCTTACTGGGCTAGTTGAGCTCACCCTTTGCTTTCATTGTTCTCTTCAGGAAATGAGAATATAGCTGGGACTAGTCGGGGAACGGAGTGACGGTCCAGATGATAACATTAGTAGTCCTCATTATTCTGTTAAATAGTGTGATAATAAATGTAATGAGGAGTCCATTAAGTGTGGATATTGTCTAGATGATAATATTTGTATTAAAACTCACAGCATATGTTTTGTCGTATTTTACACGACAGTTGTATAATTAAGTTTTTATTTGTATTTTATACCATGTATTTGGCGACTCAAAATGGGTGATGTATACCTATTTTGGGGGCATCACACTAAGACCTATGAGTTATTGGGCCATTAAGCTACCACTGAGCCATTCTAACTCCTAAATTATTACAATTATTATTATTATAATTCTTAGTACAGTGCCCAAAAAGTAAATTATCTCATCTTCACATGCATAGAAACGATGCTAGGTAATTTAAATATTAGTGTTACATAAATTCTAGCATGATAGGTAGTTGGTTCAGTGGCTTTTGATGGAATATAAGGTTTCTAGTTTGGAGAGATCTGGAGTTTGACACTCGTGAGCAACATTTTCTTTAAGGAAATTTTTACCAAGCATTTCTGCCCTCCACGTCAGCAAAAATAACGGACCATGTCAGCAAAAAAATACGGCCAATATGAACAGTCAATGTGAGACCCCAGATTTTATCAATAAAGATTTAAATTTTGTTGAAATAATTTTTTAATATTATGGTGTGAATTTAAGATAATATTATAGTTGTGGGTAGTATTTATAAATTTTGCAAAGTATGCAAGTGGTTATATTATATTCGATTGGTGGGGAATATTCGGTTTAGCGAGGGAATATTCGACAACCAGCTTAATCATTGGTGGACCCCACAATGAAATTATTGTCGGATTGAGAAAATGACAAAAATATTTTATTGAAATAACGGCGGAAGTTTTCTGGTAGTTCTTGTTGAACTACTTTCGGTAGTAAAAAACGATGTCGTGTGGTTGCGTAGTAGCACTGCGGTATTGATTATTGATGCTTATGTGAGAAGTCACTCGGTTTGATTCCATTATTGTCGATTAATAATATGAATTATTATAGCGATAATGACGTTTTGTTTTATTCAGTATTATTAACGTAATAAAGCGAAACATCTTTTATATAAAATAGAATACTTTATTAAAGTTATTCTATAAATAAAATATATTATATTTTATTATGCATAGTGTTGCGTAGTGTTTTTGCATAGTGATTTGCATAGTATTGCATATAGTGTTTGCATAGTAAAATATTTTTATATAAATAGAATATATTATATTTTATTTAAAAGATTTTTCTTTAAATATGGACCGTCGATTAAAGTAAATCAAACTGGATAGTTCATGGATTAGTTACTATGCATTTCATTTTCCTATAAATAGAAGCTCATTCCTTCATTATTTTCTTACGAATTCATTGAAAACTAGAGAGAGAAATTATAGAGAGAAGCTATAGAGAAAATTATAGAAAGAAGAAGAGTATTACTCGCTACTTCACTACTTCTATATTTAGTTCTTTTTACGGTGAGGGTGTTATTCTTTCTTCTTGAAGAGAACTTACATTATTCCATTCATTATTATTACATTGGAATAACTTTTGTAAAAGTGGCATACCCTATACATAACTTTGATATCTGTGGCATACCCTATACTTGGTGAAATCCTTATGTTATTCCATTCTTATTATTACATTGGAATAACTTTGTATCTGTGGTTTACCCTATACTTGGTGACATTCTTCTATTATTCTGTTGGAACATCACATGCATGTGTTTTACACTGGGACTGGTTTAAATTTTATTATTCTCGTGGAACATCCATGCATGTGTTTTACAGGACACCGGGTTCCGTCTTTATCATTCTGTTGGAATATCCTATCATGTGTTTTACACCGGATCCGGTTCCATCTTTATTATACTGTTGGAACATCTGTTCGGTGTGAATTTCACGACTGGTTCCGTTATTATTATTCTGTTGGAATAACTCATCTATCTGAAATCCGCATGCATGGTGATTTCTTTTGTTATTCCATTCTTTATTATACCCCGGTTGGTTAAAACTTTGACTTTATACTCCATGAAATTATTAGAATATCCTTGATATTTGCGTTTCATCCAATATCTTTTCATGGAAATATTCTTACGATCATTCTTGAATTTTACTCTACTAAAACAAAGATCATGTTGACAATTTGGACGTTAATAATTCATGGATTAAATAATTCTTGAACTTGTTTTATTGAATTACTATGTCATTGTCATCATCCTCATGTTATATTATGTTATCTTTGGCTTACGTGCATAGATAAACTTAGTATGATTATGACCGAGGATCATTCGGTATAATCATGACTTGATATAAATGATGTGACAAAAGTCCTCGGTGGCTGTAATGCGTTGATGGATAGTCTTTGGTATGATTATGACCGGGGGTGATTCGGTATAGTCATGACCATTGATAATTTGATGAAAATCCTTGACCGTGGTAGTGCGTGGATGATTAGATGTGGTGGTTTATTTATTAAGGTGAGTCTCAAATGATAAAAATTGATGAAAACCTTTTAAAACCTAAAAGATAGTAGACTTTATTCTCTACTTGACTCTTTTAATGGATTGCTTATTCAGCTTGCGATTAAAGCTGGTTGTCTATTATATTTTATCGGTTTAACACTTTGTTGAAGGCTAATGATAATTTATTCGCATTATCTTAGTCATAATATTTCTTCTTTGGGCTAGTTGAGCTCACCCTTTCTTTCACTTTGTTCTCTTGAGGAAATGAGAACATATTTGAGACGAGTCGGGAACGAAGTAATGGTCGAGAGGATAGCATTAGTAGTCCTCACTATTACGTGAAATAGTGTGATAATAGTTGTAATGAGGACTCCTTTTGAGTTTGTATAATATCTAGTAGACAATATTTGTATGCAAACTCACAGTTTATGTCGTATTGTACACGACAGTTAGGTTAGTAAGTTGTATTTGAATTTATGTACCATGTAAGTGGCGACCCAAGATGGGTGGCGTATACCTAATTTTAGGGGCGTCACGGTTGGTATCGAGCTTAGGATATGATCCTGGCTAAGATGTGAGAATAGTACTAGGAGGGAGAGGCGGGAATTCCTTCGCTAGTATGACCTACCTAAAGCTATTTGGTATTTAATTGGTCGGTCAGAGTATAGGGATAATATGTGATATGTTAATTAACCCTTATTTTGTGGCAGTGTTTGAAAATGGCATCCGAGAATGTTGAGAATAGCAATGGAGCACGAGGCTGTTGATTCTCCACATATCAATAATCGGGACAATGTGCACGGGATGGCGATAATCCTCCGTAAACAACAACATCGATCAATTGATGAATAACAGTGACGTTTAAAAGGTTTTAGAATTCATGCAACATCAAAGTAAAGCGACTCTGTCCAAAAGCGTGGGGTGGAAACACGAGAAAACTCTCGGCGGTCACCGCTAAACAATTCAAAGGCTGGGACCACCGGAGTTTAAGGGAGAGCCAATACCACTTACGGCGGAAGCATGGATAAAGCAGATTACCAAGATATTTGATGTCTTGGGATGCTCGAGGAGCAAAAGGTTCCCTTTACGCCTTTATGTTTTGCAGGAGAGGCGATTCTTTGGTGGGAATCCAGAAACGCGTACTCGACTTCTTTGTCTTGAAGATATCTTGGGAGAAGTTCCAGAGTCATTCAACGACAAATACTTTCCTAAAAGTATTCGCCACATGAAGGAGGTGGAGTTTATCAAGTTGGAACAAAACAATATGACCAGTGTGTCGCAATACGAGGCAAAATTTGCGGAGTTATCAAGATTTGCGCCCCACTTGGTGGATAATGAGAGAGAATGGCGCGAATGTTTTTAAGAGGTTTGAAGCGGAGATACGTCAACATCTTATTTCTCATAAAGCGTGTTTTTATTCGGATGTTGTAAATAGGGCTCGATTAGTGGGTAGCGATAACGAGTCAACTTAACTAAAAGAGAGCGAAAGGTAAAATTATAATACCGGCAAATAAAGTAGTCATCGAGCGGTGACAACAAGCGTGGAGAGGAATCAACGGGCGGATATGGTAACCACTTGGTGGTAATCAGGGCCAAAATAATAAGAATGGACATTTCAAGAAAAGGAGATTCAACAATGATGGAAAGATGTCAGCACCAGCACCTGTTGTTAAGGAAGGAGAAGGACCACCTATCATATGCTTCAAATGCGGAGGAGAGGGACACATCAGTCCGAACTGCGCCATGCCATCCAAAGCATGTTATAATTGTGGAAGAGAAGGCCACTTAGCTCGATTTTGTCGTTTACCGAAGACGAATTCAACTAGGATGGAGGCACCAAAGGCTGTCCCAGACAAACCAGAGCCGGTAGTTTAAGAGAGAGCGTTTTTTTTCTCGTGACGAGGAACCTGAATAAAATTATCACGGGTAAGTTAATCATAAGCTCTTGCGAAGTCTATACCGTGTTAGATACCGGTTCTACCCATTCTTTTATCTCTCTTGCTTGCGTTCAACGTTTAAATTTGACTCCGGAGAAGTTAGACTTTGACTTATTGGTTGAAACTTCGTTAGTAGGAGCCTTCGTTACCGTTACTATTTTTTTTAATCTTGTTGTTTCAAATAAACACTTTCACGCGTTACTGTCGATCTTATCTCTTTGAAAATACTTGCCTTTGAGGTAATTTTTTGAAACGATTGATTAACTACTCATTATTCTTTTTGTAAGGTTGTTAGCTTTCATATTCCTAACCAACTTGTTATACGAATTCAAAGTAACCAAACCCTAAAGTTAATCACTGTTATATCAAGCCATAAGTAAAGAGCCCCGAACCTTTCGTTGTTGACTTCCTTGTGTGGAATGCACCGAAGCGGACTTCTTCGTGGCGACGTCATGATGAAGATGGCAAGTTTATAGGTATCATTGTGAGGTGCTTTATCTAGGTTAAGGGATAGAAGTCACGATTCAGTATCAATGTGACGTACTATCCAAGTCTTGGATGAGATAATGATTTTGAATGATATTTCTATCATTAATAAATTTCTTGACGTATTCTTGAAGATTTCCAGCCTACCCTAGAGCGTGAAATCGAATTTTGTATTGACCCCAGTACAAAAACCCATTTCTTAAACCCTCAAATATTTCTTCAACTAAATGAACAGTTTACGTGGTTTATGATGAAAGTCATAATAAAAGCATTGGAATAATGAAAATCATGGGTATATGAAGTATTAGTAAGTTTTATGATGAGTTATGTTGGTTGGTATGTGAAAACATGAAAGTTTCTTAGAAATCACAAAGAGTTGAAAATCAGATTTTGGTGAAAAACGTAACATGAAATTCAATTGACCATATCTCCTATTATATTTTGAATTTTTGAGTATGGTCAAGTTCTAGAGTTAGATCTATGAGTTACCTAACTAATCCAAGTGGAATTACTGGAAAAGGTGTTGTAGATTTTTGTGTCGACTGTATTTAGCAAATGAGGCCAAAGCTGTAAATTTTGAAAATGCTACTGCCCAGAAACTTTAAGGGACTGTTTCGGCCACTTAAATTATGAGAAAAATTCTGGCTTTTTGGGACATGAAAGTATATGGTATAAAGTACCTCCTGTCCAAAAATGAGCTCATTCTGACTTAAAATGAGCAAGTTATGACTATTTCAATATTTAGGTTTTCCGATTTAAAACGCTATAACCGGAGTTCTATAAGTCCGATGACCATGAAATTTAAACTGGAAGCTCACGTTAACATGTGTAAGGTCCTGCCAAGATTTGGGAATTTTGGAGTTAAACTTGAGGTAGCTAATTTCTTAAGGAATTAAGTGGAAATTGATTTTAAAAAATAGTAAATGAATTTTAAAAATTCGAGAAAAATATATTTTCATTATGGGACTATATTATGCTAAATCCCAGAAAATAAATATTTTTGGGGCTGATTTGGTATTTTCATGAAAATAGTTTAATTCTGAACATATGAGTTAAATATGTTATGTGAAGTATGAAAGTTGAAAATAGGATTTTATGGCTAGAGAATCCTATATATAGAGTATATGCATATTTTTTGATGAGGATTTGATAATTGGTGATGATATTTTATGAGTATGACATTTTTGAATGATTAAATGCATTATATGGTAAAGCGTAAACAATTAAGATAAATTGTTTATAAATTTAAGAAGTGATTAAAATATTGTTATAATATTAATGATATTAGATTATGAGATTATTAAGTAATTGAAAACATGGGGATATTCTTGAATCTGGATAAATTATATTATAAATGTTTAATATTTATCCTTTATCTCATTTGATTGATTCTTTATATCATTATCCTCATGCTTATATTATGTTGAAAGTCATCTGTGGCCTGTAGATGGACTTGGTATGATTATGACCAGGGATTGTTCGGTATAATCATAACAGTAAATGAATACACAATTATCTTTGGTAGTAGTGCATGGATAATTTGTGGTCGTGATCTTAATGAATACACAATTATCTTTGGCCATAGTGCATGGATAATTTGTGGTCGTGATACTTAGTGAATACACAATTATCTTTGGTAGTAGTGCATGGATAATTTGTGGTCGTGATACTAATGAATACACAATTATCTTTGGCCGTAGTGCATGGATAATTTGTGGTCGTGATCTTAATGAATACACAATTATCTTTGGTAGTAGTGCATGGATAATTTGTGGTCGTGATACTAATGAATACACAATTATCTTTGGTAGTAGTGCATGGATAATTTGTGGTCGTGATCTTAATGAATACACAATTATCTTTGGTAGTAGTGCATGGATAATTTGTGGTCGTGATACTTAATGAATACACAATTATCTTTGGTAGTAGTGCATGGATAATTTGTGGTCGTGATCTTAATGAATACACAATTATCTTTGGCCGTAGTGCATGGATAATTTGTGGTCGTGATACTAATGAATACACGATTATCTTTAGCCGTAGTGCATGGATAATGGATAATTCGTGTGGTCGTGATACTAATGAATATCCTTGGCCTGTAGTGCAGGGATGATTCGATGATATGGATTAATTATTGATCAGTGTCTCAGCAATGAAATATTAATTCATGGATGTGGTAAAAGTCATCTTTGGCCGTAGTGCATTGATAGACTTGGTATGATTATGACCACGGATTATTCGGTATAATCATGACCGTAATTGAAAAACACGAATATCCTTAGCCAGTAGTGCATGGATAATTTATGGTTGTGATACTATTGTTGAGTCTCGAGATTATTGGTTTTCTGATTTGTATATCTTTGGCTGTAGTGCAAAGATGAATTGTTAATGAATATCTTTGGTAGGATTGCAAAAATGAATTTAATGTTTTCAACGATAAAGGTATTCAAGGTATCCTCACCTCTTTATCATATCAGTAGTCGTACCCTAATTTCGAGGGCTAAATTCCATAAGGAGGGAGATTGTGAGACCCCAGATTTTATCAATAAAGATTTAAATTTTGTTGAAATAATTTTTAATATTATGGTGTGAATTTAAGATAATATTATAGTTGTGGGTAGTATTTATAAATTTTGCAAAGTATGCAGTGGTTATATTATATTCGATTGGTTGGGAATATTCGGTTTAGCGAGGAATATTAAATAACTGGCTTAATCATTGGTGGTCCCCTAATGTAATTATTATCGGATTGAAAAGCGACAAAAATATTTTATTGAAATAACGGCGGAAGTTTTACCGTGGTTCTTGTTGAACTACTCGGTAGTAAAAAAATACGATGTCGTGTGGTTGCATAAGTAGTATTACGGTATTGATTATTGATGCTTATGTGAGAAGTCACTCGGTTTGATTCCATTATTGTCGATTAATAATATGAATTATTATAAGCGATAATGACGTTTTGTTTTATTCGTATTATTAACGTAATAAAAGCGAAACATCTTTTATATAAAATAGAATACTTTATTAAAGTTATTCTATAAATAAAATATATTATATTTTATTATGCATAGTGTTGCGTAGTGTTTTGCATAGTGATTTTGCATAGTATTGCATAGTGTTTGCATAGTAAAATGTTTTTATATAAATAGAATATATTATATTTTATTTAAAAGATTTTTCTTTAAATATGGACCGTCGATTAAAGTAAATCAATACGGACCGTTCATGGATTAGTTCTTATGCATTTCATTTTCCTATAAATAGAAGCTCATTCCTTCATTATTTTCTTAATTAATTCATTGAAACTCTAGAGAGAGAAATTATAGAGAGAAGCTATAGAGAGAAAATTATAGAAAGAAGAAGAGTATTCCGCTACTTCACTACTTCTATATTAGGTTCTTTTACGGTGAGGGGTGTTATTCTTTCTTCTTGAAGAGAACTTACATTATTCCATTCATTATTATTACATTGGAATAACTTTTGTAAAAGTGGCATACCCTATACATAACTTTGTATACATGGCATACCTATACTTGGTGAAATCCTTATGTTATTCCGTTGCTTATTATTACATTGGAATAACTTTTGTACGCATGGTTTACCCTATACTTGGTGACATTCTTCTATTATTACATTGGAACATCACATGCATGTGTTTTACACGGACACGGTTTGCTTTTTATTATTCTGTTGGAACATCATGTATGTGTTTTTTACAGGACACTGGTTCCGTATTTATCATTCTGTTGGAATATCCTATCATGTGTTTTACACCGGATGCGGTTCCATCTTTATTATTACATTGGAACATCCGTCGATTGTGAATTTCACGACTTTGGTTCCGTTATTATTATTACATTGGAATAACACATACATGTGCAATCTTGCATGCGTGGTGATTTCTTTTGTTATTCCATTCTTTATTATACCCAGTTGGTTAAAACTTTGACTTCTATACTCCATGAAATTAGTAGAATATCCTTGATATTTGCGTTTCATCCAATATCTTTTCATGGAAATATTCTTACGATCATTCTTGAATTTTACTCTACTAAAGCAAGATTATCGTGTTGACAATTTGGGCGTTAATAATTCATGGATTAAATAATTCTTGAACTTGTTTTATTGAATTACTATGTCATTGTCATCATCCTCATGTTATATTATGTTATCTTTGGCTTACGTGCATAGATGAACTTAGTATGATTATGACCGAGGATCATTCGGTATAATCATGACTTGATATAAATGATGTGACAAAAGTCCTCGATGGCTTTGTAATGCGATGATGGATAGTCTTTGGTATGATTATGACCGAGGGTGATTCGGTATAGTCATGACCATTGATAATTTGATGAAAATCCTTGACCGTAGTACGAGGGATGAATAGATGTGGTGGTTTATTTATTAAAATTTGAGTCTCGTGATAAAAATTGATGAAAACCTTTTAAAACCTAAAAGATAGTAGACTTTATTCTCTACTTGACTCTTTTAATGGATTGCTTATTCGCTATGATTAAACTGGTTGTCTATTATATTTTATCGGTTTAACCTTTGTTGAAGGCTAATGATAATTTATTCGCATTATCTTAGTCATAATATTTCTTCTTGGGCTAGTTAAGCTCACCCTTTCTTTCCTTATTCTTCTTGAAATGAGAAGCATATTTGGGGACGAGTTGGGGAGCAGAAGTAATGGTCGAGAGGATAGCATTAGTAGTCCTCACTATTACGTGAAATAGTGTGATAATAGTTGTAATGAGGACTCCTTTTGAGTTTGTATAATATCTAGTAGACAATATTTGTATGCAAACTCACAGTTTATGTCGTATTGTACACGACAGTTAGGTTAGTAAGTTGTATTTGAATTTATGTACCATGTAAGTGGCGACCCAAGATGGGTGACGTATACCTAATTTTGGGGGCGTCACAGTCAGCATTCCGTTTTTCTGACGAAAATTCCAACGTCAGTTAAAACGATGTTACATCTTGCTCTTCTTTTTTACAAATTTGCTTTATAAATTTTTTAAAACAAAGTTATAATGCCGGTTAGTTTGGCATTGGACCACATTTTTATTTTTTTCAAATTTCTTTTAAAAAATAAAATCGTTTTAAAAAAATTAAGATAATTTTTTTTAAACTCGTTTTTTTAAAAAAATATTTTTTTAAAGTGGCGTTGGTTGCCTTTCTGATTTTTATCCAAAAAAAAATATCCAAAAATTCAAATGGCGTTCAGTAGTTTTTCCCAAATTAGATGTGAGAACCTTTACTCCCAACGACAGCATTGAAGTTTTTATTTTTTAAAAAATATTCGGTTATTCGATTTTACCTTCTTTTATTTTTTTGCCTAGTCCTAGGTACTTCAGAGCTATTCTCCTATTTCGGAAGTGGCTTCTAAAAAGCCTACTAGTGATTTTTTTTTCTTTTAAAGGTAATCACCTCCCATCAATTCAATGATTTTTTGTCTTTGTCTAATATACCTGATTCACTCTCAAACATTATATTAAAAGAGTTGTTTGCCCAATTAATATTTGGCCTGAAACAAGATAAAGTATTTTTTTTTTGAATTTATATATACTTATTTAACCTTGTATGATATTTATTATATATATATTGGGTTAAAAAATATCAACAATAAAAAAAATATTTTGGTATATTATAAATCTATAAAATATCTTTTAATTTTGTTGGTAATTATGCATTAATCAAATTAAGTATATTACACTAAAGTTAAGATTCAAATAAATTATACAAAAGTTAACAAATTAAATAAGATAAACAAGTTAACATGTATACTAAAAAAACTTGATCATCTCATTTAATAAGAAGACAATGAATAGTTAAAGTGAGAAGATTATTTATTGAGTTTGTTAAGTGAGGTTTGGTCTTGAAGTGAGAGGTTATTTATTGGGTTTGAGTTTGTTTAGTAAAATATTTGTTTAAGTCACTTAATTAGTTATGTTTATTTTTTTTTTTAATTTAGTTTGTCAAGTGTTTATTTTGTTTTTGTTAATTAATATATTAAGTAATTATTTATTTATATTTTTGACATATTATAATTATTTCAACACAGAATTTACTAGTTGGCATCCACATACAATTATATGGGCCTCAAGTATTACTTGGACTGTACATGTGGATAGTAGAAGATTTTTTTTATATTCTTGCTGTTAAAAGCCAATTAATTTGGATGGAATTTGTGATGATTTGTTATAGTTATATTTAAGCTTAATTTACTTTAAATATAATCCTTTATAGTTTTTCATTTTTGATCTAGTTAGATTGGGCATTTTTTTCTAGTATAATAATTAGTAGAAATAATTTACTAGAAATATTTTTAAATAGCAAAATTATATAATTTTCTTTATAAAACTATATATTGTATGCTATAATAAATTCTATAAGTATATGTATGTGATATACTAATTAAATATTGTAGTACAAAGATAATATTAAGTAAAATAATTAATTATACAAACAAACAAATTTTTTTTTAAAGTATTGTCTTAATTTTCTAAATTAAAATTTTATATTACTTAGGCTTAAAATAATTATGAACCTTTGAGGTAAAAATACAAATTGATCAAATGAATGAAAAGTTCGTAGATTACAACTTTCCTTCGCCATCCTCAAGGACAAATTAGAAGCACGAAGATGCTCTATAAGTGATCTGTTTAAGAAGTGATCATAGCCTTTAGATCAAATTGACTTTAACTTGGGCCATCCAATCAAATCAAATTTTGCAGCCTTCAGATTAAATTTAATTGCTAGATTCAATCGTGACCATTGATCAATCTTAAGGATTAAGTCTCAGCCATCAGATCAAGAGGTAAGTCCAAAATATAAAACATGAAAATGATTTTTCTATAATCATTTCATTCGTCTTTTTCTCTCTCCTCGCGGCTGAACTCTTCATTCTCTCTCAAAAATGTTTCAAACCATAAAGCTTTAAATAAGTAGTATCCGATAAAGGGCAATGCAAACACAAGTCGATCCAACTTTAATTACATGGATCAACCCAAAATTTGAGGCTTATAGGGGTAGTTACAAAATTCGATTGGGAGAAATCAGATGATAGTAGAGAAGCTAGGGTTTCTGATTATATGGTGAATTCAGTAATACATGTCCTGGTTATTTTGCTGCTAAGAGTCTTGAATTTGTTCCATTAGTGAATGAGAGAAATGGATTAGTTGATTTGGTGACGAATTGATGTGGAGAGGGGATTCGACGATTTCAGAAATTAGGAGGGTTACCGTCGTTTGAATCGAGTGGGGAGTTTATGGTGGGGGCATCTATTGGAACAAGGGAATTAGATAAAGATTCCAAACAAAATGCATTACTCATCCAACATAGCTTTCTGGATCTTGCTGATAATTTCAGGCGCATTGTTGATCCACCACTGCAATCCTTTGATGGTAAAAGCGTGCTTATAGTTTCTCAACTGTAATGTGTCTTTTGCCCTTACTTTGTTGATCTTTTCTTTATGTTATGATCAATGAAATTTTAAAGTGTAAAGTTATTTACTTTATAGTTTATTAAAAGAAATAATCGAATAGCAACCCAAGCTTTAGCAGCACAGGCAGTAGCAGCATCTGGATGATTATTGTAGGAAATGTCTGATGATTATTGCAGGACATGTCTCAGGAAACAGAAACACAAGGATTAGTAGCCAAGAATTTGCATGGAACAGAGTGGGAATTACGCCATATATTTATACCTTATCATGTACACATCAAAACTAGTATTCTAAATTAATTAATTCTACTGACAGTATACGGACTAAATGAAAGGTTGTTTGAACTATTGCATAAATTATTAGATTGCGCTTGATTTAGCTGTTTTATATTCGGAGCCCAAAAAATGAGGAAAGTTGTAATCATGATGATTATAAGCTTAATGGGTAAATATTGCTACTATTTTCTTATTAAATCATGATACATTTATAATTCATTTGTGACCACATAAGCAAATCAATGGCTTGATTCTATTAAGCTAGTGTATACTTTCTTAAAATGCCAATGTCATTATTTTTTACTGGAGTCTGGACATACAACTCAACTTATAATTTTTGCAAGGTAAGGTAACTTATTTTAATTGTCAGATTCCTAATATATCCATGAACTGCTAATAGATGAAAAAAACATTATCAACATAACCCAATTTAAATTCCAACTGATTAATACATACCCAAGTGATACTGAAATGGTTATGATCGTATATTCAGTAAGAAAACTACAAACCCCCCATTCTGATACCATTTGGGTTTTTAGCTAAAACTTTAATTGAAACTTTGATGGTTTGCTAAAATTTATTTTGATTACTGAAACTATAAGCAAAATAAGAAGCAGAGTACTCAATTAGTTAATGAACCAAAAGCTAGTAGTTTATACTATTTTCCTATTGGTTTTAATATATTGAGTTTCCTCCTATATTTTTCAATTATTATGTTGATGTCTTTACCGAATCTTTATGTTGATGTCTCCTCCTCATAAACAAGTGGAATAGTCCTTGCGATCGTGTAAGAGTGGTTATTATTAAAGAAAATTATTACCCTTTTTCGTATCTGTCTATCAATACACATACTATTCTTCTTAAGTCATCAAATGCATTTTTTCGGTTATGTAGTCATATATTGCACAATTTTATAATGTATCATCAATTTGGCTTCTTAGTGTTTTACTCATCAAAATAAGTTCTACAAACATCTTTATGTGACTTTTGGTGTGCTATTGTCTTTCCTAAGAATAAGGTGTGGTGTAACTTGTTAGAGGAACCATTGAAGTGTTTACTGGCTTACTACTTTTTGATGTGCCAATATGTTTTCTAATGCTTACTTGGATAAAACTGGAGTTTAAACTACGAGTTTGCTTTAATTATTCATTCTCTAATGTATAATAGGTGACAAGAAGTTTTGTTACTGAACATGGCCAGTTAAGCCCCCAAGAAAGGAAAACTGTTGAGGCAATCGTGAAAGCCAGGTGAGTTTTCAGATTGACTTTTGATGGGTGGATGATTTTGTGGCCCAAATACTGAGAAATGCTCTTTTTTACTTTATAGTGAATACCCTTTGTCAATCATTTTAGTTGGTGTTGGAGATGGGCCATGATGAGAGAATTCGATGAAAACATACCTGCTCGAGCCTTTGATAATTTCCAGGCAAGTTTTAACATAGCAGCTTAAGAAAATCTATTGCTTTACTGCATGTAAATGAGGTTAGCTTCACTGTTTCACCTGAGAGGATCTGCTGTGCTGTCATACTATAGGAGGGAGGGGAAGGAAATCGTAATGTTCATTTAAGTAGTATATATATATATGATTCTACAAAGTTTCTAATTAGATCACATCATAGAACAAATTCGGATTTGGTATACTAGATCTTTATGTTTGATTTCTAGTTATTTCTAAACTTATTTCTATTATGTTTTTCTTGAGTTAGTTTTCACTTTTTGTTATTAACTTGTAATCCTTATATGCCATCCCGTACAATCCACTTGATGAGCCAAGCCCGTTGGGCTTGAAGCTGAGGAAGAGTCCGTCATTGTTGGATTTGATTCAAATGAGACTCTCTCAAGGCAATGCTTCTTCTACTTAATTATTCTAGTTGGTCATTATTGGATTAAACTGCCATTATCTTCACTGCAAATGGGACTCTCATTTTGGGAGAATATATTATTAGTATTATTTTTCCCTTCTTGTCAAATGCAGTCTCTCGCAAGAACTTGATTGACACAAAGTTTTGCTGTTTCAGTTGTTACTTCTGCAGGTCACTGATAGCAATCTCAAAGGTTTATGGACCAGGATACAAGAATTTAGGATGGTTGGCACAAGGATTTAATCGTTCTGTCGACGAAGATTTTGCAGATATTGAAGGGCCTGAAAAGTTGCAGTATGCCACAGTAGGTGGTGTTTCATACTACTTTCTTCAAATTCTTATTCTACTACAGGTTGTGGGAAAGGACAACTGATCTAATGACACAAAATTGTTAAAGCTCTTTCATTCTAGTAGTTTTAGGTGATTTTTTTTTGCTCTAGAGTACGTCTTATTATTGATCATTTCCATAGATTCACTCTGCATGCTATAAGGAAAATGGCCTGTATGCAGCATTCTTGGTCACCCTTCATTCAACATTTGCAGTACCTATGTTTAGTTTACCAGCATTTTAGTCAGATTATTAAAAAAAAAAAATTCCCTTCTTGAAATGGAGTATAACTTGCATGCCTGGACTGATTTTAGTTTGAATTATATGGTTTCTGCTTCTGTAGAATCCCCCCTTCTGTTCCTACTTTAGTGGCCATAAAATGGGCCAGCTGGCTGAGGCGTTCAACATTCATTGTTGATTGGCATAATTTTGGATATACTTTACTGGCATTATCTCTTGGAAGAAGTAGTCCTTTTGTGGCAGTCTATCAATGGTACGATTTCATTCACTTATAAAATTTTCTTTTAAATATGTGGGCCTTTATACAATAAACATGAGGTTTCTATATGATTAGGTTTGAGAAACATTATGGGAAGATAGCAAACGGTTCCCCATGTGTGACACAAACAATGTAACTTGAATTGGCTCAAAATTGGGGAATTAAGTAAGAGGGTCTGCTCGATAATACAAACTATACTGCATTTTGCCTATTCACATCTTGTCTCCAAAACTAAGAATATTTTCAGATTATACTAAATGCCCCGAATATTTGGAATATTTGTAAAGATAATGAATGATTATGTAGTGGATGATTTTATTAAGTTAATAATATTTTAGTTTTTTGTATTTTTGACATTATTTTTTATGAGGACATTGAGCTAGACAGGTATACAAAAAGAATGTCAAGTTTTGATTTGGCAATAATATAATTCCTTACCAAAGCATTGAACAAGTTTTAATATAGCAACAATTTTTTATACATTTAGCAATAAATTTTCATTGCTAACAGCATTAAAAATATAATATTTGGTAACGAAAAATTAACCTAATAACAACGGAGTGGATATTGTTGCTAATACTAAAATAAAAGGCAACATTTTTTATCGTTGCAAATTATATCAACTTTCGTTGCATGTATAAAGAAATGACAACATATAATGTCATTGCTAATCGATGACTTTCGTTGTTATTGAAAAATAATCAGCAACAAACATTTTCGTTGCCGATTCAGCATAATGTCGTTGCCAAATAATATAATCAGCAACGAAAATCGTTGTTAAAAAGTTTACATTCCGCAACGAAAGCAAGTTTAGGCAACAATTTTCATAATTTACTGCAACGAAAAATGTCGTTGCAAAATGGTATCAATTGCAACGAAAATGCATGGTCGTTGCAAAAAAAAAGAGTTCATTTCGTTGTCAATTAGCAGGCTTTTGCAACGAAATAGGGTTTTTAGCAACGACATTTTAATTATTTTACAACAATACATTTTGTTGCTAAAGGATCGATGTATCTGTACGAAAGCCAATTTTGTTGCAAAATGTATTACTTTTGGCAACGAAAAAAATACGTTCGTTGAGGAACAATTAGCAACGCTTATTGCACAACGAAAGATGCAACGGCAGTAAAGTCGTTGCCAAAAACCTTTAGCAATGAAATTTGGCACCTTTAGCAACGAAAATCAATTGTTACTGAACCCCATTTTTTTTGTAGTGATTATTAGAATTATAATAATAAATAGTTTATTATATGAATTTGTTCAGCATATTTAAGTTAATTATTTTAACTTAATTATTAAATTTTTATATGAAAGATAAACTAGATATGGAATCCAAACCCTAAATTTGGGTTTTGATCAAGGGATGAGAATAATAATATAATATTAATTATATTTTGATTTTTCAGTGCTATAAATATATACAGTATATGTGTAGACTGATAATGGTCAGGCAATTATGGTGTATCACGACAAACTCTAGTATTACTGTCATAAACCATAATTGGAAACTCAAAACTAGAGTTTAAGATCGGCCAGAAATTGTGTTATATGAATTATATTGCGTATTATAGAATTTTTGTTAATTAGAAAAAACCCTAATTAATATTTGAAAACCTTAATTAAAAATTAAAAACTCTAATTTGCTAATTAGGAACCCAAATTACTAAAATTAGAAACCCTAATTACTATTTTAGTAAATTGTTTTGTTAATTTGGGAACCCTAATGATATTAAGGAACCCTAATTATTTAAACCCTATTTTTCTATTTAAAAACCTTAATTTTAATAAGTGTGTTTTAATTAAAATCTTATTACACTTTAATTTTAATTTTTCAAACCCTAGTAATTATTTGAGAAACTTTAAGATTTAAAATCTAGTGATTAAACCCTAGATTAAAGTACCTTGGACAAGAATACCCTTAAAATTGTAAGCAAAATTACCATTATACTCTTTTTGTCCCATTTGGTGAATAATTACTAGAAAATCCTACCATATCTTGGCAAGCCACGCTAGTCTAAGCTATGAGTTTACAAAGCTACAGCTCTTAGCCATTACTAGCAGCCAAGTTCATTGCACCAAGGATTAGATAGAATTCAAGAGAGAGAAAAGCAAAATAAAACTCATTTGTGCAACAAACACTTACCCATACTCTCTCAAGCTTAAACCCACGAATTCTTCTAACATTTCAGTCACTAAAATCAGCCCCACCAACTCACATAACAAATCAAAATCATAGAAATCAGATTTGCTCACTTAAAGGTATGAACCCTAAAAAGAAATCTGATCTTGATCTGCATGTTAGATGTTATAATTTATTGTTAAAATATGTTGTTTATGGTGTATAATGATGATCTGAGTTGATAGATGTTAGATCCATAACATCTATAGGCTCAGATCTAGAGTTTTTCAAAAATCTGGAAATTTTTGTTTTTGAGTCTAACAGTCAAATGTCAGTCCACATAGATCCTTGTATGTTATGTGTTTTTGTGGTTTAAGTGTTTGATACTGTAGTCTGATATGTGGTCTTTAATCTGCAAGTGGAATCGGGGTCATTGGATGTGTAGATTTTAAGTTATAATCGGTCAAAACCCGTTGACCGGGCATGACCAGGCCAAATCTGGGCAAGCCAGAAAGTTTAAAATCGTGTCTAACACCATTTTGAATGGCCTAGATCTGACAGATTTGATGTCTTTTGATGTTGTTGTTGTATCTCACTTGTAGCCTGTTATATGTTCTTTGATTCCATGGCTTTAGATAGTGTAAATAAACAATAGGTAGATCGTAGCAGGTGGTCAAATTAGACCACTCTCTCTGTTTTAACGTTTCTGGAAAAACCCAGAAACAGTTAGAACAAACATTCTGGCATAGTTTGACCGGATTAAAACTAGAGTTTTGGATTTTGTTGGACTGAGATCTTGATATCTCGTTATTCTTTGTCATGTATAATACTTAAATGAACTATAAAACTACCAAAATCATTATCAGAACTAAGATTGATTTGAACTTGAAAGTGTCCACTCAGACTATTGGGTTTCTGGGAAAACCCAGAAGCGTTCTGACAAGAACTTGTTGAGCCCAGATCTTTTTGATTAATTATTTTTAGACTTGAACATGGCTTGAATCATGTTCTCTGTTAGTTACTCTACACAGCCCGACGTCTAAACTATGAAATACATGAACAGATTGATAGATATAAAGCCACAAAGGGCGTTGACAGGCCATGACCTTAAAATTCTGGGTAGCCCAGAAACTTGAAGAACCGTCTGACAGTAATTTCTATGCTTTATAACGAGAGATTGTGATGTTGTTTGGCCATGATTGTTGTTGGATCATGAAGCATTACATTAGTACTACAAAATCTAGCCATTATCACGTCCAGAAACAACTTATACAGAGAATGATTGCTGGTCAAACAAGCTAACTCGATCACTGAGTATGAACACCTGGGTTTCTCAAGAACACCTAAGGCTACACTTACTGTCGCCAAAGGGCTTTAGCGACAGACTTATCAAAAATGAATTAATTTAATTTTAAAAAATCATTTAAAAATAGTAAATAAATTCTGAAAATTACAAAAATTATTTAAAAAATTATTTCAAGTTATAAAAATTAACTTTTAATAATTTGGCATATTTTTCATAAATATTAGTATTTATTTGAATATTATTGATATTTAATCTATTTAATATATGCATTAAATAAATTAATTAAAAATGATTCTATTATATAAAAAATCATTTTAAATGATAATAAGGTATTTAAAAATATTTTAAGTTATAAAATGTAACTTTTAATATTGTAAAGCTTAATTTCATTAATTATTTAATATTAATGATATTATGATTATTTAATAATTATATTAAATAAATTAATGTAAAAATGATTTTAATATTAGAAAAATCATTTTAAATAAAAATAAAGTATTTAAAGATATTTTAAGTTATAAAACATAACTTTTAATATTTAAAGGATAATTTAATTAATAAATTAATATTAATGATATTAATTTAATATTAAGGATATTAAATTTATTTAATAATTATATTAAATAAATAGTTTAAAATGGTCTTATTGATTTAAAATTCATTTAAAAGGATATAAATGGATTAAAAATATTTTAAGTTATAATTAATGACTTTTAATATTTTGATGAATAATACATTAATAATTAAATATTAATGGTAATTATTTAAAATAATTTTAAATGTTTTAAAAATCATTGAAGGTAATATTAAAACTTTAAAAATATTTTTAGTTATTATAAATAACTTTAATATTTTGGAAATGATTTCATTAATAGTTTAATATTAATGATAATAGAATTATTTAATATTTAAATCATTTTATAATGATTCTAGTATTTGAAAAATCATGATAAATTATAATAATTATTTAAAAATTATTATAAGGTCATGAAAGGTAATATGATTAGATATTTAAATTATCTAATCGAATATTGAACTCTGTAATGAGAGTTTTAGACTCGATAATTACCCGATAAAGTCATTTAAATTAATCAAATATACTTGTAAATTGATCTAGACTTATATAATTTGATTAGATATGTGTCTATTTATGACCCAATGACTATTAAATTTAAGTGACAATGTGATTAGGTTATGTGTTGATTGCAAATAGCAGTACTATGTGATATGATATATTATTCTAATTGAACGAATGATCTTATTAATGATAGGTTTTGATATAAAAGCAGCTCAGGCAAGTTTCTTAAACTTACTCCAATTATTATTGAGCAAGTATCTGAACTATCCTTTTATTGTGCAAGTATCCTAACTTTGCATTTCCTTTATGCAATGGACATGAGTAAGAAAGTTTCAGAATCATATTATTCTGCCAAATTATTACCTCTATTACTATCGATTATGTATTCAGTTATTTGTATTCATATAAGTTCTTAAATTATCCAATTATTGTTTATCAATACAGTATTAAATTATAATTCAGATATTTATTCTGTTCGTTAATTTCTAAATATGGTTATACAAGTGTCCTCACTTGGATAATCATTGTATTAATCACATGTTGATACATACTTATTAATTTCAAGTATGTATACGAGGATTTAAAAGTCGTTTAAGCTATTTCATCCAGCTAGACATAAACTTAAAAATGTTGTTGAACAAGATAGAACTTTATTGTATCCAACCAGATTATTTTAGTTCGGATTCCCGACAAAGTATGAACATCCCGAACATGGGAAAACTTTTGTGCACCTAAGGTGGATAAGATGAACGATAATATCGTTCTTGCATGTAGTATTGATAAAAAACAAGGCATAACGGGCTAATCACCCCCGTGCCTATAAGTTATGATGGTTTACAGATGAAGTTCAGTTTAACCTTTTTGAAAATAAAAAATAATGTTCATAGTCTGTCGACTAATCTCTAGATATAGTCAGTACGTAGTTTCAAAAATTTGATATAGAATTGATATGTTGTTATCATTGGTTCAGCTTACTTTACAACTGTTGATTTGTTGTAGAAGTGTCATTCAAAGAAAATATTTAATCCTTTTAGCTAATATCTATTGTTGTTATTAATTGTTGGACAATTAAATGCTCATTCTTGCTTTAAATTTAAATGTATTAAGCTAAGTATGATCAACCCGAAGGATCAGACAAGAACAAGGGGAAAGGAAAGTTGTTCGAATGAATTTTATAATATTTTGTGTAATAGTTAAAGTTTATTAAGACAATGATACTTATTATCTATGATGTAATGAATATTTAAAGGTCTCGTACCTGGGAATAGACTTTGATGCATATGTAAATTAAGTTTGTTATCTATATTATTGTGATTATTATTGTATTATTCCACACATAGAAATGGTATCGTGAAGCACCAAATTTGGGTTTCAAGTACCTGAATTTGGGGGCGTCACAAGTCTAATTAATATTTATAACATGTATGGACTCAATTTAATTGGTCACTAATAATTTAATATCTCCTTAAAACTTTATTATTCCAATTAGACTCACCTATTAAAATAATTTGTAATTCTTTTATAAAGTACATCTTTAATGTTCTCTCTCATACATACTGTCACATAAACTTTATTTATGTAACTTATAATTCATTCAATTTTAATATATAATTTTATATATTATATAGTCACATTAAAGTGTCACACTAAACTTTATTTTTAATGTAGTTATTATATATATCACATATCTTGCACACATCAAATAAATGAGTAAATACAACTCTAATTATGTAAATTACTTTGCTCATTATTATTCTAATATTCACAATAAAAATTAATTAATAATATAATATTAATTAATTATTCACTTTTCAATTTATTCATACCTTATTTACATTAAACCATCCAAATTCCCATTCTCATGCCGCACAAGGCATTTCACAAATCACATCATAAACTCCACATTTTCCTCAATTCTTATAAATTCAATTGTAATTAACTGAATTACAAATCTCAGAACACATTAATATTTATACTCAAATAAATATTAATTTTTTTATTATATCAAAATAATATTTATTCAAGAAATTCACAGTTCTTACATCCTCCCCCCTTATAAAAATTCTATCCTCGGAATTGGTACAAGGTTACACAAATAATTGGGGATAGTCCCTTCGCATCTTATCTTCTAATTCCCACATGGCCTCCTCGGTGTTGTGGTTTTGCCAGAGTACTTTTACAGAAGATATAATTTTATTTCTTAATGTCTGCTCTTTCCTATCTAATATGTGGACAGGAATTTCTTCATACGCTAGATTCTTCTCCACTTGAATTGGCTAGTAGGAAATCACGTGTTTGTAGTCACGCTTGTACGGATGCAACACGGAAATGTGAAACACGTTGTGAATGTGCTCCAATTCAGGTGGTAATGCAACTTTATACGCCAATTCGCCCAATCATTTCAATATCTCGAACGGTTCTTTGAACCTCGGACTCAATTTCCCTTTCTTTTTGAATTATATTTTTTTCCAAGGAGGTACTTTCAAGAACACATAACTTTCTACTTCAAAGTCGTAGTCCTGACGATGCAAATCTGCATATTTCTTTTGGCAATCTTGTGCAGCTACTAGTCTAGCTCTTATCACTGTCACCACATCTGCTGTTTGTTGCACTAACTCTGGTCCTAACATTTTTTGTTCCCCGACTTCATCCCAACACAACGGTGTTGTACACTTTCTCCTGTAAAGAGCTTCATACGGTCCTATACTCACTTGATAACTATTTTTATATGCAAATTCTACTAGGGGTAGATGTTCGTCCCAACTTCCCTAGAAATACATCATACAAGTTCTAAGCATGTCTTCCACCATTTGTATCATTAGTACACTTTGTCCGTCTATTTGTGGATGATGAGCAATACTTAACCTCAGACGTGTTCCCATCCTTTCTTGTAAGCTCTTCCCGAATTTTGACGTGAAGCGCGGATCTCGATCAGAGACAATTGATACCGGCACTCCATGTCGTGAAATAATTTTCTTTATGTACAGGCTCGCTAACTGATTCAAACTATATCGGATCTTGATCGGTAGAAAATGAGTTGTCTTTGTTAGTCGATCTACGATCACCCAAATGACATCAAAACCTTTCTGCATGACTGGAAGTCACGAAGTCTATGATAATGTGCTCTGATTTCTAATCCGGTATTTCCAATGGTTGAAGTAGACCACTCAGCCTCTGGTGCTCTTCTTTGACCCATTGACAAGTAAGACATTTACTTATGCACTCTGTAATTTCCCATTTCAGATTGGGCAACCAAAAATGTTGCCTCAAATCTTGGTACATCCTTGTGCCTCATGGATAAACGGAATACGTTGTATTGTGTGCCTCGTGCAAAATTTCTTCCCTCAACTCGGTTACCGTTGGCATCCACACTCTCCCTTCAAATCTCAAAATACCATCTTTATCCACCTTGAAGTTTTCTTCCTCATTTTCTTTGATCGTCTTCTTGATTTTCTTACACTCCTCATCCTTTTCTTGTGATTCCTTTATTCTGTCCAACAAGGTTGGACGAGCTTTCACTACAAATAATTTTTCTTTAGACCTCTCCAGTCCCTTTACTTCTATCTCTAATTTCTTTATATCTCTTATTAACTCCTCCCGAGTTGTTAGTTAAAACAACTTTTCCTTTCCTTTCCTACTTAGCGCGTCGGCTACTACATTTTCCTTCCCTTGGTGATAAAGAATATCGCAGTCGTAATGTTTGATTAATTCTAACCACCTCCTTTGATAGATGTTCAATTCCTTCTACTTGAAGATATATTTAAGACTCTTTTGGTCCGTGTATATCTCACATTTTTCTTTGTATATATAATGTCTCCAAATTTTTAATGCAAAAACTACTGCCGCTAACTCTAAATCATGAGTAGGGTATCATTTTTTGTAATCCTTCAATTGCCGCAATGCGTACGCAATGACCTTTCCATGCTGCATTAGCACACATCCAAGTCCTCTGTGCGACGCATCACTATACACTACAAATCCTCCCGTATCATCTGGTAATGATAATACAAGCGCTTCGCTTAGCCTCTTTTTCAGTTCCTAAAAACTCTCTTCGCACTTGTCCGTCCACACGAACTTCATCGTATTCCTTATCAGATTAGTCAACGGGGTTGCTATCTTAGAAAAATCCTAGATAAATCTTTGATAGTACTTCTTAAGAAACTTCTTACTTCAGTTGGCGTCTTTGGCTGCTCCCAATTACTCACTGCTTCTACCTTTGCAGGGTCTACTAAAATTCCATCGTCATCCACCACATGTCCTAAAAATTAAGCCTTCTTCATCCAAAATTCACACTTGGAAAGTTTTGCATATAACTTCTCCTTTCTTAGTGCCTCTAAAACCATCTTCAGATGTTCGACGTGTTCTTCTTCCGTCTTTGAGTAGATCAAGAAATCGTCAATGAAGACTACTATGAATTTATCTAAGAATGGATTGAAAACTCAGTTCATCAAGTCCATAAATGCTGCAGGAGCATTCTTCAACCCGAATGACATTACCAAAAATTTAAAATGTCCATAACGAGTTCAGAACGCCGTTTTTGATATGTCCTCCTTCCGTACCTTCAACTGGTGATAACCCGATCGTAGATCTATCTTTGAGAAACACTTCACCACCCTTAGTTGATCAAAAAGGTTGTCTATCCTCGGTAACGAATATCTATTCTTGATCGTTACTCTATTCAATTCTTAATAATCGATCAAGAGCCTCATCGATCCGTCCTTTTTCTTTACAAACAACACTGGTGCTCCCCAAGGAGACACACTCGGTCATATATAACCTTTATCTAATAACTCTTGTAATTTTATCATCAATTCCTTCATTTCTACTGGCTCCATATGGTATGGGGCTTTCGAAATCAGTGTCATTCGGTGCTAAGTCTATTATGAATTCGATTTCTCTATCTGGCGGAAGACTAGGCAGATCGTCCGAAAATACATCTTGGAATTCTCTCACTACAGGTATATCATGAATATCTACTCCTTTCTTCTGAAGATCAACAATGTAAGCTAAATAACCTACACATCCCTTCCTTAACAATTTCTTGGCCTGCATCATCGTAAGGCAACACGATTGCTTAAGTGATGAGCTACCATAAAACACCACATTAGACTTATTCGGAGTCTGAAGATTTACACTTTTGTTCTGACAATCAATTATCGCAGCATGGTTATACAACCAATCCATTCCCAATATTATGTCAAACTCTCCCAATCTTATCGGGATCAAGTCTACGCTTAGTTCATGATTTCTAATATTTACACGATAATTTTAGTAAATATATTCTACAGGAATTACTTCCTTATTCACAACTTCTATGTTCAAGGGATTTCCTAATCGTTCTCGTGGTAAATTTAGTTGACTAAAAAATTCCTCAGATATAAAGGAACAGGTGGCACCCGAATCAAATAATGCATAGGCATTTATATCATTGATCGGGATGATATCTGACACCACGTCCTTCGTAGCTATTGCGTTCTGGACAGTCATGTTAAATGTTCTGGCAGTGGGACAGTTGGATGGCATCGGTCCACCAATCATTACTTTGTTGCTTCCTCCTTCCTGGCTGCTTCCTCTATCGCTTCCTTTCTTTGGGCAGCCTTTAATCAGGTGGTCTGCCCAGCCACAAGCGAAACTACCTTTGATCTTCTTCGGCTTAGGGCAGTTGGGTGAAATATGTCCCACCTGGCCACAGTTGTAACAAACACTACATCCCTTCCGGTACTCGTCCTGGTGATACCTCCCACACTTCGGGCATCATTCTGCCTTCTTCTTAAAATCTCCACGAAACTTCCCCACTTGATTATTGTGATTTTTGTTGTTGTTGTTATTCTCCCATTTTCTCTTTCCCAAATTACTTCCCCCGCTGTTGCTTCCTCCACGGCTATCTCCTCCCATCTTCTTACTCTTCTTCTCCTTGTTGTACAAACTCAAAGCTTCACTACCTCCCTCTACAATAATGGCCATCTCTAGCAATGACGCAAAAGTATTGATCTGAAGAACTGACACCTTGTTAAACAACTAAGGCTTCAGTCCTTGTTCAAAACGCCTAGCTTTCCTCTCTTCATCTACTACTTGGTGTTCTACAAAACGGGCTAGCTCATTGAACTTAGCCGCGTATTGTGCCACCGTCATATCTCACTGCTTAAGTTCTAAGAAATTCACTTCCATCCTATTTTTCATGCTCTTCAGGAAGTAATTCTCGAAGAACAGAGTCTTAAATCTCTGCCAAGCTTTTATCCCTTCTCCGGCTCTTTGCTGATTCTCCTCCCACCAGTTGTTCACCTCGCCTCTCATCATGTAGGTGGAAAACACCGTCTTCTGGTCTTCACCCACATGAGCGATGGTGAAAGCCTTCTCCATCTCTTTGATCCATGTCTGTGCCACGATAGGATCGGTAGTACCCATTAATTCCGGAGGTCCTTCACTCCTAAAGTCCTTAAAGTTTGTGACTGGAACTTCTTCACGAATGGGTGGTACTGGTTCATTTCTTCCCCTAAGAGCTTCCCCTAACAAATCTACTAGCCTTTGTATGGGATCTACTTGTCCTCTCTCTTCATTGACCGACTCTTCTGGTGTGGTTATTCTATGTCTGGGTGGCATTTTTCTGCATCACAAAATTTTTATTTTTATTATCTATTTATATTATTTAAACATTTCTCAATGAAAAAGAATAAAATTTATAACACGTTTCTGAAATAAGATCATTTATATTCATATGCCAAATCATTACATCACATGATTATCCCTAGCATACTTCTATAAATAACATAACATATCCCCTAATATCACAAAGGACGGGGACAACCACTAATCATACTACCCCTCTAACATTTTCAAAAGTTTGGGGTTTACAACTATCTCACATCTTACACAAAAGACTGAGATTACATTACGATATATACATCATATAATGAAATACTACCACTACTAAATTCCTAAAACCTAGACCTCAATCTATCATTTCGCACTCCATAGCACTCTGGTACTCCTTCTGAGTGATGTGCGCCCCTAAATCTTGGCTTATGGTGTGTCGGGTCTGTCCCTGCTCTGCCGGGTAATGATATATCCCATCAATAAATCTTTCCATGGTCGTGCGCACAACATAGCCCATCTTGTTCATCTTCCTCATCTTGTATCTCACCTCATCTTCTAGATCATTATCCCTATCATTGGCTTCCTCTCACTTTTCCTCAAAGTGAATCCTTTCTATGACTTCCATCTCCAGCTAAGTACGGAGAGCTTCCTTCTTAGCTTTCTCGCTAAGCTCCCTCTATTCTGACTCCTTTAGCTTACCTGCCAACTCCACGTTCCTAGCTATCAAATGGTGAAAAAGAGTGCCCATCTGTACTCCTGCCTCCTTTCGATATGCAAGTTCTACTTCTAATTCCTGCATCTTCAATTGCCTCTCAAGAGCCTTAGCCCCTAGCTCCTCAACTCTACACCCTAACTCCAAAATCTGTTCCTCATACTCACCCAACATCTGATCCTCAAATGTAGCCTCATCGAAATTTTTTGTAGGTTCATCCTCCATGGGTTCCTCCTTTGGATCTGTCTCTATGGGAAATGGCTCCATCTCCTCCTCATCATCATCCTCATCGATAGGAGCTACTACCGAAATAGGCTAAGCTATCAATGGTGCCTCATATACCACGTGTATGTCACGCAGCTCCTCCTCTACTACTCGGCTAGGTCCTCCCATGTCAGTCATCCTACAGCCACAAACACAAGACACACAAACAACAACTCCATTAGAATGTTAAATAAAACATAAGTTCATTGTATAGAATGAAATTATATTCCATAACAAACTAAGTCTCTCTTTAGGAAAACTCTACATGAGTTTCATCCCTCTCTATCTTCTAAGTTCTCCTAAGTTATAATCTAAGGACTCTCGCTCTTAAGGTTTATATCTACAGCTTTGATACCAACCTGTGACGCCCCCAAATTTAGACACTCATATCTCAAATTTGGTTCGTCACATGCTAACTCTAATAACATACTAAAATCATTGACAACAGAATAATATAATAAATTACATTGTTATAATATAATTTGTGACACCCCCAAAACAAGTATACATCACCCATTCTGAGTCGCCAAATACATGTTACAGAATTTTAATACAAACTTCTTTTATACAATACGACAAAAGCGTAACTGAGAGTTTTTACACGAATATTGTCTTCTAGACAATATCCAAACTCAAATGGAGTCCTTATTACAATTATTATCACACTATTTCATAGAATAGTGAGGACTACTATAGTCACCATCTCGGAGCATCACTCCATTCCTAGACTAGTCTCGGCTACGTTCTCATTTCCTGAAGAGAACAATAAAAGCAAAAGGGTGAGCTCAACTAGCCTAGTAAGAAATATTATGACTACGATAATGCAGAATAAATTATCATTTCAACAGTGTTAAACTGAATATAAACAACATGTTTAACTGCAGCGGAACAAGCAATCCATTAGAAGAGTCAAGTAGAGCATGATATCTACTATCTTCTATGATTTAAAAAGCTTATCATCAATTTTATCGTTGAGACTCAACTCAATAAATAATCCACATCACTGAATTATCCATGCACTAAGGGCCAAGGATATTCATTAGTATCACGTCCACGAATTATCCATGCACTACAGGCAAAGGATATTCGTGTAATCACCAATGGTCATGATCATGCCAACAACTGTCCATCAATGCACTACGGGCCAATGAAGACTTTTATCACATCATTTGTAACATTGCGGGTCATTATTATACCGAATAATCCCTGGTCATAATCATACCAATCAACATTCCATCTGTGCACTATGGCCAAAGATGACTTTCATCACAATATAAGCATGAGGATGATGATAATAATATAAGAATTCAGTTAAAAGAAAGCAAAGGATAAATTTTTAAAGATTTATAATTTAATTTTTCCAGAATTTAATAATGTCCAAATTGTCAACATGATATGGCTTTGTGGAGTAAAATTCAAGAATAATATTGTATCAAAAATGATTTGGACAGAAAAAAAATTAATTTTTGTCATGAATAGTATCCTGGGTGAATAGTATCCCGTGAATAGTACTTTGTGAATAGTACTTCATGAATAGTACCCCGTGAATAGTACTTTGTGAATAGTACCTCATAAATAGTACTTTGTGAATAATACCCCGGCATGAAAAGCTTAAAATTTAACAAGAATGTTCAGAAAAATATCCTTGTGAAACGATACTAGATGAAACATAAATTTCAAGGACATTCTACTAATTTCACGGAGTATAGAAGCAATACTTTAAAAAAATGAGTGTAGAATTAGGAAAACAAAACGAAATAATATTACTTACATACTATAGATTATGGAAGAAAATATTATTTCATATGAATATTGAACAAAAATAATATCCCTTACCTTAGTAGAAGACTAGATACTGCAATAGTGAAGTAGCAGAATACTCTTCTTCTTCCTCTCTATAGTTTCTCTCTCTATAGTTGCTCTTGTGAGTCTTAGTGAATTGGTGAGAATGAAAGAAGAAATGAGCTTCTATTTATAGGAAAACATAGTTTCGATAATTACACGTTTAGGGGCTCAAATTATTACAGTATTTTACCTTCATCTTTACCTCTATTTTTAATTTAGTCCTTGAAGTATTATCAATCTTGCACAACCTCCCCTAATAGTACATGCATGAGAACCAATAGTTCCATGCAGGTGAATCAATAGTAATTTGCATGTGAACCAATAGCAATTAATTGCTTATTTATCCGATTAATTTCCCATTTGGTCAATAATAACAAAACCAGCCAATCACAGAATTACCTCCTTTGAGGGTAATTGGGTCACGAAAGAATTAAAGAAAACTAAATGAACAAATATCTTTAATCAACGCGAACTTATTCATCATTAATATTATAACTTACAATATTAATAACAAGATCATTCTCAGGAAAGAGGGCCCTTTCTGATAAGTATTTCTCCATATTGGCGCGCAATTAAGTGACCAAACCCCCTTTCCTCGATAAAACTTTCTAGACATCTTCAATAATGCAAATAATAATATGAATAATTTTGTCGTCTCAATTATTGATTTAATAATATAAAATATTGTACAGATGATACCATGACAATAATTGAATCAATAATAGGAGAGATACTATACAACAATTACTGTGGCAATAATTAAATAAAACTGAGTGACTTCTCACATAAGCATCAATAATCAAAGATACTGTACAATACCGTGTGCTACTGTACTTTTACCACCGATATTTCAACAGTCTAACGGTAAAACTTTCACCGTTATTTTTATAAAAAGATATTTCTGTCATTTTCTAACTCTGACAATACTTCCATTATGGGGTCCACCAATGATTGTGTCATCGTACGAATATTCCCTATTAAAACGAATATTCCCCAACCAATCGAATATTTTATAACAACTTGCTTACTTTGCAAAATTTATAAATATTACCCACAACTATAACATTATATCAAATCCACACCATAATATTCAAAAATATAGTTTGAGAAAAATTAATCTTTATTCATAAAAGTTGGAGTCTTACAACCTCCCCTTCTTATGAAATTTCTTCCTCAAAATTAGGGTATGTAGCTGGTATATCGAAGTGGTGAGGAAACCTTTATTTCATTTTAGATTCTAACTCCCAGGTCATTTCCTCCACATCTTGGTTTTTCCATAAAACTTTGACTTGAGGTATACCCTTGGAGCATAGAATATGTTCCTTCTTATCCAAGATTTTAACAGGTACCTCTTCATACGTTAATCTTTGGCTATCTCGTCTGGTTCTAATTCAATAATGTGGTTCGGGTCTTCTACATATTTACGTAACATAGATATGTAAAAAACGTTATGAACACGAGACATACTTGGCAGTAAGACGAGTTTATAGGCCATAGTTCCTACTCAATCGAGGATTTTGAATGACCCAATGAATCGAGGATTGAGCTTTCCTCTCTTTCAAAATCTTGTAACTCCTTTCCATGGAGCAATACGTAACAACACATGATCTCTAACATTGAATTCCACGTCCTTTCGATGAAGATCAGCACTCTTTTGTCGATCTTGTGAGGTTTTTATACGTTGACAGATCATTTAAATCTTTTCTGTTGTCCTACGTACCAATTCTGGTCCCAACAACATTGCTTCATCCACCTCATCCCAGCATACTGGAGAACGACACTTGCGTCCATACAACGCCTCGAATGGAGCCATGCCAATATTTGTTTGATAACTATTATTGTAGGAGAATTCCACCAATGACAAGAACTTGTCCCAACTTCCTTTGAAGTCAAGGACACAGAGTCTTAATAGATCTTCAAGAGTTTGAATAGTCCTCTCTGACTGCCCGTCCGTTTGAGGATGGTATGCCGAACTGAATCGTAAATCCATGCCCATAGCTTTTTGAAAACTAACCCAAAATTGTGAAGTAAATCTTGGGTTTCGATCAAAAACTATGGATACTGGCATACCATGCAGTCTTACAATCTCATTTATGTATATACGAGCAAGACATTCAAGTGAATAAGTTTCTCGTATAGGTAAGAAATGAGCAAATTTGGTCAATCTATCGACAATGACCCAAATTGCATCTATGCCTTGAGAAACCTTGGAAAGACCAGTAACAAAATCCATGGTAATGTGCTCCCACTTCCATTCTAAAATTTCAAGTGGTTGCAATGGACCTTTTGGCACTTGATGCTCCGCCTTGACACCTTGACAAGTTAAACACCTTGAGATAAACTCCGCTATCTCTCTCTTCATATTTCTCCACCAAAATGTATGTCGAAGATCATGATACATTTTAGTACTCCCAAGATGGATTGCCAACGGTGTGTTGTGCGCCTCCATCATGATTTTAAACTTTAAGTTAGAGTCGTTAGGAACACAAATTCTGGAGTTGACTCGAAGTATTCCTTCTTCATCGATTCTTGATTCCGGAATAGCACCTTCTTGTACTTTCTTCTTTATACACATTAGCTCCAGGTCTGTAGCTTGAGCAACTTTAACATTATCGATTAAAGTCTATTCTACTCGTATATTTTCCATCATCATGTTGGTCCCTGGAGTCTTTATCTCTATCTCCATCCTTTGTAAGTCATACAAAATGGGCCTTTGCATTGACAATATCGCACTCGTACCCACATATGATCTTTTACTCAATGCGTCAGCTACCACGTTCTCTTTTATAGGATGGTATTGAATGGTATGATCGTAATCTTTCAACAGCTCGAGCCAACGTCGTTGTCGCGTGTTGAGTTCCTTTTGTGTGAAGAAATAATTGAGGCTTTTATGATCCGTATAGATCTCCACTTTCTCCCCATACATGTAATGTCTCCAGATCTTTAGTGCAAAAATGACTGATGCCAACTCTAGATCATGGGTAAGATAATTCCTCTCATATTCTTTGAGTTGTCATGAGGCATAGGCTATGACTTTCCCATGTTGCATGAGAACACATCATAAACCTTTGCTTGAAGCATCGCTGTATATGACAAATCACTCTGAATCAGATGGTATTATCAGAACAGGTGCTGAAATAAGTCTCCTCTTGAGTTCTTAAAAACTCTTCTCACATTCCTCGCTCCAACAAAATTTTGTATCTTTTCGAGTCAGCTGAGTTAATGGAGTAGCGATTCGAGAAAATCCTTCCACGAATCTCCGATAATAACCAGCTATGCCCAGAAAGCTACGTATTTCGGTCACTGACATAGGTTGCTCCCAGCTTTGAATTGCTTCAATCTTTGCCGGGTCAACAGATATTCCACGATTTGATATCACGTGCCCAAGGAATGCTACTTCCTCAAGCCAAAACTCGCATTTCTTCAACTTGGCATATAGCTTATTTTCACAAAGCTTTCTGAGTATCAGCCTCGAGTGTTGCTCATGGTCTTCACGGCTTTTGGAGTATATGAGGATGTAATCAATAAAGACGACTACAAAATGATCCAAATATTCCTTGAATACTCGGTTCATCATATCCATGAAGGCAGTAGGAGCATTAGCCAATCCAAAAGACATGACTAGGAATTCGTAATGCCTGTACCGAGTTCTTAAAGCAGTCTTTGGAATGTCATCAGTTTTAATCTTTAACTGATGATATCCGGAACAAAGATCGATCTTTGAAAAGAATTTGGCACCTTGCAACTGGTCAAACATGTCATCAATGCGAGGAAACGGGTACGTATTTTTGATGGTGACATGATTCAACTCCCGACAATCAATACAAAATCGCATACTTCCATCTTTCTTCTTTACGAATAAAACATGAGCACCCCAAGGAGACATACTAGGACGAATGAAACCGATGTCTAACAATTCCTGCAGTTAGGTTTTTAACTCCTGAAGTTTAATAGGAGCCATTCGACATGGGACTTTAGAAATGGGTTTTGTACCGGGTTCAAGGTCGATAAAAAATTTGATTTCATGCTCTGGGGGTAGGCCATGAAGTTCTTCAGGGAATACGTCAAGAAATTTATTAACAATAGAAATATAATTCAAATCTGATGTCTTTTTGTTTAAATATGTGACATTGGCTAAGAAAGCTTGACATCCGTTTTTCAATAAACGAATAGCTTTATGGCTTGATATGACAGTAATTGACATTAGTTGTTTGGTTGCTTGAATTCGTATAATAGGTTGGTTAGGAATATGAAAGCTAACAACCTTATGAAAATAATCAATTTTAGCATGATGAGTAGTTAACCAATCAATCCCTAAAATAACATCAAATGCAAATATTTTCAAAGAGATAAGATCGACAGGTAACGTGCAGTTGCCGATTTGATTCAAACAAGACTTATAAATAGTGGATGTAATGAAGGTTTCTCCCAATGGAGTTTCAATAGATAAGTCAAAGTCTAATTTCTCTGGAGTTAAATTTAAACGTTGAGCGCAAGTAGGAGAAATAAAAGAATGGATAGAACTGGTATGAAATTAGGTATAAACTTCGCAAGAGTTTATGATTAGGTTACCCATGATAACCTCGTTCGGGTTCCTCGCTTTTTGGGAGGTCACGACAAATGCTCTCCCTTGAACTACCAGATTATTCTTATCTAGGACAGGCTTTGGTGCCTCCATCCCAGCTGGACTTGACTTCACTACACGATAAAATCGGGCTAGGTGACCTTCTCTTCTATAATTGTAACATGCTTTGGACTGCATCGTGCAGTTTGGACGGATCTGTATAACCCCTCCGCATTTGAAGCTTACGATCGGTGGTCGTTCTCCTTCCTTGAAAACGGGTGGTGGTGCTGTTGTCTTTCCATCATTATTGAACCTTCTTTTCTTGAAATTTCCACTTCTATTGTCTTAGCCATGATTACCACCGAAGTGGTTACCATTTCTGGCATGTTAATTCCCTCTACGTTTGTTGTCACCGCTTCGATGACTGCTACAACTAGTATTATCATTTTGTCGGTTGCTCTCTCTTGGTTGTGTCGACTCATTATCGCGCTCCAATAATTGAGCCCTATTCACAACATCTTAATACAAGCAAAGTTTGTGAGAAATGAGGTATTGATGTATTTCGGGTTTCAAACCTCGTAAATATTCGCGTCATTCTCTCCTCATTATCTACCAAATGGGATGCAAACCGGGATAACTCCACAAATTTAGCCTCGTACTGTGATACGATCATATTGTTTGTCTCCAGCTTGATAAACTCCACCTCCTTCATGTGACGAATACTTTCGGGAAAGTACTTGTCGTTGAAAAGTTCTTGGAACTTCCCCCAAGATATCTTTAGTGCGACAAGTTGAGTACGTTTTATAGATTTCCACCAGTAATATGCCTCTCCTCTCAACATAACGGTGGCAAAGGGAACCTTATGCTCATCGGAGCATCCTAAGACATCAAATATCTTGCTGATCTGCTTTATCCATGTCTCTCCCTTAAGTAGTTCTGGTTTTCCCAAAAACTCTGGTGGTCCCAGCTCCTTGAACTACTTAGCAGTGACTGTAACGATCGAGAAATTTTGTAATTAATTTAAATATTTATTAAATTAAATAAATATTTTAATTAATTTATTTATTGAGAAAAATAAATAATTGATGAAATTGTGCTGCAATTAAATATTTTAAATATTTTATTTATTGAGAAAAATAAATAATTGATAAAATTGTGGTGCAATAATTTAGTAACTAAATTGATTAATGGAAACTTTATTATTTGAAGATTTAATTTAATAAGATAATTAAATTAAATGAATCGTTTAATATTTATAAAAATAATTAAATTAAATAAAATAGAGATATACACGTGGTGAGCGAAGAAACTGTGAACAGAGTAGAGCCTGTACATATGCCAGTGGCGGAGGTACCTTTAGTGATTCTACAAGAGTTGGAGCCAGAGGAGTACTTTTCTGAGGAGAACTACTCCGAGGGAGAAATGTATATAGCATCATACCTTAATATGATGATCGATGTGGGGGAAGAAATGGAGGTAACATCGGTAAATACGGTGGTACCTATATAAGAGTCAACACCTCCAGATGCAATGAGAGCATTGTATCTGGCAGTGCTTGACAGGAATGTGCAACTGAGTACAGTGGTGCAAAATCAGAATGAAGAGATTAGTTATCTCCATGAAGCAAAGGAGTCTGCAGAAGCATATTTTGAGTCAAAGCACGATGAAAAGGTGCTTATGACAAATAAGGCTAGGGACTATAAGGAAGAGGCCGATGAGCTTCGTAAGAAATTGGTTGAAAAAGACCAGAAGATAGCACAAATGTCTTACATCCATGAGAGTGCTCATAAGGATTTCAAGCTGAAAATTGATTGTTATTTCATTGAGTCGGGACAAACTCGACATACTATTAGTCGGGATATTGTGTTAATTCTTGTGAATGAGAAACACGAGGACGCTGTTATGCATTATTAGAAGTTTAGAGTTATAAATATGTGTGTAGTGACATAAAACCCTCTTTTGTATAAAGTGGTAGTCTTTTTGTAAATCCCAACTTCTGAGAAATTCAATTATGGGATTGAAATGTAATAGCTTTTGGCTATGGAAGCAAATTATAAATAGTTTCAAACTATGAAGGAGCATATGAATATAATGAAGTTTTCATTTAATATGCTTTGTTATGGTATGAGTTGTTGTTTGGCGAATAATAACTAAGTAAGTAAATAGATAACAATGAAATTATATTTATTTAATCAGAAAATTCCGCCACGAAGAAGACAACATAATCAGGAGGCTGAGTCATATAATGATAATCAAGTGGGTCAGAACAACCCTATGCAAGAGTTCGTTAATTTATTAACGGCTGCATTTAACCAAACCGGGGGTAGAGTACCCGCGGGACCTAGGATAGCCAGAACGACTACCTTTAAAGAGTTTAAAAGTGTAGGTCAGCCAGAGTTCAAAGGAACGACGGACCCAATAGAGGCCCAGACATGGGTGAAAGAAATAGAGAAGGCGTTTGTTATTACAAACGTAGCTGAGGTGAAAAAGACTTCTTTTGCGACTTACATGATGAAAGGGGAAGCCAACTTTTGGTGGGAGGCTCACCAAGGTGGGACTATAATTGATGTGGTAACGTTGGAACAGTTCAAGAAGGTTTTCTTCGAGAACTATTTCCCTACAAGCATGCAAGGGAGGATGGAGATTAAGTTCTTAGAACTTAAGCAAGGGGACATAACGGTTCCCCAGTACGCTGCCAAATTCAATGAATTGGCAAGGTTTGCTTCACACCAAGTGGACACTGAGGAAAGGAAGGCTCGTAGGTTTGATCAGCGCCTGAAACCTTTGCTCTATAGTAGGATTTTTATTTTCCAGAGTGCTTCCTATGGGACCATTCTGGAGAAGGTGATTATAGCAGAAGGTGGTAGTGAGGCGTTGACCCAATACCACAAAGACAAAAAGAATAAGAGCAAGGGAGAGGGAGGAACCAAGGCAGAGAGTGCAAGTGGTAGTGGCAGTATTCCAAAAAGGAAGAATTTTAACTCCGGGAATACTGGAGTGGGACAAGGGGATCCTAAACGTAGGATGGAGGCATGTAAGATATGCGAAAAGACTCAACTATGAGTCTATCTGAAGGGAAAGTCAGTTTGTTATAACTGTGGACAGAAGGGTCATATATCCGCCAATTATCCTAATCCAAAGAAAAACCATGGTTGTTTTGTATGTGGGTCGTTGGACCACATGGAAAGAAATTGCCCAAAGAAGGGGTCGGAGGAAATTAAAGGTGTTAGTAGTGGTAAATTAGCCATTACTGGACCACCATTGTCGGGTAGACCTATGGCCCGTACTTTTAGTATGACGGTCCAAGATGCGGTTGCATCAGCAGATGTAGTAACAGGTATCATTATAGTCAATAAAATGTATGCTTATTTGCTGTTGATTGGAGTGCTACTTGTTCTTTTATAGCATGTGAATTCGCTAAGTGATTTAGTTCATTCCCGAAAGGATTATAAATACCTTTAAACGTTAAGGTAGAGAATGAGGAAATAACTCTTGTGAATATATTCATGGAAATAGTTTCATGGATAATAGAGGTAGTAAAGTATCGGTAGATAAGTACCGATAAGGTTGAGAGAATTTGAAGTAATTCACGGTATGAATGGGTTAATTAACCATAGAACTTTAATAAGTTGTCATAGGAAAAGTATGAATCTTCAGTTTTCTAAGAAAACCTGTGACGCCCCCAAAATTAGGTATACGTCACCCATCTTGGGTCGCCACTTACATGGTACATAAATTCAAATACAACTTACTAACATAACTGTCGTGTACAATACGACATAAACTGTGAGTTTGAATACAAATATTGTCTACTAGATATTATACAAACTCAAAAGGAGTCCTCATTACAACTATTATCACAGTATTTCACAGAATAGTGAGGACTACTAATGCTATCCTACGGACCATTACTCCGTTCTCGACTCGTCCGGCTATGTTCTCATTTCACGAAGAGAACGGTGAAAGAAAGGGTGAGCTCAACTAGCCCAAGAAGAAATATTATGACTAAGATAATGCGAATAAATTATCATTAGCCTTGCAGTGTTAAAGCGATAAAATACAATAGACAACCGGTTTAAGCTGCAGTGATTGAATATGCAATCCATTAAAAAAGTCAAGTAGAAAATAAAGTCTACTATCTTTTAGGTTTTAAAAGGTTTTCACAAATTTTTATCACTAAGACTCGGTTTAATGAATAAACCACAAAATCTATTCATCCCTGCACTACACGGTCAAGGATTTTCATCAAATTATCAATGGTCATGACTACTATACCGAATCGCCCTGGTCATAATCATACCAAAAACTATCCATCATTTGCATTACAGCCAATCGAGGACTTTTATCACATCATTTATAACAAGCCATGATTATACCGAATGATCCTCGGTCATAATCATACTAAGTCCATCTATGCACGTAAGCCAAAGATGACATATTATAACATGAGGATGATGACAATGACATAATAATTCAATAAAACAAGTTCAAGAATTATTTTATCCGAGAATTAGTAACGCGTCAAATTGTCAACAAGATTTCATTTTGTAGAGTAAAATTCAAGAATGATCGGAAAAATATTTCCATGAAAGATCTTTGGATGAAACGCAAATATCAAGGATATTCTACTAATTTCATGGAGTATAGAAGTCAAAGTTTTAACCAATTTGGTATAATAAAGAATGGAATAACAAAGGAAATCACCATGCATGCGGTGCTTAGCATGACGAGAGTTATTCCAACGTAAGAATAATAATAACGGAACGAAAAATGTGAAATTCACACCTTGCAAGCAGGATGATCCAACGAGAATAATAAATCTTTGAATAATAATAAACAATGGAACCGGTCCGGTGTGTAAACACACGCATGAGGATATTCCAATGAGGAATAATAAATGCGGAATAATAAACAATGGAACCGAAGTCCGGTGTAAAACACACGCATGAGGATATTCCAAAGAATAATAAAGAATGGAATATGAAGAAGAAGATCGCCAAGTATGGGGAGTTCGGCGATACAAAAGTTATTCCAACAGAATAAATAAGAATGGAATAATATAAGGATTTCACCAAGTATAGGGTATGCCGCGTATACAGGTTATGTATAGGGTATGCCACTTTTACAAGGTTATTCCAACGGAAAAATAATGAATGGAATAAAGAAGTTCTCTTCATGAATAAAAAAGAATAACAACCCTTACGGGTACAACAAATAATATCCCTTACCGTAAAAGACACTGGATATCAAAGTAGTGAAGTACCAGAATACTCTTCTTCTTTCTCTCTATAGATTTTCTCTCTATAGCTTCTCTCTATAATTTCTCTCTCTAGAGTTTTAGTGAATTAATAAGAAAATAATGAAGGAATGAGCTTCTATTTATAGGAAAATAGAATGCATAGTAATTAATCCATGAACCGGTCCAGATTGATTTACTTTAATCGACGGTCCATATTTAAAGCAAAATCTTTTAAATAAAATATCATATATTCTATTTATATATAAAACATTTTACTATGCAAACACTATGCAACACTATGCAAAACACTATGCAACACTATGCATAATAAAATATAATATATTCTATTTATAGAATAACTTTAATAAAGTATTACATTTTATATAAAAAGATGTTTCATTTTATTACGTTAATAATCTGAATAAAACAAAAGCGTCATTATCGCATTATAATAATTCATATTATTAATAAACAATAATGGAATCAAACCGAAGTGACTTCTCACATAAGCATCGATAATCAATACTGGTGTGCTACTATGCAACCACACGTACATCGTATTTTTTACTATCGAAAGTAGTTCAACAAGATCAACGGTAAAACTTCCGCCGTTATTTTAATAAAATATTTTTGTCGTTTTCTCAATCAAACAATAATTACATTATGGGGTCCACCAATGATTGAGTAGTTATACGAATATTCCTGCTAAACAAGAATATTCCCCGACCAATCGAATATAATATAACCACTTGCATAATTTGCAAAATTTATAAATACTACCCACAACTATAATATTATCTCAAATTCACACCATAATATTAAAACTTATTTCGACAAAATTTAAATCTTTATTGATAAAATCTGGGGTCTCACAAAACCCAAGGGAGTATTTTACGGTAATAAATCGTCGGGACATTTTTGTTGTCTAACCATGACGCAAGCTAGGAGGATGTTAAGGAAGAGGATGAGTCGTTACGTTTATGCATCGACTATCATGAGTGGAGTAAGTTAGCAGTTGAGAGTAAATACCCATTGCCCAGGATTGATGATCTGTTTGATCAGTTGAAATGGGCAAAGTATATTTTTTAGATAAAGTTGTGTATGGGGTATTGTCAGTTGAAAGTAAGGAAGAAGGATGTACCTAAGACGACGTTCAGAACTTGTTATGGTTATTACGAGTTTCTGGTTATGTCGTTTGGGTTGACTAATGTACTGAAGTTATACTTTCTGTAAGGGGCGCTGAGCAAGTCGGTGGTAAGCTGATAGGTACTCTTGTGAGGTGTTATGGTTAAAAGTAACATTATCATCACAGAGTGTTCAAATAATATTTGGACAAGTGTGTCGTAAAGATCATTGGTGATATTCTAGTCTATTTTAAGACGTCAGAAGATCACTCTGAACATTTGAAGATAGTGTGGAAAACACTACGGAGGGAGAAGTTGGATACGGAATTCACTAAGTGTGAATTTTAGCATTAAAGGATATATAAATTTTTTATTGATAAGTATGATGGGAATGAGAAGTGAGAAAAAAAATAGTTTTCAGGAACTAAAAAGGAAGGTTAAATGAGGTGTCTGTATTATCTTTACAAGATGATACGTAGAATTTTGTAATTTATAGCGATGTTTCGCATAGAGGATGAGGTTGCGTGCTCATGTAGCATGGCAAGGTCATTGCGTATGCATCATGCCAGTTAAAGGATTATGAGAAGGTTTATCCTGCTTATTATCTAGAATTGGCAGTTGTACTTTTTGAATTAAAAATATGAAGATAATATTTATACGGGGAGAAGTGTGAGATATACATGGACTATAAGAGTCTGGAATATATCTTCACACAGAAGGAGTTGAATATGAGGTAGAGAAGGTGATTAGAATGGATAAAGGATCACGACTGTGATATTTTATATCATAAAGGGAAGGTAAACGTAGTAGACACGTTAAGTAGGAAGGGTAGGGAAAAACTATCAATGTTAACGACTCAGAATGAGTTAATAACGAAGATGGCGAGAACGGAGTTAGAAGTTAATTTACGAAATGAAGCGGTAGAATGTTATTCACAATGTAGACTCAATCCACGAAAATGGAACGAGTTAAGGAAGTACAACTAGGTAACGAGAGATGCAAGAAAATGATAAAGAGGATGAAAGATGAAAAGAAAACCAAGTATAATCTTGTTTTAAAGGAGGAATTTGAGTTCCAAATAATTCTAAAGATAAAAGAAAAATAGTGAGTAAAGCCATAGTTCGAGGTGCTCGATACATCCAGGTAGTACTGTGATGTATTAAGACCTTCGACGAAAATTGGGTTTGCCAAATATGGAAGAGAGATAACATAATATATTAGTAAATGCTTAACTTCCAACTTAGATTATGGATAGGAAGGGACAAGTTATGATAAATAAGATATTACCTTTAGTGAAGGTGAAATGGAGGAACCACAATGCCGAAGAAGTAACGTGGGAACTCGAGATTAATATGAAGACAATTTTTCCTCATTTGTTTGTGTGTTGTAGCGAGATTCTGGGGACAGAATCCTTATAAGGGGGGAAGAATGTAACGCCTGAGAAAATTGGATTTTTATGAGAATTAAATTTTTATTTGATTATGTGGATTAAATAAATTTAATTAATTATTTATGTGAGTAACCTATGTGAAGGTCGTTCTATGACCTAGAATTTGAGAATGTGGTTAGGATTTTGGCCACGTGATAGAATTAAAGTGTTTGAATTTCCAAGACGAAAATAAAAGTTTTTTGAGAAATTTTCGTAAAAATACTATTCACTGATCATTTCTGCTTGGGAATTATTTTTGAACTTCCGAGAAACGCATAATGATAAAATTCTAAGACGAGATGGAATATCTAATATTATTTCAGTTATGCCAAACCAAGTTTTCGCTTGCGGACTTAAAACCTAACGGTTAGGGAGAGTGATTTCTGAGAAGGAATTTAAATACGTATAATGAATTAAAGCGATGATCGCATAATACGTAGGTAATATACGAGGTAATGAATACGAGTATAATACGAGGTATTATATGAGTATGTATGAATGATGGTATGTCATATATGAATAAGTATACGAGTTGGAATACGAGATTAATACATAGATTATACGTTATAAGGCTTTAAGCCAAATGAATTGGACTTGTAGGATTTGTTAGGAATTGTACAAGCCCAAGTATATGAATGGTTAAGCTCAATGGTAGAAATAGCAAAGTCCAATGTGAATTAATAAACAAGCGCAAGTGTTTGTTAAATGCAAGCCCAAAGTATAAGTTAAGTTAATTAAGCTAATTAAATGTAAAGCCCAAAGTAAGAATCCAATGGGTAAGCATGAATCATGGGAACAACCCATGGGTGATCCAAAGTGATGAGAAAGTAAACTTAATGGTTAAGTAAAAGAAAAGTTAAGTAATGACCATGTAAAGTGCTTATATTTGGTGGCTAAGTCAAGTTCTTATACTTGATGGCTAAGCAAAGGATAAGTTATTTGATGAGCAAGTATACTTAATGGCTAAGTAAAGGATAAGTTATTTGATGAGTAAGTTAAGTAATGACCAAGTAAATGTGGTGATCGAGTAAACTTGATGGTTAAGCTAGGAATAGTAAGGAGGTGGATGGCTTATTGACCATTAAGCCTTTATTTAGGATTTCTTATAAATAGAAGATGTCTTAGCTCATTTATTGGTTGCTAAATTTCATCCAACATTATAAGTGCTTATTGGTTAGAGAGAAAAAGCTAGAAAAGCTAGTCTTTCATAGTTCAAGAAGTAAGAAGAAGATTAAAGCTTAATCAAGTGATCTTCAATGATAAGAACCTAAACCATTATTCTCTTTCTCTTCAATTGTTAGAAAAGTGAGTTGTGGTAGGAATTGTATGTTAAAAAGAAGTAAGAATGATTAATCAAAGGACTTAAGCTTTAATAAGCCGTGAATCAGCAATTCGTTCATATATAAGTTATGAACTAAGGAAGAACTTGTAATATGTTTACATGAATGAAATTTGTATGATTAGAAGATGTGAGGATGATTGTTAGAAGACTTAAACTATGATAAGTCATGTGAAGTGAAATCATAAGTAGTTTATACTTTTATAAGTTATAAACTTATGAAGAACAAGTAAGAACTTATCATGTATATAAGTTAATGAAAAATGTATGTTAAGATGTTAGTATGATGGATAGAATCCATTTCAAATAATGAACAAATCATAAGTAATGAAGTTATGGCGAAATTTACGAGTTCGGACGATAATCGTCAAAATTGTGAAATTCTCGGAATGGAATTCAAATTTTGACATTAAGCTCGGAAACTTTGGTTTTTGATGGAGTATAGTCTCATTTGTCATTCTAGAGTTACGGACTCGAAAATGACCGAATTCTGACTTAGAACGAAGAAATGAACGTTGAACGTTTACGAACGTTTATCATTTTCGTTAAAATGAACTAATAGGTGAATTTTGAGTTAACGGATTCGAAAATAGAAAATTCTTGCATGAAGATGTAGAGTATGTAATTTATGAGCTAAGGGCTTTTGAACAAGCCAATTCGGACTTATAACGAAGAAGTTATGAGCCTGGGAATCTCACCCAAGAAATTAACTGTAAAAATTTTTTGGTACTGATATTTGGTGTCACAGCGCCAGACAGAGCTCTTTAAGCATGACTGCGGTCACGGAGACGAAGGAGTGTCATCTGCAGAGTCATGTGCAATACCACTCGTAGGCATAAGTCACACGCCGTATAACTTAGAGACGGATGTTGAGTCTTTGGAAAGTGGCCATGCAATACCACTAGTACAAAGGGTTGCCATGCCATGACAGCAAGCAAGGGATTTTGTTGACCAAGGTTATTATGAACCCAATGGTTTGCAAGACAAGTATGGGACATGTAATTAATTAATAAACATGTTAAGACCTTTCCTAAATCGCTTTTATAGTGATGACTTTAGGAATTTAATATGGTTTAATGAATAGTTAAATGAAGAATGTAAAGTATAAGAAAGTGAATGGTATGCAATAAGTGTACTTAAACAATGACGATCGAGTTTCGATTAATAACGTAAGAACGTTAGTAAACCATGAGGAAGGATGATTAACTCGAAACGAGTTGTATTAAAGAAGTAAATCCACTTAAGATATAGAAGAGAAAGAAGTTGGTAAGAACAATATAAATTATAACGACAAGCCAGAACCAATAATAACAAATCTAATACATGATTAGAATGAGAAGAAGGGTAAGATTCATTAGGAATCATGTCTGTTCATTCATGACCTAATGTGGTATGTTATGTGGTTATGTGTTGTAGAGACTGTAAAGACTCAAAGGGAAAGTAATTTTACTATAGCAGACGCTGAATGCAAGTTTTCTTAACGCTTGTCTAACCTTCGTGTTAGCCGTGTTTTCAGTGATTCATGTTATGAGATGCATGAATTATTTTAAAGAAAGGGTCGATGCCAGTTTTGACTCGACTAGACTAATCTCGAAAGATTGATTGATTTATTTATAAGTCTTTTAATATAGAATTGATGACGCTATCCTATGCCAATTGTTTGGTACGAATTCAATATAAGCCTGAGTATGAATAAACAAATGTATTTTACATCGATTATTCGATGGGCACGCGAGGTTGCAAAAACTTAAACATAAATACATTTAACGGATGAGTGTTCTCATAAGAAATATCGGACTTACAATTTTAGTATCGGGTTGTCCTTTTCATAGATAAAAGCTAAAGAGAATGTTCATGGTCTATGGACCTACTCAGAATTTCCAAGCTACTATATGTACTTCAGAATTGTTTTATGAGATGAGAAGTGTTATTCACTCTTTCATAGTACTTCATAACTATGGTAACGATCGAGAAATTTATAATTTAATTTAAATATTTATTGAATTAAATAAATATTTTAAATAATTTATTTATTAAGGAAATAAATAATTGATGAATTATGGTAAATTAATTTAGTAATTAAATTGATTAATGTTAATTAAATTGAGTAATGATAATTTTAGTTGAAGGATTTAATTTAAGGAAATAATTAAATTAAATCAATTGCTTAAATATTTAAGAAGATAACTTAATTAAATGAATTGTTTAATTTAAAGGAAATAAATAAAATAAATAAAGTAGTGTTTCTAATTTATTAATTAAATTTGGTTATATAATTATTTATTATTTATTATAAGCATAATTATAATTAGAATATATGTAAGACCCCAACTTTTATAAATAAAGATGAATTTTCTATAAATATTATTTTTGAATATTATGGAATAAATTTGATATAATGTTATAGTTGTGGGTAATATTTATAAATTTTTCAAAGTAAGCAAGTTGTTATAAAATATTTGTTTGGTGGGGAATATTCTTTTTGTCGGGGAATATTAAATACGACTGGCTCAATCATTAGTGGACCCCTGGCGGAAGTATTGTCGTAGTTAGAAAATGACAAAATTATCTTTCTAAAAAATAACGGCGGAGGTGTTCCGAGTTAAAATTGTTGAACTACCGGTGGTAAAAGAAATGCGATGTCTGGCGTGGTTGCATAGTAACACACGGTATTGATTATTGATGCTTATGTGAGAAGTCACTTAGCTATACTCGATTATTACTATGATAATTCTTTGCATCATATCTCTTATATTATTGATTCAATTATTGTCACGCGATATCATCTGTATAATATGTTATATTATTAATTGAGGCGACAAGTTATAAATGATTAATAATTGTTGAAAGATTAAAAATGTGTTAATAAAATGATTTGTGGTAATATTTATTCAATCCTTGATGTATATAAAAAGTACATTATGAGGCGTTTGTGGTAAGTTTGATTATTTTATGGGGGGCCCATATGTCATCATCTAAGAGTCTCTTCGTCGATAGTAATTACCTTTGTGAATAGTAATTACCTTCGTCGATAGTATTTACCTTCATCGATAGTAATTACCTTTGTGAATAGTAATTACCTTTGTGAATAGTAATTACCTTCGTCGATAGTATTTACCTTAAATCGATAGTAATTACCTTCTTGATAGTATTTGCCTTCGTCGATAGTAATTACCTTCATCGATAGTAATTACCCCTTCATAAATAGTAGTTGTCCCTTGATATTACCAAGAGTTAAGCGCCTCTTGATTGTTCGAGGTTAATTACCCTTCATGAAATAGTAGTTGTCTCTTGATATTACCAAGAGTCATTTTGACCCTTCGTTAAGACCAAGAGCCACCCTCGGTTTTTCTATAAATAGAAAGCTCATTCCTTCATTATTTCTTACGAATTCATTGAAAACTGAGAGAGAAACTATAGAGAGAAAGAAAAAAGTATACGCTACTTCACTTTTCAATATTGAGGTTCTTCTAAGGTAGGGAATATTATTTGTTGTGCCGTAAGGGGTGTTATTCTTTCTTATTCATGAAGAGAAGCATTGTTATTCCATTTCTTATTATTACATTGGAATAACTTTTGTATCGTGGTCTACCTATACTTGGTGACATTCTTCTATTATTACATTGGAACATCACATGCATGTGTTTTACAGGACTGGTTAAAATCTTTATTATTATTACATTGGAATATCACATGCGTGTGTTTTACACGGACACAGTTCCATTTTTTTATTATTCCATCTTTATTATTACGCCGGAATATCTGCATGCATCTTTATCTGTGGGACTGGTTCCATCATTTATTATTCGCATTTATTATTACATTGGAACATCACAGCCGATTGTGAATTTCACGACTGGTTCCGTTATTATTATACATTGGAATACTTTTGCTGCTATGCGATCTATCGCATGCATGATGATTTCTTTTGTTATTCCATTCTTTATTATACCCGGTTGGTTAAAACTTTGACTTCTATACTCCATGAAATTAGTAGAATATCCTTGATATTTGCGTTTCATCGATATCTTTTCATGGAAATATTTTTACGATCATTCTTGAATTTTACTCTACAAAAGCGATTATCATGTTGACAATTTGGATGTTAATAATTCTGGATAAAATAATTCTTGAACTTGTTTTATTGAATTCTTATATCATTGTCATCATCCTCATGTTTATATTATGTTGAAAGTCATATGTGACACAGTAGTGCATAGATGGACTTGGTATGATTATGACCGAGAGACTATTGATTGTAATGGACCGTAATGTTACAAATGATGATGATGAAAGTCATGTGGCTCTTTGTAGTGCATAGATGGACTTGGTATGATTATGACCAGAGACTATTCGATGTAATCATTACTAGTAATGTTACAAATGATGTGATGAAAGTCATACGTGGCATGTAGTGCATAGATGGACTTGGTATGATTATGACCGAGAGACTATTGGTGTAATCATGGCCAAGTAATGTTACAAATGATGTGATAAAAATCCTTAGTGGTAGTAGTGCATTGATGGACGATTGTTGGCATGATCATGACCATTAATGAATACACAACTATTCTTGGCCCGTAGTGCATGAATAATTGTGGTCGTGATACTAAAGAATATCCTTGGCAGTAGTGCGGGGGTGATTCGATGATGTGGAATATTTATTAAAAGTGAGTCTCGGCTATATGATGATGAAAAACCTTTTAAATCATAAAAGATAGTAGATTTTATTTTCTACTTGACTCTTTTAATGGATTGCTTATTCATTGCAGATTAAACTTGTTGTCTATTGTATTTTATCGGTTTAACATTGTTGAAGGCTAATGATAATTTATTACGCATTATCTTAATCATAATATTTCTTCTTGAGCTAGTTGAGCTCACCCTTTCTTTCCTTTATTCTCTTCAAGAAATGAGAATATATTTGAGACGAGTCGGGGAGCGGAGTAATGGTCGAGGAGGATAGCATTAGTAGTCCTCACTATACGTGAAATAGTGTGATAATAATTATAATGAGGACTCCTTTTGAGTTTGTATAATATCTAGTAGACAATATTTGTATTCAAACTCACAGTTTATGTCGTATTGTACACGACAGTTATATTAGTAAGTTGTATTTAAATTCTGTACCATGTATTTGACTACCCAAGATGGGTGATGTATACCTAATTTTGGGGCATCACAGTTGGTATCAGAACTTAGGGATATGATCCCTGGCTAAGATGTGAGAATAGTACTAGGATGGGAGAGACAGGGAATACCTTCGCTAGTATGACCTACCTAAGTTTATGTGCTATTTTATTGGTCGGTTAGAATATAGAGATAATTTGTTACATGTCAATTAACCTTTTGTTTTGTGGCGATGTCTGAAAATGACATCGAGAATGTTGAGAATAGCAATGGAGCCTGAGCGATCGTTGATTCACCACATATCGATAATCGAGGATAATGTGCATCGAGGGAAGGCGACAATCCTCATACAAACAACACAACAACGACCAAATGATGAATGATCAAATGTTCGGAGGCTTTATGCGATTTATCAACAATGAAGCGGCGAGGCGACTCTGTCCAAAAGCGTAGGTGGAAACACGAAAAACTCTCGGCGGTCACAGCTAAACAATTCAATTTGGGACCACCGGAGTTTAAGGGAGAGCAAAACCACTTACGGCGGAAGCATGGATAAAGCAGATTACCAAGATATTTGATGTCTTGGGATGCTCAGAAAGCAAAAGGTTCCCCTTACGCCTTTATGTTGCTTGAAGAGGCGGATTCTTGGTGGGAATCGGTAAAAGCGTACTCGACTTCTTTGTCTTGAAGATATCTTGGGAGAAGTTCTAGGGAGTACATTCAGCGACAAATACTTTCACGAAAGTATTAAGCCACATGAAGGAGGTGGAGTTTATCAAGTTGGAACAAAACAATATGGCCAGTGTCATGATACGAGGCAAAATTTGCGGAGTTATCACGGTTTCGTCCACTTAGTGGATAATGAAAGAGAAAAAGCGAATGTTTTTAAGAGGTTTGAAAAGGGAATCGTCGACATCTTATTTCTCATAAAGCGTGTTTGTATTGAGATGTTGTAAATAGGGCTCGATTAATGGAGTAGCGATAACGAGTCAACCTTAACTAAAAAGAAGCGGTGAGCAAAATTATAATACCGGTGAGAGTAGTCATCGAGCGGTGACAACAAGCGTGGAGGAATCAACGGGCGGATATGGTAACCACTTGGTGGTAATCGAGGCCAAAACAATAAGAATGGACATTTCAAGAAAAGGAGATTCAACAATGATGGAAGGCGTCGTCGGCCTGACACCCGTTGTTAAGGAAGGAGAAAGACCACCTATCATATGCTTCAAATGCGGAGGAGAGGACACATCGATCCGAGCTGCGCATGCAAGTCAAAGCATGTTATAATTGTGGAAGAGAAGGTCACTTAGCTCGATTTTTGTCGTTTTCTAGAAGACAAATTCAACTAGGATAGAGGCACCAAAAGTAGTTCGGAAAAGTCAAAGCCGGTAGTCTGAGGAGGCGTTTGTTGTGACCTCCCAGAGAGCGAGGAACCGAATGAGGTCATCACGGGTAAGCTTATCATAAACTCTAATGAAGTCTACACTTTATTTGATCTGGGTTCTACCCATTCTTTTATTTCTCTACTTGCGCTCATCGATTAAATTTGACTCAGGAGAAATTAGACTTTGACTTATCTGTGGAAACTCCGTTGGGAGAAACCTTCATTACATCCACTTTGTTTATAAGTCTTGTTTGGTTCAAATCGGTACCCTCACATTACTGTCGATCTTATTTCATTAAATACTTGCATTTGGCGTGATTCTAAGGGATTGATTGGTTAACTACTTATCATGCAAAAAAATTGATTGTTTTTCGTAAGGTTGTTAGCTTTCATATTCTAATCAACCTATTATGCGAATTCAAACGACCAAACCATTAAAATCAATCACGGTCATCTCGAGCCATAAAGCTATTCGTTTATTGAAAAGCGGATGTCAAGCTTTCTTAGCTCATATCTGATTTAAACAAAAATACGTCGGTTTTGAGCGATATTTCTATTGTTAATAAATTTCTGACGTATTCCCGAGAAGAACTTCTGGCCTACCCCAGGCGTGAAATTGAATTTTGTATCGACCTTGAACCCGGTACAAAACCTATTTCCAAAGCCCCATATCGAATGGCTCTATTGAACTTGAGGAGTTAAAGACCCAAGCTGCAGGAATTGTTAGACATTGGCTTTATTCGTAATAGTACTTCTCCTTGGGGTGCTCCTGTTCTATTCGTGAAGAAGAAAGTGGGAGTATGCTACTTTGTATTGACTATCGAGAGTTGAATCATATCACCATCAAAAATAGGTATCCATTGCCGCGTATTGATGACTGTTTGACCCGGTTGCAAAGAGCCAAATTCTTTTCAAAGATTGATCTTCGTTAGGATATCACCGATTGAAGATTAGAACCGTGACATTCAAAAAGCGACTTCCGGAACTTCGATGCGGGCATTATAAATTCCTAGTCATGTCCTTTGGATTGACTAATGCTCTCTTTGCCTTCATGGATATAATGAGGCCGAGTATTCAAGGAATATTTAGATCACTTTGTGGTCGTCTTTATTAATGACATCCTTATTTATTCCAAAAGCCGTGAAGATCATGAGCAACACTTGAGGTGACACTCCAAAAAACCGTGAATATAAGCTTTATGCTAAGTTGAAGAAATGCGAGTTACGGCTTGAAGAAGTAGCATTCCTTGAGCGCGTGGTATCAAGTCATGGAATATCATTGACAAAGCAAAGATTGAAGCTATTCAAAGTGGGAACAACCTAAATCGATATTAGAAGTATCGTAGCTTTCTCGGTTTAAATTTGGTTATTATCGGAGATTCATGGAAGGATTTTCTCGAATCGCTACTCCATTGATTTCGGTGACTCGAAAAGATACAAAGTTCGGTTGGAAGCGAAGAATGTGAGAAGAGTTTTCAAGAACTCGAGAGGAGACTTATTTATTTTGTTACGACAATACCATCGGCTCGGAGGATTTGTCATCTCTGATGATGCTTGAGGCAAAAAGGTTAAGATGTGTTCTCATGCTGACATGGAGAAGTTATAGCCTATGCCTATGCGACAACTCAAAGAATATGAGAGGAATTATCCTACTACTCATGATCTAGAGTTAGCATTTGTTATCTTTACACTTAAAATTTGGAGGCATTACTTGTATGGGGAGAAAGTGGAGATCTTTACGGATCATAAAAGCCTCAAATATTTCTTCACTCAAAAGGAACTCGATATCACGACAACGGCGTTGGCTTGAAGCTGTTGAAAGATTATGATTATACCATCGATACCATCTGGAAAAGCGAGCGTGGTAGGCGGCGCATTGAGTAGAAGATCATATGCAAAGTCTGAGTGCGATATTGTCAACATATGAGGCCCATTTTGTGTGACTTGCAAAGGATGGAGATAGAGTTAAAGACTCTAGGGACGCGTGTGATGATAGCGAGTATCTGAGTAGAGGCAAACTTTAATCGATAAAGTTAAAATTTGCTCGAGCTACGGACACGGAGGTGATGCCTATGAGGAAGAAAGTGCAAGAAGGTGCTATCTTAGAAAGCAAGAATCGATGAAGAAGGAATACTTGAGTCAACTCCGGACTTTATGTTCCTAACGACCACGATTTAAAGTATAATATCATGATTGAGGCGCACTGACACACCATTTGCAATCCATCCTGGGAGTACCAAAATGTATCATGATATTCGTCATACATTTTGGTGGAGCAATATGAAAAGAGAAATAGCGCTGTTTATCTCAAGGTGTCTAACTTGTCAACTAGTTAAAGCGGAGCATCAAGTACCAAAAGGTCCATTACAACAACTTGAAATTCCAGAATGGAAGTGGGAGCACATTACCATGGATTTCGTTACCGATCTTCCTAAGGTTTCTCATGGCATTGATGCGATTTGGGTCATTGTTGATAGATTGACCAAGTCGCTCATTTCTTCTGCGTCTGAGAAACTTATACACTTGAGCGTCTTGCTCGTATGTACATAAGCGAGATAGTAAGGCGCATGGTATCTTGCGGTATCCATAATTTCGATCGAGAGACGAAGATTCACTTCACGATTTTGGGTTAGTTTGCAAAAAGCTATGGCGCGGACTTACGATTTATTTCGGCATATCATCCTCAGACAGACGGACGATCGGAGAGGACTATTCAAACTCTTGAAGATCTATTAAGACTACTGTGTCCTTGATTTCAAGGGAGTTGGGACAAGTTCTTACCATTGGTGGAGTTTTCCTACAACAACGTTATCAAGCAAGTATTGGCATGGCTCCATTCGAGCGTTGTATGGAAGAAAGTGTCGTTCTCGGTATCTTTGGGATGAGGTGGGTGAAGCAGCGTTGTTGGGATAGGAGTTGAATGCGTATGACTACGGAAAAGATTCAAACGATCCGACAACGTATAAAAACCTCACAAAATTGACAAAAGAGTTATCTTGATCTTCATCGAAAGGGCGTGGAATTCGATATAGGAGATCATGTGTGTTGTTAAGAGTTGCTCCATGGAAAGGAGTTACAAGATTTGGAAAGAGAGGAAAACTTAATCCTCGATTCATCGGTCCATTTTAATCCTCGATCGAGTAGGAGGCGTGGCCTATAGACTCGCTTTTCTGCTTGAAATATGTCTCGTGTTCATAGCGTTTTTCACATATCCATATTACGTAAATATGTGAAAGACCGAAACATATTATTGAGTTAGAGCCGGACGACGAATAGCGGAAGATTTGGCGTATGAAGAGGTTCTGTTCAAATTTTGGATAAGAATGAACATATTCTACGCTCGAGGTTATACCTCAAGTCAAAGTTTTGTGGAGGAACCACGATGTTGAGGAAATGACTTGGGAGTTAGAATCGAAATGAAATCAAGGTATCCTTACCTCTTGACATACTAGGTAGTGTACGTACCCTAATTTAGAGGTGAAATTTCATAAGAAGGGAGGTTGTAAGACCCTGACTTTTATAAATAAAGATGAATTTTCTATAAATATTATTTTTGAATATTATGGAATAAATTTGATATAATGTTATAGTTGTGGGTAATATTTATAAATTTTGCAAAGTAAGCAAGTTGTTATAAAATATTACGTTTGGTGGGGAATATTCTTTTTGTCGGGGAATATTAAATGCGACGGCTCAATCATTAGTGGACCCCTAACGGAAGTATTGTCGTAGTTAGAAAATGACAAAATTATCTTTCTATAAAAATAACGGCGGAGGTATTACCGAATTAAAGCTGTTGAACTACCCGATGGTAAAAAAAATACGATGTCTGGCGTGGTTGCGTAGTAGCACACGGTATTGATTATTGATGCTTACGTGAGAAGTCACTTAGCTATACTTAATTATTACTACGATAATTCTTTGCATCATATCTCTTATATTTTTGATTCAATTATTGTCACGAGTATCATACGTATAATATGTTATATTATTAATTGAGGCGACAAGTTATAAATGATTAATAATTGTTGAAAGATTAAAAAAATGTTGTTAATAAAATGATTTGTGGTAATATTTATTCAATCCTTGATGTATATAAAAAGTACATTATGAGGCGTTTGTGGTAAGTTTGATTATTTTATGGGGGCCCATATGTCATCATCTAAGAGTCTCTTCATCGATAGTAATTACCATTGTGAATAGTAATTACCTTCGTCGATAGTATTTACCTTCGTCGATAGTAATTACCTTTGTGAATAGTAATTACCTTTGTGAATAGTAATTACCTTCGTCGATAGTATTTACCTTTGTCGATAGTAATTACCTTCTTCAATAGTATTTACCTTCGTCGATAGTAATTACAACCGTCGATAGTAATTACCCCTTCGTAAATAGTAGTTGTCCCTTGATATTACGAGAGTTAAGCGCCTCTTGATTGTTTAAGGGTTAATTACCCCTTCATGAAATAGTAGTTGTCTCTTGATATTACAAGAAAGTCATTTTGACCCTTCGTTAAGACCAAGAGCCACCCTCGGTTTTCTATAAATAGAAAGCTCATTCCTTCATTATTTCTTACGAATTCATTGAAACTAGAGAGAGAAACTATATAGAGAAAGAAAAAAGTATACGCTACTTCACTTTTCAATATTGGTTCTTCTAAGGTAGGGAATATTATTTGTTGTACAAGTAAGGGGTGTTATTCTTTCTTATTTATGAAGAGAACTGTTGTTATTCCATTTCTTATTATTTTGTTGGAATAACTTTTGTATATGTGGTTTACCTATACTTGGTGACATTCTTCTATTATTACATTGGAACATCACATGCATGTGTTTTACAGGACTGGTTAAAATCTTCTTTATTATTTACATTGGAATATCACATGCGTGTGTTTTACACGGACACGGGTTCCATTTTTATTATTAAAGTCTTTATTATTACGCCGAATTATCACATATGCATCTTTATCTGGTGGGACTGGTTCCATCATTTATTATTAGCATTTATTATTACTGTTGGAACATCACATCGGTGTGAATTTCACTGACGACTGGTTGGTTATTATTATTATTATTTACATTGGAATAACTTTTGCTGTCTGCGATCTATCGCATGCATGGTGATTTCTTTTGTTATTCCATTCTTTATTATACCCGGTTGGTTAAAACTTTGACTTCTATACTCCATGAAATTAGTAGAATATCCTTGATATTTGCGTTTCATCGATATCTTTTCATGGAAATATTCTTACGATCATTCTTGAATTTTACTCTACAAAAGCAGTATCATGTTGACAATTTGGGCGTTAATAATTTCACGGATAAAATAATTCTTGAACTTGTTTTATTGAATTCTTATATCATTGTCATCATCCTCATGTTTATATTATGTTGAAAGTCATCGTTATAGTGCATAGATGGACTTGGTATGATTATGACCGAGAGACTATTCGATGTAATCATAGTAATGTTACAAATGATGTGATGAAAGTCATCGTGGCACTGTAGTGCATAGATGGACTTGGTATGATTATGACCGAGAGACTATTCGGTGTAATCATTACTAGTAATGTTACAAATGATGTGATGAAAGTCATCGTGGCTGTAGTGCATAGATGGACTTGGTATGATTATGACGAGAGACTATTGATTGTAATCATGGTAGCGTAATGTTACAAATGATGTGATAAAAATCCTCGATTGGCGTAGTGCATTGATGGATAGTTGTTGGCATGATCATGACCATTAATGAATACACAACTATTCTTGGCCCGTAGTGCATGAATAATTGTGGTCGTGATACTAAAGAATATCCTTGGTAGTAGTGCGGGGTGATTCGATGATGTGGAATATTTATTAAAAGTGAGTCTCGGCTATATGATGATGAAAAACCTTTTAAATCATAAAAGATAGTAGATTTTATTTTCTACTTGACTCTTTTAATGGATTGCTTATTCATTTGTAGATTAAACTTGTTGTCTATTGTATTTTATCGGTTTAACACATTTGAAGGCTAATGATAATTTATTACGCATTATCTTAATCATAATATTTCTTCTTGAGCTAGTTGAGCTCACCCTTTCTTTCTTTATTCTCTTCAAGAAATGAGAATATAAATTTGAGACGAGTCGGGAGCGGAGTAATGGTCGGAGGATAGCATTAGTAGTCCTCACTTTAATACGTGAAATAGTGTGATAATAATTGTAATGAGGACTCCTTTTGAGTTTGTATAATATCTAGTAGACAATATTTGTATTCAAACTCACAGTTTATGTCGTATTGTACACGACAGTTATATTAGTAAGTTGTATTTAAATTCTGTACCATGTATTTGACTACCCAAGATGGGTGATGTATACCTAATTTTGGGGGCGTCACAATATAATTATTATAATTATAAATTATAAGCTATGTAATGGGTTGCATGTGTGACAAGTGAAACTATATAATAAAAATATTATAATAATAATCTACTATGGAAATTCTGTGTAACCAAACAAAGCCTTGTGGCTTTTGGTTAATGTAACTGCCAAAGACGTTTGGCTTAATAAACTGATAATCATGATTATCAGTGTTTAAGCGCTCAAACGTTTAACATGCATGTAAAGGATACTAAAACATTAAGTGGAGTACAATAACAGATTGTAATGTGTTGTAATGCAAACTGTAAAGATTTGAAATAATTATTTAAATAAGTTATAATTTGAAACCAAATGTAATGTTTTTAAAGTTAGAGATGAATGGTTAAGTTATATTGGCTTGTAATGAGATTTCAGATTCGTTAAGTATATTTAACCTACGTGGTTAGGTGCTAGGTTAGGGTTGTGACCTAAAGGATGGTTTAAACCTTAAAGTTAATATTCATGCGATTATTGTTGTTGCGATTTCAATGATATATGTAGGATAATTGGAGATTATTTTACATTTGTGTAGCTTACAACCAAGGCAAGTTCTCTAACTCTACTTTTATAATTGTGCAAGTTTTTAAACCTTATCTCCTTACAATTGAGCAAGCTTTCTAACTTCATTCTTTTCATATTGAATGCAAGTTTCCATTCGTATATTATTATTGTTCAAGTTCTTAAAATTGAGTAAGCCTAGTTTATCTTGAGTATGTTTGTGCAAGCTCTTGTAACCTAATTCGTTACATCGAGCGAGTTTTATTTTCCTTATTATCATTCGAAGCATATATTGTTCTAATACCTTGATTTATAGAAGATTGTTCTAAACTCCTTTGAATATCTTTGCATGTAAATCATGTTATTTAGTTATATATATTGTTGATATCCGATCTTTGACTTAATAGCCTTGTTCAGTTATACAATTTCGTATTAAACCTTTATTGATAAGTGTTGAATAGTGTTCTAAAATTCTAGATACACTGATAAGCTAGTTCCAAACAGAACTTTCTTTTGTGCGGAAATTCTAAATTCAAACTGAGATGAACAACCCTAATATAGGGGATTTTTGTACGTGTGACGTTTAGATGTTTGTGCACAATACATGGTACAAAGGGCTGATCCCCCTAAGTATGTTAAGAAAGGTGCATGCAGTCTAAAATTTATTAAGGTTAAGGTAATAATACCTATATACTGGAGACATAGTTCATGGTCATAAGACCCTCAGACATTGATTTCGAACTTGTTATTTGCACTAGATTCGTAAAGCAAGTTCATTATTGTTCAGCATTTGTTGTTCACTCGTATATTGTTATCATTATTACTTTTTATATTAGTGAGCAATTGTTTACTCACTCTTGCAATTAACAGTGCAGCTAAGGTTGAAAGAGTCGATGAGCCATCTACCAGCAAAGGGAAGGGCAAGATGCGTAAGAGCTGAAGAATTAATGAAGTTAATTTAAATGTTTCAAGTTATAAGACTTGTTTAATTATATGATGTATTCCGCAAACTTATGTAATAATTTTAAGGTTAGATTACCTGGGATTGTTTTGAAATGATGTAACCCTTTAATGGGGAGGATTATTGTTTAAGTTGTTTAAATTATGTCTTTATCCTTTGATTATGGGTAGTTAGATGTAATAGTTTTTGTTAAGTGAGCACCAAATCCTGTGGGAATGAAGTACCTGGATTTGGGGGTGTCACAGGTTGGTATCAAAGCTTTCGGTTATGAACCTTAGGTGGGGAAACCTTAGGAAGTAACCTTTATGAAAATAGAAAACATAGAGGTGTTTAACTCTTACCGAGTTTTAAGGAATGGATTAAGGTATCCATTGAAGCTAAATAATAAATGACATTATGTACTATGTGTTAATAACTTATGTGTTCGCGAGTATCGAAAAATGTTAAGTAAAACTTAAAATATTTTGTTGTCAAGATGTCTAACGGAGGAGGATCCAGTCCAGCTAGAGAGGTGATACCTCAGGTACTTAGAGATGATGAGCCCCGGGATATTCATGTAGTGCGGGAGCAGTTGATCCAGGAGGATGTGCCTGTGACCGATCCCGAGGAGGATAGTTCTAAGGAGATGGAGGAGGAGGATGAGGAAGAGGTTCCTGAGGAGTTTCCACCAAACTCCATATCAGCTGAGATGTATGACGCTCTATACGACCGTAATGTAGAATTACAGGACGAGGTTGAGGAGCTAAAGGAGATGGTTGAGACGCATCATGCTTCGATGGAGCAGAAGGATGCAGAGATTCAAGAACTTGACTCAAAACTTGGAAACACGGAGTGGGACTTAGTTCATGCAAGGGTCAGCATGAAGATCTGTTGGCGGTGAACGAGAAGATGAAGACTGACATGGAGAAATTGAAAGATGACTTCAAAGAGGAATCAGCTAATCGTGCAAGAGCAGAGGATGCATGGATGAAGACGACTCAACATGCAGATCGTGCTGAGGCTAAGGTCCAAGTGAAGAAAGCCAAGATGAAGGAGATGGATTATGCTTTTAATTCGGCGATTTATAGGGCCCACGATCGAGTCTACTATTACCACCTCAGTTTAAGAATTCGCCGTGCTTCGTGATGGATCGCAGAACAGCGTATCGTATTATGGAGGAGGAACGTCGAGAAGCTTTACGACGTCTTAATATGTCTTGATAGAATAGGAGTGATAATAATATATGGTTAATTATGTGAATAAATAAATTGTGAATCCCTTATTTTGAGATAAATAAAGGGATAATATGATTATGTAATCCTTGAACTTGTTTAGTTCAGGAAAGTGAATGTTTATAGCAGATATGCTATCTTTATCATGTTTTAAAACCATATGAATGAATAAAATATTAGAGTTTATTTGAAATTCTAGGTGTTAAAGCTTTAATCTTGGAATGTTTAAGTTAGACTTTAAATACCCAAGAAGTTGTGTAATAAGCTAATAAGCGTATATTTTAACAGAAAATGCCTCCTAGAAGAAGACAACCACATCAGCAAGCACCTCTAGAGGGGTCTACTAATAATAACAATGAGACCAACGCTAATCCAGTTCCGCAGTTGGTAGCTTTGTTGATGGGTGCACTTGCGAATCAACCGCAAGCTCAAGTCAGGACTTTCAAGGAATTCAAAGTGGTTAGACCGCCAGAGTTTCAAGGGTCTATGAATCCAGTGGAAGCCCAAACTTGGATCATGGAAATGGAGAAGGTGTTTGACGTTGCTAGAGTTAACGAAGATCAGAAGACTGCGTTCGCAACGTTCATGCTGAAGTCTGAAGCTAGCTACTGGTGGTAAGCAAATAAGGTTCGTGGAGGACAAGGAGTGATAGCATGGGATAGATTCAAAGAAATGTTTTTCGAAATGTATTTTCCAGTGAGTTCTTGGAATCAGTTGGAAGTGCAATTTTTGGAGTTGAAGCAAGGAACGATGATGGTGTCAGAAAATGCTCTAAAATTTAACGAATTGGCAAGGTTTGCCACATATCAAGTCAACACTGATGAACGTAAAGCGAGAAGATTCGAACAAGGATTGAAGCCCTGGCTTTACAGCAAGGTTTCAATGTTCCAGCTGAACACATTTGCGGCTATACTGGAGAATGCAATTATTGCGGAAGGTGGAAGCAATGCCTTGACCAAGTACAATCAAGAACAGAAGAAGAAGGAGAACGAGAATGAGAATAAGGCTGGTGGTAGTAATGTTGGAAGTAATAGTCAGAAAAGGAAGTGGAGCGAGAATTCAATGGCGGGAGGACAGCAAGGAAACCAACAGAAGAAAAAGTTTGAGGCTTGTGCAACTTACGGGAAGAACCATACTGGGGTATGTTTGAAGGGAAAGTGGGTGTGTTTCAACTGTGGTCAGGAGGGACACATTGCACCTAACTATTTTAGTTCGAAGAAAGGAGCATGTTTTACCTGCGGTTCGAAGGATCACATGGCTAGTGATTGTCCTAAGAAGCCAGCAGGAAGTGTAAGTGGTGGAAAAGGAAACAACAACGGTGGTGGCGCATTGACTATCACTGGACCAGCACAATCAAGTCGACCTACTACAAGGACTTTCAATATGACCATACAGGATGATGTACAGTCTAAGGATGTGGTGTCAGGTATCATTCCGATTAATGGTATTAATGCTTATGTACTATTTGATTCGGGTGCTACTTGTTTATTTATATCCGATGAATTTGCTCAAAATTTAGAATTTCCCAAGGAAGAATTAGAATTTCCCTTAAGTATATAGATTGCGAATAGAGAAGTGATTCCTGTTAGATTTGTATATAGGAATTGTAGGGTGGTTATAAAAAGGTCACGAGATAATGGTAGATTTGATACCAATTAGACTTGGTCAGTTTGATGTTATACTGGGAATGGATTGGTTATTCAATTACGGAGCAGTAATTGATTGCCAAAGAAAGTGTGTTAACCTTATGACTCCGTCAAAGGTTGTGTTCTTTTACAGCAAGTCACCTCGACAAGCAAGTTGTCTGACGGTGATGCAAGCCAAGAAGTTGTTGAGACAAAGATGTGTAGGATACTTAGCCTACATAGTTGATACACAAAAAAGAGTGCAAAGTTAGAAGAGATACCGATCATAAGAGATTTTGTAGACATATTTCCAGATGATTTGTCAGGTCTTCCGCTGGATCGACAAATCGAGTTCATTATTGACCTACTACCAGGAACGGCCCCGATATCTAAGGCACCATATAGAATGGCCCCGGTAGAGATGAAGGATTTGATGGTGCAATTGCAAGAATTGCTCGACAAGAAGTATATTCAGCCGAGTGTTTCGCCGTGGGGAGCACCAATGTTGTTCGTTAAGAAGAAAGATGGATCGATGCGGCTTTGCATGTATTATCGAGAATTGAATAAGGTCACGATTAAAAATAAGTATCCATTGCCTAGGATCGATGACCTATTCGATCAGTTGAAGGGAGCAAGGTATTTCTCTAAGATAGACTTGAGAAGTGATATCATCTGTTGAAGGTGAGGCCGGAGGATGTACCATAAATAGCGTTCAAAACTCGGTATGGTCATTACGAGTTTTTGGTTATGTCTTTTGGTTTAACCAACACACCTGCAGCGTTCATGGACTTAATGAACAAGGTGTTTAAACCATTCTTAGACAAATTTGTGGTGGTGTTTATTGATGACATATTGGTCTATTCCAAAACCAAGGAGGAGCATGTGGAACATTTAAGATATACGTTGGAGACGTTGAGGAAAGAGAAGTTGTACGCTAAGTTCTCAAAATGTGAATTTTGGTTGGAACGTGTACAGTTTCTCAGACACGTTATTGATAAGGATGGAATTTTGGTAGATCCATCAAAGGTTGAAGTTGTAACAAACTAGGATCAGCCGATGACACCATCAGAAGTAAGGAGTTTCCTAGGATTGGTAGGATACTACGACGTTTTATTCAAGACTTTTCCAAGATCGCAACTCCATTGACAAATTTAACTAGGAAGGCGGTTAAGTTTTTTTGGACAGAGAAGTGTGAGGAAAGTTTTTGAGAATTAAAGAAGAGGCTGAGCTATGCACCTGTGTTGTCGTTACCTGATGATACAGGAAATTTTGTGGTGTATAGTGACGCATCGCATAAAGGACTAGGCTGCGTGCTTATGCAGAACGACAAAGTTATTGCATATGCATCACGACAGTTGAAAGATTACGAGAAAGGGTATCCGACTCGTGACTTAGAGTTGACTGCAGTGGTGTTTGCCCTGAAAATTTGGAGACATTATCTTTATGGAGAGAGGTGTGAGATATATATTGACTATAAAAGTCTGAAGTATATCTTTACACAAAAAGATTTAAACATGCGACAAAGAAGATGGTTGGAGCTGATCAAAGATTATGACTGTGAGATTTTCTATCATCCAGGAAAGGCGAATGTTGTAGCTGATGCCTTAAGTAGGAAGGGACGGGAGAAGTTAATGTTGTTAACTGATCAAGAGAAGCTAGTGTCAGAAATGGCTAATATGAAGTTGGAAATTAAATATCCGATAGAATCCAATAAAAAGTTGTTCCAGATGGGAAACGGTTTAACATTAGTAGATGTGGTGAAGAATGCACAACTTCAGGATGAGGTCTGCGAAAAGATAAAACAAAAGATATCTGAAGGTGAGGGAAACAAATTCAAAATCGATTCGGAAGGGTTAGTTCGGTTTGAAGGGCGAATTTGGGTTCCGCAAGTACCAGAAATTAAAGAAGAAATTCTGAATGAAGCTCATAATTCAAGATATTCGATTCACCTTGGGAGTACAAAGATGTACCAAGATCTTAAACATAATTTTTGGTGGCCGAATATGAAGAGGGATGTGGCTGAGTGTGTGGCGAAATGCTTAACGTGTCAGAAAGTAAAAGCTGAACATCAAAGGCCAAGCGGATTATCACAACCGTTAGAGATACCAGAATGGAAATTGGAGCATGTCACAATGGATTTTATGGTAGGTCTTCCAACGACTCAGCAAGGTTACTATGATATTTGGGTGATTGTTGACCGACTGACAAAGTCGGCACACTTTTTGCCAATCAAGATTCGGTTTACACTAGATCGGTTAGCAAAATTGTACGTGAAGGAAATTGTTTCAAGACACGGTGTACCTGTGTCCATTGTGTCAGACAGAGATCCACGTTTCACATCTAATTTCTGAAAACGATTACAAGAATGTTTGGGAACACAGCTGAGAATGAGCACAGCGTACAATCCTCAAACCGATGGAAAAAGTGAGAGAACTATCCAAACCCTAGAGGATATGCTTAGAGCATGTATTATGGATTTCAAGGGTAATTGGGATGACCATCTACCATTAGTGGAATTTGCTTATAATAATAGTTATCACGCAAGTATTGGCATGCCGCCTTACGAAGCGTTATACGGCAGAAAATGCAGAACTCCGTTATGTTGGGACAAGGTAGGTGAACGTCAGCTATTGGGTCCAGAATTGGTACAACAGACTGTCGAGATCATCAAGATTATTTGAGCAAGATTGATCGCAACACAAGATAGACAGAAGAAATATGTCGATAAACATCGACAAGGTCGGGAATTCGATGTCGGTAGTTATGTTTTCCTGAAAGTGTCTCCCTGGAAGGGAAAAATTCGATTTGGCGAGAAGGGGAAATTAAGCCCTAGATTTATAGGACCTTTTGAAGTGCTTCGACGAGTTGGCAAAGTGGCGTACGAGATAGCTTTACCTCCGGAGTTGGAGCATATTCATAATATTTTCCATATATCAGTGTTGAGGCCATATAAGCTTGATTAAAAGCATGTTATAGAATATGAGCCCTTACAGTTTGAGAAAGATTTGTCGTATGAAGAAGTCCCTGTTCAAATTGCTGACAGAAAAGAGCAAGTATTAAGGAATAAAGTGATACCTTCTGTTAAGGTAATCTGGAGGAACCACAATGCTGAGGAAGCTACGTGGGAACTCGAAAGCGTTATGATGAAGAATTATCCTCAGTTGTTTGCTTGATTTTGTATAGCGAATCTGGGGACAGAATCTTATTAAGGAGGGAAGAATGTAACGAATAAATTTTTTGAGTTGTGATTCTGGGGACAAAATCCTTTTAAGGAGGGAAGGATGTAACGATTGAGAAATTTGTAATTTAATTTAAATATTTATTGAATTAAATAAATATTTTAAATAATTTATTTATTAAGGAAATAAATAATTGATGAATTGTGATGAATTAATTTAGTAATTAAATTGATTAATGTTAATTAAATTGAGTAATGATAATTTTAGTTGAAGGACTTAATTTAAGGAAATAATTAAGTTAAATCAATTGCTTTAATATTTAATAAGATAAGCGAATTAAATGAATTGTTTAATTTAAAGAAAATAAAGAAAATAAATAAAGTGGTGTTTCTAATTTATTAATTAAAATTGGTTATATAATTATTTATTATTTATTATAAGCATAATTATAATTAGAATATAATTATTATAATTATAAATTATAAGCTATGTAATGGGTTGCATGTGTGACAAGTGAAACTATATAATAAAAATATTATAATAATAATCTACTATGGAAATTATGTGTAACCAAACAAAGCCTTGTGGCTTTTGGTTAATGTAACTGCCAAAGACGTTTGGCTTAATAAACTGATAATCACGATTATCAGTGTTTAAGCGCTCAAACATTTTATTTCACGCATTTTTTTTCTAAGGCTAGCTAGATATCAAAAGAGATTGAGAGTGAGAGCTTGAGAGAAGGCATTCTGTGATTTTTAAGTGGAAGAGAAGGGTTTGCTAATTGCTAATCAAGGTATAAACTATTTCTATTGTTATTGTTAATTTGGTGGCATATAAATGTATATTGATACAAGTTGAAAATCACGTGAATCGTGATGTATATATGTTCATATAGTTTTGCAAAACTCTGTTAATCATGATGTATGCTTGTTATTTGTTATCAAATTCGTATAAATTGGGTGTAGGAAGGAAAGGAAAATCACAGTGTTCATATTTGAAAAATAGCCTTAGAAAGTACCAAATTTCTTGTCCAATATGTAATGTAATCTATAGTTTGTTGATGGATTATGTTAATATGTTAAGAAACGAAAATAATGTAGTCCGAATCATGACAATTGATCAAGAAACTAGTTCATGGCGATCAAATTCGTTAAAAGTATAAAAATGAGGAAATTTGGGAAAAATATAGTTTTGATTCTTCAAAATAGAGTTTATATAATTATTTGTATATAGAATGGTGTTTAGTATGTGTAACTATAATATGGCAAAGTGAAGATGTTGTAATTTGGTGTAATTCGGTAGAATTTGGATTTTATGGCCAAAGCAGAGTCGTGTGAGCTCGCAAAAAGCCGGTGCTAAGGCGTCAGCGCGGGCCTTGATCCAGTGTGACTCTCATGTGGTATGCCATGACAGATGTATGGTATGCTGCGTCGCGATGGTATTGCTTGCGTCGCGATGGTATGCATAATTTAATACTCGTCTGCCACATGAAATGGTGGCTTTATCATGAGACGAGTAAAACGCTTAATTGCGGTCGTATGTAATGGACTTGGGTTAGTTTAACATGCATGTAAAGGATACTAAAACATTAAGTGGAGTACAATAACATATTGTAATGTGTTGTAATGCAAACTGTAAAGATTTGAAATAATTATTTAAATAAGTTATAAAATGAAACCAAATGTGATGTTTTTAAAGTTAGAGATGAATGGTTAAGTTATATTGGCTTGTAATGAGATTTCAGATTCGTTAAGTATATTTAACCTACGTGGTTAGGTGCTAGGTTAGGGTTGTGACCTAAAGGATGGTTTAAACCCTAAAGTTAATATTCATGCGATTAATTGTTGTTGCGATTTCAATGATATATGTAGGATAATTGGAGATTATTTTACATTTGTGTAGCTTATAACCAAGGCAAGTTCTCTAACTCTACTTTTATAATTGTGCAAGTTTCTAAACCTTATCTCCTTACAATTGAGCAAGCTTTCTAACTTCATTCTTTTCATATTGAATGCAAGTTTCCATTCGTATATTATTATTGTTCAAGTTCTTAAAATTAAGTAAGCCTAGTTTATCTTGAGTATGTTTGTGCAAGCTCTTGTAACCTAATTCGTTACATCGAGCGAGTTTTATTTTCCTTATTATTATTCGAAGCATATATTGTTCTAATACCTTGATTTATAGAAGATTGTTCTAAACTCCTTTGAATAACTTTGTATGTAAATCATGTTATTCAGTTATATATATTGTTGATATCCGATCTTTGACTTAATAGCCTTGTTCAGTTATAAAATTTCGTGTTAAACCTTTACTGATAAGTGTTGAATAGTGTTCTAAAATTCTAGATACACTGATAAGCTAGTTCCAAACTAAACCTTCTTTAGTGCGGAAATTCTAAATTCAAACTGAGACGAACAACCCCAATATAGGGGATTTTTGTACGTGTGACGTTTAGATGTTTGTGCACAATACATGGTACAAAGGGCTGATCCCCCTAAGTACGTTAAGAAAGGTTTGTACAGTCTAAATGACTGTTAAGGTTAATGTAATAATACCTATATAACAGAGACATAGTTCGTGGTCATAGACCCTCAGACATTGATTTCGAACTTGTTATTTGCATTAGATTCGTAGAGCAATTTCATTATTGTTTAGCATTTGTTGTTCACTCTTATATTGTTATCATTATTACTTTCTATATCAGTGTGCAGTTGTTTGCTCATTCTTGCAATTAACACTGCAGCTAAGGTTGAAAGAGTCGATGAGCCATCTACTAGCAAAGGGAAGGGCAAGATGCCTAAGAGCTGAAGAATTAATGAAGTTAATTTAAATGTTTCATGTTATAAGACTTGTTTAATTATATGATGTATTCTGCAAACTTATGTAATAATTTTAAGGTTAGATTACCTGGGATTGTTTTGAAATGATGTAACCCTTTAATGGGGAGGATTATTATTTAAGCTGTTTAAATTATGTCTTTATCCTTTGATTATGGGTAGTTAGATGTAATAGTTTTTGATAAGTGAGCACCAAATCCTGTGGGAATGAAGTACCTGGATTTGGGGGTGTCACAACTATTGTTTAGTTAATGAAGAATAATCATTTGATTCTCGAAGTGGTATTTATATAATATATTGTTAGACTTGTTGAGCTAGTTATGCTCACTTCTTGCTTGAATCATATGATTGCGACTAAGGTGAAGCAAAACAAGAAGGTTCGATGAGAGATAAAAGGCAAGACAAAGATGTATGACTAGTTTATTCAGTAATAGACTAGTATGTTTGTATGAATTATATTATGATGAACAAAGAATGTAATGGTTTAAGAACCTGAGAATGAGATGTATTATTATTAATGTAATAAGAATGTCGTTGATACACATATTTTAATGTTGTTTCGATATAATGAATGTACAGTTATGAGTACCGTGTAGTACCATCTTTCGGGTTGGAAGATACCCGAATTTGGGAGCGTCACAGTAGATTTGAAATGGTTGTACCAACTCAACCGATTTTGAAAATGTTTGCACAAAGACCCAATGGTTGGACACTGTTTAACTGGTCTTGGAAACTGAGATTCGTTGGGTTCGGGGGTTTAATTAAGCAGGGGAAGGTGTTAGGCACCCCCCCCCCCCAACTTCCGTGAAAACACGGTTACCATAACTTTTTCAATTAACTTGTTTACCTACATGTGTGTGTGTATTGGGCCTATGTGCAATTATTTGAAAGTAGTGTTATGCCACGTTTGCACCTATATACAAAGTGTTTGACTTGTACAAAATTTTAATTTTAACAAGATATAGCAGTGAAGTTTTGGAAAACATGTTTTCAAACCCTTATGCTCAATAGTAATTGAGGCCTTTAATACTTTCATTTTATTTTGTATTCGGCTTGATTGCTTTTATTTTCGAGATGCGAAGTATCTTCGAGAAAATAAGATACATATAAGTGTCGAACTCCTTATGGGCATGATAGCCATTCAAGGATATCCAGACACCGTAGATAATTTACAAGCTACCTACAGCTGAAAAATGCCCATCATGGAAACCAAATCTAGATTGAGAGGCTGAATCTTCGATCACAAGATTCCTAGGCTCACATGATAAAATAATATGTACAAAAGCTAGAAAAAGAACAAGATTTAAATAAATCTAAAATATTCTACTTTCAACGATTCTAGTTTAGTCACTTTTGAACCGGTCAAATTAGAGATTGCCATATTTAGACAAATCTAGTCCACAAGATGGAAGATTAAATATTTACATTGCGAAAGCAGTTAAAGCAGATTTATATATAAAAGCAAGTAATATATATATATATATATATGTATATATATGTATACGATCAACTACCACGAATTTGGAATCCAATCAGGACTTTGAAATGTAAATATATATATATATATATATTTACATTTCTGTCAGGCCTGGATTATATATAAAAGCAGTAAATGGCCACGAAGTAAACTCCAAGCCTGATAAAAATGTAAATATATATATATAGATTTCGAGGATCAAGGATATATATATATATATATATATATATATATATATATAAGTAGTATAAAGCATAAAAATTTGAAAAATATTACAATGGGATGCCAAGAAGACTTCAGATAGCTTTTGGGGCCTGAAAACTTGGTTTCCACATATTAAACATCAGTATGATACAAACACGAGCTTACAGGTGTTTAGAAAGAAGAATCACTAAATTTGGAGCACTCTAGTAGGGGTTATAAGTTGAAATGGACAGAGTTTTCTCTTTTTTCATCTTTTTTTTCAAATGAGCTGCTGGAGCTCATATTTAAAAAGACCAGGATGGTGTGTGGGTCAACCCAGCGGCGACCGTGAGTCAACCTAAGGATGCGGGTTGCCCCCCGAACTTCTTGAGTCCCATCGTCTCTCAATCACGTGTACTTTCGGTATGCGTTGTCCCTCGAACCTTTATAACTTTCAATCCGGACATCCGATGGAGGAGTGTTGTACCTTTTTGGAAAGCCATTGTCGAGAGCTACACAAAGACATGGGATTAGAGATTGTCCGAAGCCGAGAAAATGGGTCAATGACCAGATCTTCAAGTCTTTGTTGTCTATCCGTTGTGTTGTCTTGTGTAGTTATCACTCGGGATTTGAGCTATGGTTCTTGTGGGACATCCTTGTACGCAATTTGAGTTAAACTGTGTTGAGATGACGTTGATGTGATGTTGAGGTGGCAAAGTGACCATTTTCCCCCTCCCAAGATTATCTCCGGCTTTGGCGCAATTGTAGAAGTCATTTCTTAGGGTTATCTCCGAGATTAGGCTGATGTTGACTCTAACTGTCCTCAGAGTTATCTCTGAGGTTGGCTGGATCTCCCGAGGTTATCTTCGGGGTTGGAACTTAATCCCTTGGGGTTATCTCCGAGGTTGGAACTAACTTTTCCGGGGTTATCTCCAGAACTGACTGCATCTCTCCGGGTTATCTCCGAGATTGGAAACTAGATCTCCCGGGGTTGGAACTGGATCTCCCAGGGTTGGAACTGGATCTCCTGGGGTTGTCTCTGAGATTGGAACTGATTCTCCCGGGGTTGTCTCCGGGGTTGGAACTGATTTGACTTCCAGGGTTATCTCTGAAAGATGATTCTGCCCTCCTGCAGGGTTAGTAACAAGAATGCAAATTTTCGAGTGTCTACACATGTTAGAATATTTTATTTCCTTATGTGGCCTCTACTATTTATGTAAATATTGGGCTTACATATTGTATTAATTTAATCATTTTATTTATGGTTTTGATAATTAATTGTGGCCTATAAATAATATTACTGATAGTACTTGGTATAATGGGCCAGAGGTTTTCATAATCTTGATGGGCAATTTTGACTCTTACCTATTTTATAAATAAAACAATTAGGGTTTGGTCTCAATTGTCGTCTCAAAGATTTTATACACATCTATACATCCATCATAAGATTGAGAGATAATTTAAGACTTTCACCCTTAAGCGCGGTGAAAGCGTGATACATACAAGATGACTTCTCTCAATTCATATAAATACTTAATATTATAATTATTAATTTTTATTCTATGCAATAGCACATTAAGATATAATTTATTTAAACAAATCCAACTTTTGGAAGTTGGAACTCAAATGAGAAAATATAGAATTAAGGATATTGGACTGCTGAAAGTATAATTTTAGCAAATAACATCATCCAGAAGCATGTAACAAGCTAAAAGTGAAGCAAAAGACTGAAAAAATGGCATCTTTATGAAATGAATTATATAATAAGAGCAAGTTTGGCAAGATCATGAAAGAGAGAAGATTTATTGAACAGCCATTTCTTATGTGATCTGTGGAAGTGCTTCTTTTTTTTATGAGTAAAAGAGCTAGAAACCACTCCCACGCCAGAATAGGCCACCCGTTAGATGTAGTAGAATACTTGGGACTATTTATTTCCTATGATTAGTCTATTATTTAAATTTTGTAACAATTTTGTCAATTCAAGGTCATTTGATGGTTAATTATAATTCCTATTGGGAAGGTGATATTATATAATCTCTCTTTTGAGACATCAAATATCTTTAAAAATTATTACAAATAGTCCATAAATTAAACTAGTCATAAAATAAAATAGTCTAAAATAGTGTTAAACTAGTATAAATAGTCCTATTCATTTATTATTTTTACAAACAAACATAGTCTTACTCTATCAATTCAAAAGGTTACTTATATACAACATCTTAAAAAAAAGTTTATAACAGATGGTAGTGAAATAAGTGATAAGAAGTGCCACGTTAATAGTTCCAAAACATCCCTCCACACAATTGTACACAGAAGGAACTCACAACCCTATTGAAACAATAAATTCTACTCCAACAATCACCTAACAAAGTGTGAATATGATAACAAATGAAATTACAATAAATAAAAAATCCCATAAACCAATTGGACATAAACAACAAACAATCAAACCAATTAGTTCAGCAGCACATGGGGCAAATAATCAGCCCATTCTCATTACATTCCAGACATTGTATCACTACCTCATTATCATCACTCACAACCTTCCGGCTTCCATTGCAGCTAAAACACATCACAAACCTAACTCCGGCACACCCTTCGCACGGTCCCTCCAAATGATCTAGTGGAATTCCATCGAAAAGACAACGGAGCTTCCCTTGCTCATGTAACACCAAAACCACCTCTGCTCCTCCGATGTACCTCCCTTTATAAACAACTTTGGTGGCACTACTTTTTCACCCAAAATCCTCCATAACTCTTCCTTAAACTCCGAATGCATCGACACATCTCTCTCAAAATATAAAACCCGAAAACTTTTATCAAAAACGAATGCTAGTACAGTCTTCAAACGTTTTCTTATTCCTCTAACCCCTGTTGTGTATAGAACCACTGAATCTTCACCGCCTGGAGGACACTTTTCCTCAAAATCTAGTAAAGGATTCTTGATTTCTTCGATTTTACGGGCCTTCATGGGCCTCTCTTTTTCGATACTTTGTCCTATTGGTTCTTCAACTCTGGCTCTCCTCTCTGCTTCTTGGGCTTTAACTTCCATTACTGCCTGCTCAAATGCTGCAAGAAGGTTTGGGTCGAAAAGGGAGCCGGATTCAAAGTCCGGTGGCCGGAAAGCAAAGTTGTTAATTTCTGATAAAGGGGCATCTGATTCTGAATTCTTTAGCTTTGATGAGCTCCAAATATTCAAGTTGTGGTTCAAATCAACTGGGTTTTTGGCCTTCTTTTCGGGCGTGATGTTCTCTTTGTCATCAATTAGCTCATATCGCGCTATCACTTCTTTTTCATCATCTTCAAGATCTTTCATAAGGTCCGATACATCAATAATCTCAGGCTCTTGAACTGCTACACTGCTCTGGTTGGTTTTTTCTGGCTCTTCTCCTTTACGGGCAAACTGTGTCTGAATCTTGAAATTCGATTTGCCCAGTAAAGTCTCAACAAACCCATCTACTGCGCTAACTTGAAGAATTCGGTCAGGCTTCAGATACCCAATTGGTTTTATTAACTTCAATTTTTTCAGTAACTTCCCCTTCATTCCCTTCATTATTCTTTCAGGAAATCTGATTGATAGAGCAGTGACGCAGGGAGGCTTAAAGGGATATAATTTGAAAGTGAAATGGGTTGATAGAGTAGTTTTTTCAGGAAATCTTTGCTGTTTTGCTGTCTAGAGTCTAGACCTGGAAGAATTTTGTGAGAGATGAGAGTGGGTAACGGCTAGAAAATTTGTGGAAGAATTTGAAATTTGACATTCATTAGGTGTGAAAGGGTCTACTGCTAGCTGGATGGACCAAACTGTCCAAGCCCGAGTCCTGGTAACAAAATTGGGTGAATAGTTAATTGCATGCTTATGTGAAATCGGACCGGATATTGAACCGGTCAATGCATTAATTCAACGGTTCATTGATTCAATTGCTTCAACCGAATAATTTTGAAATATTTAATATGATAAAAAAAATATTTCACCAGAAAATCATAATTTTTTCTTAAGAAACAAAAATTTTTACTAGAAAATTATAAAGAACCAAATTACAGACTAATAATTCTTACTATAATTATTTTATACTCAATTTGTCTACGTACAAAAAGAGTTTTTTTTAGCTTTGATCCTAATAAATTTGTGCAAAATTTAAGATTCAAATTGTAACGCCCGAGAAAATCGGATTTTTATGAGAATTAAATTTTTATTTGATTATGTGAATTAAATGAATTTAATTGATTATTTATGTGAGTAAGCTATTTGAAGGTCGTTCTATGACCTAAAATGTGCATATGTGGTTAAGATTCTGGCTATGTGTTAGGATTAATTGTTTTGAATTTCCAAGACGAAATAAAAGTTTTCCGAGAAATTTCTGTAAAAATACTATTCATTCGTTTCGCCTAGGGAATTAAGTTTGAATTTTTGAGAAACGCGTATCCAATAATAATTCACGTATGGCAAACGAAGTTTTTCGCTTGCGGACTAAATTTGAGAACGTTAGGGAAAGTAAAGCATTAATAATTAAACGATGATCGTATGATACGTAAATATTGTACGAGGTAATGAATACGAGTATGTATGAATGAGGGTATGTCGTATATAATGAATGAGTATACGAGTTAGCATATGAGAGGAATACGTGTAACAATCCGGAATTTTAAATTGTAATTTTAAATATTTATTGAATTATATAAATATTTATTTAAGGTGTTTATTATTGAAAAAATATTTTATTGATGTGATGATTGTTAGTAAATATTTATGAATTAAATTTATTAGATAATATTCTAAAATAAATTAATTTATAATTTAGAGAGTTATAATATAATATGAGATGTTATATTGTTGTTTTAATTTAATAATTTAAAATGGTAAGTTAAATTATTAAATAAAATTATAATGAAGTTATAATTTTGTGATATTTGTTAAAGTGGAATATTTACTTAAAAAAAAATAGTATGTGTAATTAATTTATTTGATTAATGTTGGATATGGAAATCAAGAATAAATAATATGTGATTATAAATTATAAACAAAATTGTTTATTAAAATAATTAAAGTAGTTTTAAATTGATTTAACACAAACAAGGCTTAAAATATTAAGACTTTATTTTAAAGACTTTTTGTCAAACAAAGCCTTATGGCTTTTGGATTTTAAATTTTGAATTTTTATTATATAAATAAAATAAATAATATAAAATATATTTATAATTGAGATACGTTTATAATAGTGTAACTGATATATTTAGTAGGCGTATTAAGGGCATATCGGTTACTTTATTTTATGTATACTTGTTATCAGTTTTTGTTTTTGGCTTAAGCCTAAGAGGAGAAAAGAGGAGAATTCAGAGAACTTGAGAGAAAATCTAGGAATTCTACAACAATTTCAGTGGTATTAGCAAGGATTATCAAGCAAATTGAAGGTATTATTCATAACTTTGATATTATACATATATATACATATATATGTTTCACGGCAACAATTTTTTTTTATATTCTGTGAATTCTATCTTTTCGAATTGTTGCTATACAACTAAATTATGGTGATTGTATGTGTTTGAGATGCTAGAATTTATGTTTAAACAAGGAATTGGTATGCTAATTACAGTTAAAAGTAGGAAAAGTAACTATAGTTAATATTTTTACATATGGCTCATGAAAAGTACCAATTTTAGTGGTCAATCTGTATGTTCAACTGTTAATTAAGTTTTTATTATGCTAGTCCATTAAGAAACGAAGAGAACGTAGTTTGTACGAAGTGATTTGGTGTAGAACTGTGATTACAGTGTGAATTTTTGTGAAGGAACTCAAAAATGGAGTTTTTATATGAAAATATAGAATTTGAGGATTTAAATTAGTTAAAGTTGTTTGTTAAATTGTTCTAAGTGGTTGAATATGTGAGGAATCAAGTTTATGTTAGTGCTATACCAATTGTCTATGTTAATATTACTGTTTTGTGGGTGAAATTCGTGTTAGTTGCATTAAGAATAAGTACAAAATCATGTTACGCAAAAATGGAATGAATTGCGTGGCGGTAGTGTGATAACCTAAGGTATCTTGGCGCTTGTGGTAGCATGATAGTCGATCATGACAGTGAAGTCTGCTACTTCTGCAGACTTTGGACATTCATTGTAACTTAGCTTAATGTTATGTTAATGTGAATATTTTTACATATGGCTCATGAAAAGTACCAATTTTAGTGCTCAATCTGTATGTTAAACTGTTAATTGAGTTTTTATTATGCTAGTCCATTAAGAAACAAAGAGAACATAGTTTGTACGAAGTGAGTTGGTGGAGAACTGTGATTACAGTGTGATTTTTTGTGAAGGAACTCAAAAATGGAGTTTTTATATGAAAATATGGAATTTGAGGATTTAAATTAGTTAAAGTTGTTAAATTATTCTAAGTGGTTGAATATGTGAGGAATCATGTTTGTGTTAATTCTATACCAGTTGTCTATGTTAATATTACTATTTTGTGGGTGAAATTCGTGTTAGTTGGCTTAAGAATAGTGCCGAAATCATGTTCTGCAAAACTAGAAATGATGCGTAAGCGTGGTCTGTGACCTCTTGCCTGATAGCATAGCCATGTGGTATGTGACAGCTTAGTGTCTTGATAACCTAAGGTATCTTGGCATCATGGTAGCATGCTAGTAGTCGATCCATGACAGTGAAATCTGCTACTACGAGACTTTGGACATTCATTGTAACTTAGCTTAATGTTATGTTAATGTGTCAAATGTGTAATAACAAGGTTAAAACAGAAACGTATCATGTGGTTAGTAACTCTAAAATGTAAAGTTAGTAAGTTGTGAAAATGATATGTATGATTTAAAAATAAACTTATTGATCCATGAACAAGTGTTATTAAATGTACACTTGTGATTCTGAAATATGTATGGTAAGTTAAGATTTGTACTAAATTAACTAGTTTAGCTAGAAATGGGTATTATTTTGTAAGTGGATGTTAACATGTCTAATAGATATTGTGATTCCACTAAAATGTGTAGGTGAACGTGAGTTTTAAATATTATAGCTTACACTTGAGGCAAGTTTTCTAACTCTACCTTGTTATTATTGAGCAAGTTTATTTATCCGATCTCAATTACAAATACGCAAGTTTTCAAAACCTTGACGCTTTACATTGAGCATGTTTTAACCCTAATTCATTGGAATTCTAATCATTGTTGATTTACTCTAACTTGTTTATAGTTAAACAAGTTTTCTTAGTTCATTCTTTTGTAGTAAATGCTTTTTGAACTTTAATTCCTAGTATTGAATTGTCGTACTTCAATCATGTTGCATAAGCTATTATCATGTTGAGCAAGCTTTGTTTCTAACTTGCTATCAATTAGTGTATATTCAGTAATTAACTCATTAATTTGACAAAATCATAGACCTAGCTTATTATTGTTCCAACAAAGGTTTATCATTTTATTCATTTTATTTAATGCTTATTGTGACAACCCGGAAAATTGGATTGTCCAGAATTTAAGAGTTAAAGAATTAGTTATTAACAAAATAAATTTTATTAATACTATTATGTGCTATGTGTTTAGTAATCGTTCTATAACCTAGAATGATTATTAATCGGGGAGGATTACAGCTCTGAGCTAATTGAGCAGTAGGATTTTTCAAGATGAAAATGAAAATTTTTTGGGAACAAAATTATTTCCGGGGAAAAAGACGAAATAGGCACTATTCATCCGACGAAACCCTAATGGTTAGGGTTTGAATAACCTAAGCCTTTCCGAGAGTTCGGTATGTCGAAATGACATTCCGTCAAAAGATTTGACAATAATATATCGTGAAATGTTAAATAAGTCGATAAAAGTTTTTCTCGAAAAACGTATAGAAATCTGATAAAATAAAAACGACGAAAAGTACTGTTATGTACTTTTCATTCGTTTAGCTACGTTAGGGTAAAACGTGAAGGAAAACGCTTAATGTTGAAAAGTGTTTTTTAGTTTTTCGGAAATCCGAAGAATACGTAATATTTAATCGGTAAAAGAAAGACGAAATATCCAAAAGTATTTGGATTCCGAGAATAGCAGTTTTCGAACTGTCGGACGAAATTCGAAAGACGGAAGCACTAAGCTTCCAAGGGAAGCTAAGTGAGGAGGTGGGGCGGCTACTTAGCCACCAAGTAGCCACCAAGTAAACTTGGTGGCTAAGTCATGAATAGTAAGGAGGTGGGGGGTGAAAAGACCAAAATGCCCCTAGCCTTGAAAATCTATAAATAGAGAGCTCATTTCTTTATTTTGGGATTTTGAAAAATCCTATACTTCAGAGAGAGAGAGAGTTCGGATGGGAGAGAATGAGGAAAAGCTTGCCCGATTGCAGGCTTTGTCCGACGGAACGAGATTAAAGAAGAACGGTAATCCGAACCCTAGTTTCTTCTAATTTTCTTTAAGTTTAATATGTTCAAAAACATAGCTTAATGAAGATAAGAAGTAGATGAAGTTAAGAATGATTTCATGTGGTTGAATTCATGAGAAAACGAAGAAATAAGAATTAGAAATTTAGTTTATAAATTTCTTAAGGAAGTATAAGATTCGTAAGGATTTTGAGCGATCCGAATGAATCTTATGAATGAGTAGGTGAGTTAAGTAAGGAATGATGTTTTATAACATCAAATTCCAAGAAAAAGTGAAATCGTAATCCAAAATATCGATTAAAAAAAGCGAAGAAGAACACGAAGAAAACGCGAAGAACGTTGTTGATGGACAAATTTAAAACCATCGTAGTATAATTGTTGTTGATGGACAAGTTTAAAACCATCGCGTATAAGTTAGTTGCTTATTGCTTGGTTAGGAACATTAGAAACGTTCATGAAGAATGGATTAAAATGGAGCTATAATGAATTTATGGCAAAAATTTCGTAAAAGACGAACAAGAATTAGAAAGTTCGTAAATGAACCCGAACGTGTAGGGTTTCATAAGAATGTAAGAGAACGTATAAAGCGTGAGTCATGGACTCAAGAACGAACGAATTCTGAGTTCGGATGACCGAATTACGAACGAACGAACGAAGAACGTTAATAACATAAAATGAACGAAGGGTGAAGATTAAGCCAATCAAAAGGCATGTTAATGGATTCAGAACAAAGTTCTGTCCAAGGGTAATCGAAGTATGTTAGATAACGAAGAAAATGGCTTTGGAACGATCTCATTCCGAGTTATAATGAAGAAGTTATGAGATTTTTGATCGTCTCAAAGCGACTAAAGACTTAAAAATTTTTTTGGGAAGAAGGTCTCTTGCGCATGGCCTTGATCATACCCTAGAATGGTGGCGGCTGCGTTGTGGTAGGAGAATCACGCATCTTGCTAACTTTCGTGCTACTGGTAGCGAGAATCGATGTTGAAGGTGGTGCCAGTAGTGCGGTCTGAGCAACGCCAGAAATGAGATTTTAACTGCTCAATTTCTGGGGGATGTGCAAGAAAGAAATAAGAACATATAGTTCAATTAATGTAACACTTAATCAAGTGTATTAAACCTTTAATGAAGGTTGAACGAAGAGATTATTTGAGATTAAATGACTATAAATGCGGGTTACAGAACTGATAGCCGGGGACCGTAGTCGCAATGAATCGAACGTGAGGGATTGCTATGATTGTGATTCCTTAGACGTTGAGTGACGAAAGTAATGAATAACATTTCGATGTTATGTCATGGTAATGAGAGATGAATGTAAAGCATATAAACGCTGTGAACGAAACGTGGTTGCGATGAGCGTTCGGTCTTGGCATACAACGAATCGTATAGCTTTGACATTAAGAAAGAATAATGAACATGGGGTTCATGGGATGGATAACAATCGAAAAACGATTAAAGCCTTGAGTAAATGTTGAATGAGAGATTAAGAGATAAGCAACGTGAACGTTGAATACTTAAACGATTCTCGTAAATCGTATTCGTGTTGGACGAACGTTCTAAGTATACCCTGGTTGTATGACCTATACGTTGACAAAAGTAGTAAATAAGATATGAGTTATCAAGAAAGCCGTAGGAAACGGTAGTAAGATTAATGAAAGCCGAATGTGATTCGGAAGAGAATGTTAGAATGATATGTAAGCGTTGAACACTTTAACTGACGTGAAGGTTGAGTGTACGCGAATATTAAACGGGTAAAACCTACACTCCGTGTATGGTTTGACCGTAAGGTAATAAGGATCAATGATTAAACCTGTGAGCGATCAAAAAGCTGAAGTAAAGACAAGTACGTATAACGTAAAGAAGCCGAGTTAATGTTTATAACTTGGATAACGTTCTGAGTCGAATGAACCGGACGTTGTGAGATAAGAATAAGGTAATGTAAAATGCTTACTTATTTATAAATGCATAAAGTGAATATTGAATGATTGTTCTGAGCATACTAAAGACTGTATGACTTAGACAACGATGAATGAATCCTGAGGTATGACATTTAATTGTCAGAAAGCCATAAGGAAAAATAAATTAGCTTATCGAACATTATAGTTTAATAGTTCAGATAAGTTAGGATGAATTTATATTCTAGTACAATCGTAACCTTTGATGGTTGACATATGGGAGCTGGGCTAAACAATTCCTTCAAAGAGCGAAGGTATATACAAAACTGTTAACCGATCTAACTCACTGTTATGGGCAGTTGAGATGAGACGAGAACTTGTTTGTTGGTTGTTTGTGGGAAACCACTCAGAGTACCATATGTACTACTAGCAGAGACACGATGTGTGATGAGTCCTAGGAAAGTATAAGAAGAAGATAAGAATGTAAATCATCAAAGATGATGAACGTATTGAGTAAGACATCTCCGTATGTCATGAAGCCGTTAATCGGTAAAGGAAGTGTGTCGCGTAAACTTAGTTTGTAAGAACGCGAACCCTAAAAAGTAAAGTTAAGTAAACCAATGCGTAAGTCAAGTATATGACTAATTGGTATATGTGTTATTTCCTTATGTGCTACATAGGAATTGGAATGAAAGCGATTCAGCGTAAACTATAAGTCATGAAGCATGCGCATAAGACAAGTTTCTAACTTCATTCATATTTTAAATGAATGCTAGTTTCTAAAACTTCTTAGATGTTGAACTTGAGAAGTTACATACATATGCTGAATGTGTAATATTTGTGCAAGGTGGTAGAATGTATGAGGCCTTGTGCCCTGATGTGAACACTGCCGATGTTTTTATGAGATAAAGCATTACGTGATTGAAGCTATTCAATATGATCATATTACATTTATACATGAACACGTTATTATTAAATCATGCTATTGATTCTAGCCGGACAAAATGTGTATGAAAGAGAGTAGAGAATGAAAGTATTTCAAAGTAAATGTGACTAATGTTTTAAAATGATAGGAATCGAGATTATTCCTATTGTTCAAGCTGCTTCATAAGTTTTGTTCGATTATCGAAGTTACAAAGGAATGTTAAACTCTTGAAGTTGTTTGTTCAACTGTTATGACTTGCTGAGCAATTGAATGCTCACACTTGCTTTAAATAAAAACATTTTTAGCAAACGATGTTAGAAAGAACTTAAGGATCCCGAAAAGATCAAGCTGATCGGTATCTAGAAGAAGTATCATTCATTATATGAATGAGCGTGATGATCAAGCGAAGACTTGTAATAGAGAATGATAGAATTAAACTATAGAATAGTTTAATGAACGTTTATGTATCCTTGGTGGCGGATAAAAGTCACTTGTACAAGATGTAAAGAATAATGTAATTATCATTATTTGTAATGAAAGAGGTTTTAAGGTTTTAGAACCTGGGATTTGAGGATGTATGTTGTTATATTTAGCTATATAATGATGTATGTTCGGAAGAAGATGGGATCGTGACGTACGAAAATCGGATGTGAAAATAGACCGAATTTCGGGGCGTTACAGGTTGGTATCAAAGCCGATAGGTTATAAATTATAGGTATGAGTACCTAAGAATATAATCGTAGAGAAGAATAAGAAGATCACTGCGTGTGATCAGTAAATAAATAATGTGAGATGAGTTGTTAAATGATGAATGATTTATAGCCAATGCTATGAATTAATGGTACTACTGAAGTAGTACGGGAAGAAGAACTCAGATTGAGTTGTAAAAGATACTAGCATCTGAATTAAAGAAAATTAGTATTTAGTAAAGAAAGTTAGAAGTTGTAAGATTTGATTGAGGACTCATGTGATATTTGAGTTGTATGAATCTTTTATGTATGGGTTTATCTTTGTGTGTAACAACCACTCGGTTTATTACGATGATGATAATCATTAAAATTGGTCGTATTTATCAAGATGTATATGATGAGAAGGTGAATCTTTTCTCATCATGTATATACTTGATAGGTAGAGAACGATAAGGTAGAGTGCGAGTTCTTGAAACTCATACTTATGGTAAGTTCGTGACTCATAATTATATGGTTTGTTTTAAACTTCAATGAATGGGCGCCTATAGTGCATCTAGGATAGTTCTTAAACTCATATTATTGTGGAAAGTTTCTGAACTCATAATGTGTGGTAAGTTGATGGACTGTACTAAGGTATAGGAATGTTTAGACTGAAATGAGTTATTTTCAGTTGACTTAGCATTAAAGATGCTAGAGAAGATTAAGTATTGTCACAAGTAAGACAAATAAGGAAGATGGAGAATAAGATATTCCAAGTCATCTAGCTATGCTAGATTTCGAAGTTTCTTGAAATCGTGCTGAAGTGCGCATTTTAAAAATGAAAGAATTTGTTCAATTTTTGGAACCAATGGATTTTAAAAGAACAATTCTTGATATGTCTATGCTAGTTGATTTGGCTAGACAGAAATTGATTTAAAATATCAAAATGAATTTTATATCATCAGTGCATTTGATGCAAAGATGGTAAAAGGATGGAGTTATTAATGCAATTGAACCTAGTGTTGGAAGTGATCTTAAGATCAACAACCCACTATGGTATGATGCATGATGATGAAGTCATAAACTGACGAAGTCCTCAATGTACTGTGAAAAGTGCGGTATCATGACGTCATGGAATGTTTTGATGTATTGCGAAAGAATTTAAAGAAGTAGTCGATGTCAAGCGAGTTGACTAGACGAATGTTTCAAGTTGATGTCCAATTTATTGGTATGGTCTAAGCTACTTGATTTTGCTAAGACGAATGGTATGTCATGATTAAAAGAAAATCAAACTTTCTTTGATGAGCTATGCTAAACCAAATTGCTTTGGTGCGGAATCTAAGTCTGAGGTGAACATACCCTAAAATGGGGTGATACGTTAGGTTGATCACCTACGTATGGAAGAGGAAGTTTACCTTCTTTGTGATTGTAAACTTATCAAGTAATAAAGGTTTACAGCAGAGGCTGTATAACCTAGTATAAGTTTATGGTCGATTTGACCCCTCAGCAAAAGAATGAAATGTTTTAAAGGAATCTTTATATTCCTAGTTATTCCTTTTACTTCATGATTTTTGTTAAGTTATGAAGGGTAGGGAATGTATGAAAGATAAGAACTTCTTTGAAGAGAAGTTGAGAAGATGAGTAAGCTAAAATTTTGAGGGCGAAATTACATGAAGAAAAGCGAGAATGTGAGAACCGGGTAAGGGTTTGGTTTTAAGAAATTCGAGGGCCGAATTTTTGTAAGGGAGGAAGAATGTGACAACCCCGAAAATCGGATTGTCTAGAATTTAAGAGTTTAAAGAATTAGTTATTAATAAAATGAATTTTATTAATACTATTACATCTTTATGTGTTTAGTAATCGATTCTATAACTTAGAATGATTATTAATCGTGAGGATTATGGCTACGAGCTAGACTGAACGAGTAGGAATTTTCAAGACAAAAATGAAAATTTTCTGGGAACAAAAATATTTTCGGGGAAAAAGACGAAATAGACACTATTCATCCGACGAAACCCTAAGGGTTAGGGTTTGAATAACCTAAGCCTTTCCGAGAGTTCGGTATGTCAAAATGACATTCCGTCAAAAGATTTGACGATAATATATCGTGAAATGTTAAGTAAGCTGATAAAAGTTTTTCTCGAAAAACGTGCAGAAATTGGATAAAATAAAAATGACAAAAAGTACTGTTATGTACTTTTCACTCGTTTAGTTACGTTAGGGTAAAACATGAAGGAAAATGATTAATGTTGAAAAGTGTTTTTTAGTTTTTCGGAAATCCGAAGAATACGTAATATTTAATCGGTAAAAGAAAGACGAAATATCCAAAAATATTTGGATTAGAGAATCATGATTTTAAAAAGTGAGGAGGAGGTGGAACTACAAAACTTACTTAGCCAACAAGTAAACTTAGTGGCTAAGTCATGAATAGTAAGGAGGTGGGGGGTGAAAAGACCAAAATGCCCCTAGCCTTGAAAATCTATAAATAGAGAGCTCATTTCTTTATTTTGGAATTTTGAAAAATCCTATACTTGAGAGAGAGAGAGAGAGAGAGAGAGAGAGAGAGAGAGAGTTCGGATGGGAGAGAATGAGGAAAAGCTTGCCCGATTGCACGCTTTGTCAGACGGAACAAGATTAAAGAAGAATGGTAATCTGAACCCTAGTTTCTTCTAATTTTCTTTAAGTTTAATATGTTAAAAAACATAGCTTAATGAAGATAAGAAGTAGATGAATTTAAGAATGATTTCTTGTGATTGAATTCATGAGAAAACGAAGAAATAAGAATTAGAAATTTAGTTTATAAATTTCTTAAGGAAGTATAAGATTCGTAAGAATTTTGAGCGATCCGAATGAATCTTATGAATGAGTAGGTGAGTTAAGTAAGGAATGATGTTCTATAATAACAAATTCTAAGAAAAAGTGAAATAGTAATCCAAAATATCGATTAAAAATGAAGAACACGGGAAGAACACGCGAAGAACGCGAAGAACGTTGTTGATGGACAAATTTAAAACCATCGTAGTATAATTGTTGTTGATGGACAAGTTTAAAACCATCGCATATAAGTTAGTTGCTTATTGCTTGATTAGGAATGTTAGAAACGTTCATGAAGAACGGATTAAAACGGAGCTATAACGAAGTTATGGCGAAAATTTCGTAAAAGACGAACAAGAATTAGAAAGTTCGTAAATGAATCCGAACGTGTAGGGTTTCATAAGAATGTAAGAGAACATATAAAGCATGAGTCGTGGACTTAAGAATGAATGAATTCCGAGTTCGGATGACCGAATTACGGACAAACGAACGAAGAACGTTAATAACGTAAAATGAACGAAGGGTGAAGATTAAGCCAATTAAAAGGCATGTTAACAGATTTAGAACAAAGTTCTGTCTAGGGGTAATCGAAGTACGTTAGATAACGAAGAAAATGGCTTTGGAACGATCTCGTTCCGAGTTGTAATAAAGAAGTTATGAGATTTCGAAGTACGTCTCAAAACGACCAAAGACTTAGAAAAATTTTCGGGAAGAAGGTCTTGGCGTCGCGGCGCCAGTCATGCCTAGAATGGTGGTGCTGCAGCACCAGGCCAGAGGGTCATATACTACTAATTCATGCCGCGGCACGAGAATCAGTGTTGAAGGTGGCGCCGTAGCGCCAGTGCAGAGCAACGCCAGAAATGAGATTTTAACTGCTCAATTTTTGGGGGATGTGCAAGAAAGAAAGAAGAACATATAGTTCAATTAATGTAACACTTAATCAAGTGTATTAAACCTTTAATGAAGGTTGAACGAAGAGATTATTCGAGATTAAAAGTCTATAAATGCGGGTTACGGAACCAATAGCCGGGGACCGTAGTCGCAATGAATCGAACGTGAGGGATTGCTATGATTGTGATTCCATAGACGTTGAGTGACAAAAGTAATGAATAACATTTCGATGTTATGTCATGGTAATGAGAGATGAATGTAAAGCGTATAAATGCTGTGAAAGCAACGTGGTTGCGATGAGCGTTCGGTCTTGGCATACAACGAATCGTATGGCTTTGACATTAAGAAAGAATAATGAACATGGGGTTCATGGGATGGATAACGATCGAAAAATAATTAAAGCCTTGAGTAAAGGTTGAATGAGAGATTAAGAGACAAGCAACGTGAACGTTGAATACTTAAACGATTCTCGTAAATCGTATTCGCGTTGGACGAACGTTCTAAGTATACCCTGGTTGTATGACCTATACGTTGACAAAAGTAGTAAATAAGATATGAGTTATCAAGAAAGCCGTAGGAAACGGTAGTAAGATTAATGAAAGCCGAATGTGATTCGGAAGAGAATGTTAGAATGATATGTAAGCGTTAAACACTTTAACCAAGCGTGAAGGTTGAGTGTCTGTGAATATTAAGCAGTAAAACCTACACTCAAGTGTATGGTTTTGGTAAGTAAGAGTAATGAGGATCAATGATTAAACCTGTGAGCGATGAAGAAGCTTAATTAAAGATAAGTACGTATAACTTAAAGAAGCCGAGTTAATGTTTATAACTTGGATGACGTTCCGAGTCGAATGAACCGGATGTTGTGAGATAAGAATAAGGTAATGTAAAATGCTTAACGCTATAAATGTGTAAAGTGAATATTGAATGATTGTTCTGAGCATACAAAAGACTGTATGACTTAGACAATGATGAATGAATCCTGAGGTATGACATTTAATTGTCAGAAAGCCATAAGGAAAAAGAAATTATCTTATCGAACATTATAGTTTAATAGTTCGGATAAGTTAGGATGAATTTAGGTTCTAGTACAATCGTAACCTTTGATGGTTGACATATGGGAGCTGGGCTAAACAATTCCTTCAGAGAGCGAAGGTATATACAAAATTGTTAACCGATCTAACTCACTATTATGGGCAGTTGAGATGAGATGGGAACTTGTTTGTTGGTTGTTTATGGGAAACCACTCAGAGTACCATATGGACTACTAGCAGAGACACGATGTGTGCTGAGTCCTAGGAAAGTATAAGAAGAAGATAAGAATATAAATCATAAAAGATGATGAACGTATTGAGTAAGACATCTCCGTATGTCATGAAGTCATTAACCGGTAAAGAAAGTTGGTCGCGTAAACTTAGTTTGTAAGAACGCGAACCCTAAGAAGTAAAGTTAAGTAAACCAATGCGTAAGTCAAGTATATGACTAATTGGTATATGTGTTATTTCCTTACGTGCTACATAGGAATTGGAATGAGCAGTTCAACATAAACTATAAGTTGTAGCTGTGCGTAAGGCAAGTTTCCTAACTTCATTCATATTTTAAATGAATGCTAGTTTCTAAAACTTCTTAGATGTTGAACTTGAGAAGTTCTGACTATGTGTGAATGTGTAATATTTGTGAAAGGTGGTAGAATGTATGAGGCCTTGTGCCACAATGTGAACACTTCGGTGTTTCTATGAGATAAACTATTCTGTGATTGAACTGTTCAATATGAGCATGTTCTGTTTATACATGAACCGTTATTGTTAAGTCTGTGCTATTGATTCTAGCCAGACAGAATGTGTATGAAAGAGAGTAGAGAATGAAAGTATTTCAAAGTAAATGTGACTAATGTTTTAAAATGATAGGAATCGAGATTATTCCTATTGTTCAAGCTGCTTCATAAGTTTTGTTCGGTTATCGAAGTTACAAAGGAATGTTAAACTCTTGAAGTTGTTTGTTCAACTGCTATGACTTTATGAACAATTGAATGCTCACACTTGCTTTAAATAAAAACATTTTTAGCAAACGATGTTAGAAAGAACTTAAGGATCCCAGAAAGATCAAGCTGATCGGTATCCAGAAGAAGTATCATTCATTATATGAATGAACGTGATGATCAAGCGAAGACTTGTAGTAGAGAATGATAGAATTAAACTATAGAATAGTTTAATGAACGTTTATGTATCCTTGGTGGCAGATAAAAGTCACTTGTACAAGATGTAAAGAATAATGTAATTATCATTATTTGTAATGAAAGAGGTTTTAAGGTTTTAGAACCTAGGATTTGAGGATGTATGTTGTAATATTTAGCTATATAATGATGTATATTCGGAAGAAGATGGGATTGTGACATACAGAATCCGGATGTGAAAATAGACCAAATTTCAGGGCATTACACTTATGCTCTCCAGTAATTTTCAAGCATGAGTTTAGTATCTAGTCAATTCACCTATGATTCTCAATTGTTCTATATTATGTTGTTATTAAACAACTGTTGTGTTATCAAACATTATTGATTCAACTAGTTCTCTAGTTGATGATCGTTAAACTCTAAATTACCGTTGAAGCTTATCCTAACCGAACTTTCTTTGGTGCGGACTTGTACTCTAAAACTGAGAAGAACAACCCTATTATAGGGGATACGCAAAGCGTTAAGATGTTTGTGCACAATACATGGTACAAAGGATTGATCCCCCTAAGTACGTGAAGTCCCTACAGTATAACTGTTAAGGTTAAAGTTGAAAGATTACTTGTAACCGTCTACATAGTTCGTGGTCTTATGACCCTCAAATATATTTCATATTTTGATTCCAGTTGTTGGCTATCTTTGATAGAGTACTATTCAGTTTTGATGAGCCTATTCATTGGCAGTTATTATTCTTTTGTTGACTCATTGTTATATCTAGTGAGCAATTGTTTTGCTCACTCTTTCTTAAATATAATTATTGCAGCTAAAGTTGAGAAGGTCGACAAACCTACAACTAGCAAAGGAAAGGGAAAAATGTACAAGTGATGAAGATTTGTAATTTCATTTATTGTTATGATGACAGACTTTCAATTAATGATGTGATGTAATAATTTTATTTCCGTACTGGTATGACGTTTAAGGTTAGACAACCTGGGAAGACTTTTTGATTATTGATGTAACCCTTTTATAGGGAGGATTTATGGTTTAAATGCTATTTTATTTGGGTAGATAGTATGAATGTATGGAAAGTGAACACCAAGTCTTAGGGGAATGGAGTACCCAGATTTGGGGGTGTCACAGGTTGGTATCAAAGCTTTAGGTTATGAACCTTAGGTGGGAAAAAGCCTTAGGAAGTAACCTTTGAAAAGATAGTGGTGATAAACTCTTATCGAGTTTTTAAGAAAGAAGTAATAAAACACTTATGTGCTTATGTGATTACAACTTATGTGCTCGTGAGTGTCGAGTAGTAATGATTAGTAATTAAAACTTAAATTTTATTGTTAGGATGGATAATGTAGGAGAATCCAGTCAGGCTAGGGAAGAAGGATCCCAGATGCCTAGAGAGGAGGAGCCTCGAGATATTCAGGTGATTTGGGAACAACTACTACCACGGGAGACATCTCCATTGGTCACAGTGGTTGAGCAGGAGGGTTTACCTAATGAGGATGATGAGATAGAGACGGACGAGGAAGACCCAGTTGAGCTGCCACAGTCGAACGAGGATGAGGAGGACAAGGAGGAAGAGATTCTATGTAACTCGATTGCTGCCTATATGTACGACGAAGTATACGACCACAATGTGGAACTTCAGGATAGTGTCGAGGAGTTGCAAGAGATAGTAGCTGAACAACAGTTCGTAATGGCGCAGAAGGACAATGAGATCTAGGATCGAGATGAACGTCTGAATAATGTCGAAGAGAAGCTGATCCACACTAAAGGAGAGAACGAGCAACTGACAGAGAAAATTGCAGAGCTGGAGAGCAAGTTGAAAGAAGAATCTACAAAGAGGGCAAGAGCCGAAGACGCGTACAATGAAGCTTATCAACGAGTCGGGATAGCAGAGAGAGAGGTACAAGCAAAGAGGATCAAGATGGAAGAGATGAATAGTATTTTCAACACTGTGATCAGTCAAGCTCAAGATCGGGTCATGTGTTATCCTATTCAGTTCGAGACGCTGCCATCGTACATATTATATCGTCGAACAATATTTTGTATTATGGAAGAGGAAAGTCGTAAGGCTATGCAACATTTTAATAGGACGTCATAAATGTAATTATTATGTGATTAGTGAGTAAATAAGATATAAATCCCGGGTATGATATAACCAATGGGATACAATGATGATGAAGTTATCCTGAAACTTTTATGGTTTAGGGAAGTAATGTAAATAGTAGTGATGCTATTGTTTTGATGTTTCCTAAAAGATTATGAATGAATAAAAGTTATTGTTTTATTCAAAGTGTTATGTGTTCCGTGATAATCTTTTATGGTGTGAAAATTAAGTAGTAAATACTTAAAAGATGGAATATAATCTAATGAGTATATTTTTAACAGAAAATGCCTCCAAGACGTCAACCACGACAAAGGACCCCTGAGAATAATAACAATGCTGAGGCTAATCCAGTTCAGCAATTCGTAACGCTACTGACGAGAGCATTATAGAATCAACCGCAGAATTAAAGTATAACTTTTACGGATTTCAAGGCAGTTGGACCACCAGAATTCTGTGGGTCCATGAATCCAGTTGAGGCACAGACGTGGATCATGGAGATAGAGAAGGTTTTTGATGTTGCTAGGGTAGGGGATAATTAGAAGACTGCTTTTACAACATTCATGTTGAAAGCAGAGGTTAGTTATTGGTGGAAAGCCAATAAAACTCGAGGAGGTCAAGGGGTAATGACTTGGGATAGATTTAAGGAAATATTCTTCGAGACCTATTTCCCAGAAAGCTTAAAGAATCAGATGGAAATGCAGTTTCTAGAGCTAAAATAGGGCACAATGACAGTGTCCGAGTATGCAGCAAGGTTCAATGAGTTAGCAAGGTTTGCGCTATATCAAGTCAACACGGATGAGCGCAAGGTTAGGAGGTTTAAGTAGGGACTGAAGCTTTGGTTGTACAGCAGGGTTTCCCTGTTCTAGTTAAAGACGTTTGCAGCAGTGCTTGAGAAGGAAATTCTCGCTGAGAGTGGAGGCGAGGCTGTAAAAAAACACAACCAAGGGCAGAGAAAGAAGAAGAATGAAGGTGAAGCTAAGAATGGTGGTGGTGGCAACGGTGGAAATGGCAACAATAATTAGAAGAAGAAATGGACTGCAAATGTGGGAGCTGGAAATCAGCAAGGTAACCAGCAGAAGAAGAAGATGGACGTATATGCTACATGCGAAAAGTTTTACATATGAGTGTGCTTAAGGGGGAAGCGGGCATGCTATAACTGTGGCCAGGAGGGTCATATTGCCCCAAATTGCAATCAACCCAAGAAAAACATTTGCTACACCTGCGGGTCGAAGGACCATTTTGCTCGCGAATATCCAAAGAAGAAATCTGGTGAGACAGCTAGAAGCAAGGGAAATGGCGGTGGAGGTACACTGACTATTACTGGGCCAACATTAACAAATAAGCCCACAGCTAGAATGATTGCCAAAAGAAGTGTGTAAACCTTATGACTCCATCAAAGGTAGTTTTCTTCGGTAGCAAATCGCCTAGACAAGCAAGGTGTCTGACGATTATGTAGGCCAAGAAATTATTGAGTCAAGGCTGTGTAGGATATTTAGCCTACATAGTCGATACTCAAAAGAAGAATGAGATGAAACTGGAGGAAATACCAGTGGTTAAGAATTTTGTAGATGTGTTTTTGGAAGTTTTTCCAGGACTTCCGCCTGATCGAGAAATTGAGTTCTTGATCGACTTAGCGCCAGGGACTACTCCAATATCAAAGGCCCTGAACAGAATGGCTCCGGTAGAGATGATGAAATTGATGGTGCAACTGCAGGAGCTGTTAGATAAGAAGTATAATCAACCGAGTGTATCACCGTGGGGAGCGCCAGTGTTATTCGTGAAGAAGAAGGATGGATCAATGCATCTTTACATTAATTATAGGGAATTAAACAAAGTCACTATTAAGAATAAATGTCCATTTCCAAGAATAGATGGCTTGTTTGATCAATTGAAGGGTGCTAAATATTTCTCGAAAATAGATTTGAGAAGTGGGTATCACCAACTGAAAGTAAGAAAGGAGGATGTACCGAAGACGACTTTCAGAACTCGGTATGGACATTACGAATTTTTGGTAATGTCTTTTGGATTGACAAACGCCCTAGTAGTGTTCATGGATTTGATGAACAAGGTGTTTAAACCCTTTTTAGACAAGTTTGTGGTGGTGTTCATCGACGATATTCTGGTGTACTCTAAATCTCAAGAAGAACACGTGGAACACTTACGTCTGACGCTGGAGATGCTAAGAAAAGAAAAGTTGTACGCGAAATTCTCTAAATGTGAATTTTGGCTAGAACGTGTACAATTCCTTGGACGTGTGATTGACAAAGATGAGATTTCAGTGGATCCATCAAAAGTCAAAGCTGTGATAAATTGGGAACAACTAAGAACTCCATCAGAAGTGAGAAGTTTCTTGGGATTGGCAGGGTATTACAGATGATTTATCCAAGATTTTTCAAAGATTGCCACTCCGTTGACAAATTTGACTAGAAAATCTGTAAAATTTGTTTGGACGAAGAAGTGTGAGGAAAGTTTTATGAAATTGAAGAAGAGGCTCAGTGTGGCACCTGTGTTGTCATTACAAGATAATACATGAAACTTTGTGCTGTATAGTGATGCTTCACACAAAGGATTGGGTTGTGTCCTTATGCAGAATGGAAAAGTTATTGCGTATGCATCAAGGCAACTGAAAGACTACGAGAAAGGGTATCCGACTCATGACTTAGAGTTGGCTGCGGTGGTGTTTACTCTAAAGATATGGAGACATTATCTCTATGGAGAGAAGTATGAGATCTATGCAGACCATAAGAGTCTGAAGTATATTTTCACACAAAAGGACTTGAACACGCGTCAAAGAAGATGGATGGAATTGATAAAAGATTATGATTGCGAGATCTTTTATCATCCGGGCAAAGCAAATGTGGTTGCAGATGCCTTGAGTAGGAAGGGTCATGAAAAACTGATGTTCTTAACTAACTAGGAGGAGCTTATTTCAGCGATGGCAAGACTAGAGTTGGAAATCAAAATTCTAAAAGAATTTGTCAAAAAATTATACCAGATGGAAGCTAGTCCAACTTTGGTGGATAAAGTGAAGAACGCTTAACTATAGGATAAAGAATGCAAAAAAATAAATGAAAGTGTGGTCGAGGGTAAAGAGGTGAAGTATAAGATTGATACTGAAGGAATGCTAAGATTCGAGGGACAAATTTGGGTTCCAGCAGTACCGGATATTAAAGAAGACATCTTCACAGAAGCTTATAGCTTGAGATATTCGATTCATCTAGGAAGTACAAAAATGTATCAAGACTTGGGGTGACATTTTTGGTGGCCAAATATGAAAAGAGACGTTGCAGAATGCGTTGCAAAGTGCCTAACATGTCAGAGAGTGAAAGCCGAGCATCAAAGACCAAGTGGATTACTTCAACCATTGGAAATACCGGAATGGAAATGAGAGCATATCACAATGGATTTTGTGGTAGGTCTTCAAATAACTCAGAAAGGATACGATGCGATATGGGTGATAGTGGATAGATTAATAAAAACAACACACTTCTTGCCAATAAAGATTAAATTTAATCTTGATCAGCTGGAAAAACTATACGTCAAGGAGATCGTCTTAAGAAATGGAGTCCAATATCAATAGTATCAGATAGAGATCCAAGATTCACATCAAATTTCTAGAAGAGACTACAAGAATGCATGGGAACACAACTAAAGATGAGTATAACATATCATCAGCGAAACGATGGTCAAAGCGAATGAACAATCCAAACATTAGAAGATATGCTTAGAGCGTACATCATGGATTTCAAAGGAAATTGGGATGATCATCTACCATTGGTGGAATTTGCATTCAACAAAAGTTACCACACAATCATTGGCATGCCGCCATACGAGACATTATATGGCAGGAAATGCAGAACTCTACTATGCTGGGATGAGGTTGGTGAACATCAACTGTTAGGAACAGAACTGGTACAACAAACTGCTGAAGTTATCAAACTCATTAGAGCAAGATTGGTAGCTGCTCAAGATAGACAGAAGAAGTATGTTGATCAACACAAGCAGAATTGTGAATTTGAAGAAGGGAATTTCGTTTTCCTGAAAGTTTCTCCTTAGAAGGGGAAAATTTGTTTTGGTAAAAAGAGAAAGCTAAGCCCGAGGTTTATTGGACCCTTTGAAGTACTGGGAAGAGTAGGAGAAGTGGCTTACTAGGTAGATTTACCTCTAAAATTGGAACACGTTCACAACGTTTTTCATGTGTCAGTGTTACGACCGTATAACCCCGATTACAAGCATGTGATCGAGTATGAACCATTGCAATTCAGTAAAGATTTGTCTTATGAAGAGGTTCCAATCCAGATAGTCGACATGAAAGAACAAGTGCTTAGGAATAAAGTGATACCTTCTGTGAAGGTAATATGGAGGAACTACAACGTCGAAGAGGCTACGTGGGAACTCGAAACTGAAATGATGAAGAATTACTCTGAGTTGTTTGTTTAGTCTATGTCTTCGATTCTGGGGACATAATCTTTGTAAGAAGGGAAGAATATGACGATTTGACTGTTTGAGTTGTGATTATGGGGACAAAATCCTTATAAGGAGGGAAGGATGTAACAATTCGAAATTTCAAATTTTAATTTTAAATATTTATTGAATTATATAAATATTTATTTGAGTTTTTTATTGTTGAATAAATATTTTATTGATGTGATGATTGTTAGTAAATATTTATGAATTAAATTTATTAGATAATATTCTAAAATAAATTAATTTATAATTTAGAGTTGTAATATAACATGAGAAGTTATATTATTGTTTTAATTTAATAATTTAAAATGGTATATTAAATTATTAAATAAAATTATAATGAAGTTATAATTTTGTGATATTTGTTAGTGGAATATTTACTAAAAAAAATAGTATGTGTAATTAATTTATTTGATTAATGTTGTATATGGAAATCCAAAAAAATAATACGTGATTATAAATTATAAACTAAATTGTTTATTTAAAAAATTAAAGTAGTTTTAAATTGATTTAACTCAAATAAGACTTAAAATATTAAGTCTTTATTTTAAAGACTTTTTGCCAAACAAAGCCTTATGGCTTTTGGATTTTTAAATTTTGAATTTTATTATATAAATAAAGTAAATAATATAAAATATATTTATAATTGAGATATCGTTTATAATAGTGTAACTCGATATATTTAGTAGGCGATTAAGGCCATATCGGTTACTTTATTTTACATATACTTGTTATCAGTTTTTATTTTTGGCTTAAGCCTAAGAGGAGAAAAGAGGAGAATTTAGAGAACTTAAGAGAAAATTTGAGAGAAAATCTAGGAATTCTACAACAATTTCAGTGGTATTAGCAAGGATTATCAAGCAAATTGAAGGTATTATTCAAATATATATATATATATATATATATATATATATATATATATATTTTCCACGGCAACAGTTTTTTTTATATTCTGTGAATTCCATCTTTTCGAATTGTTGCTATATAACTAAATTATGGTGATTGTATGTGTTTGAGATGCTAGAATTTAAGTTTAAACAAGGAATGGTATGCTAATTACAGTTAAAAGTAGGAAAAGTAACTATAGTGAATATTTTTACATATGGCTCATGAAAAGTACCAATTTTAGTGGTCAATCTGTATGGTAAATTGTTAATTGAGTTTTTATTATGCTAGTCCATTAAAAAACGAAGAGAACGTAGTTTGTACGAAGTGATTTGGTGTAGAACTATGATTACAGAGTGAATTTTTTTGAAGGAACTCAAAAATGGAGTTTTTATATGAAAATATGGAATTTGAGGATTTAAATTAGTTAAAGTTGTTGTTAAATTGTTCTAAGTGGTTGAATATATGAGGAATCATGTTTGTGTTAGTTCTATACCAATTGTCTATGTTAATATTATTGTTTTGTGGGTGAAATTCGTGTTAGTTGGCTTAAGAATAGTGCCAAAATCATGTTCAAGAAAAACTGGGGGGGTAAGTGCGTGGTGCAATGCCTATGATAACTCTAAGGTAATACTAAGCAATACATGCGGTGAGTGAGTCAACATGATGACAGTGAAGTCTGCTACTTCTACAGACTTTGGACATTCATTGTAACTTAGCTTAATGTTATGTTAATGTGTCAAATGTGTAATAACAAGGTTAAAACAGAAACGTATAATGTGGTTAGTAACTCTAAAATGTAAAGTTAGTAAGTTGTGAAAATGATATGTATGATTTAAAAATAAACTTATTGATCCATGAACAAGTGTTATTAAATGTACACTTGTGATTCTGAAATATGTATGGTAAGGTAAGATTTGTACTAAATTAACAAATTTAGCTAGAAATGGGTGTTATTTTGTAAGTGGATGTTAACATGTCTAATAGATATTGTGATTCCACTAAAATGTGTAGGTGAACGTGAGTTTTAAATATTATATCTTACGCTTGAGGCAAGTTTTCTAACTCTACCTTGTTATTATTGAGCAAGTTTATTTACCCTATCTCAATTACAAATACGCAAGTTTTCAAAACCTTGTCTCTTTACATTGAACATGTTTTAACCTAATTCATTGGAATTCTAATCATTGTTGATTTACTCTAACTTGTTTATAGTTAAACAAGTTTCCTTAGTTCATTCTTTTGTAGTAAATGCTTTTTAAACTTTAATTCCTAGTATTGAATTGTCGTACTTCAATCATGTTGCATAAGCTATTATCATGTTGAGCAAGCTTTGTTTCTAGCTTGCTATCAATTAGTGTATATTCAGTAATTAACTCATTAATTTGACAAAATCATAGACCTAGCTTGTAAGACCCCAACTTTTATAAATAAAGAATAATTTTCTCAAAATATATTTTTGAATATTATGGTGTGGATTTGATATAATGTTATAGTTGTGAGTAATATTTACAAATTTTGCAAAGTAAGCAAGTGGTTATATAATATTCGATTGGTCGGGGAATATTCGTTTTAACAGGGAATATTCGTACGACGACACAATCATTGGTGGACCCCATAACAAAAGTATTATCGTAGTAAGAAAATGACAGAATTATCTTTTTATAAAAATAACGGCGAAAGTGTTACCGTTAAAACTGTTGAACTACATGGTAGTAAAAAAAAAGCGATGTCTGCGTGGTGCATAGTAAGCACACCCGGTATTGATTATTGATGCTTACGTGAGAAGTCACTCAGTTATACTCAATTATTGCTACAGTAATTGCTGCATCATATCTCTCATATTATTGATTCAATTATTGTCACAATATCATCTACATATGATATATTATTAGATTAATAATTGAGACGACAAAGTTATTCATATTATTAAATTGCAATATTTACAATGTCTAGAAGTTCTGTCAAGGAGAGGTTTGGTCATCTAATTACGCGCCAATAAGGAGAAATCCTTATCGGAAAGCCCTCTCTTTCCTGGGAACGACCTGGTTGTTAAATATTGTGAGTTATAATATTAATGATGAATAAGTTTGTGTGGATTAAAGATGAAATTGATAGTTCCATTGTGTTGGAATTATTATTGTTCGTAAAAATCGACAGTTATTTCGATAATAATTGATATCTGGAGGTTATATTGACCAATCGGGTAATTAATCAGATAAATGAGCAATTAATTGATATTAATTCACATGATTATAACTATTTGTTCACGTGTGTACTATTGATTCACATTCATTTACTATTAGGGGAGTTGGTGCAAGATTGATAATACTTGCATGACTAAGTTAAAAATGGAGGTATAGATGGAGGTACTATACTATAATTCGTATTTTCACATGTCTAGAACTATTGATTCATATGATTTACTATTGATTCACATGATTTACTATTAGGGGAGGTGGTGCAAGTTTGATAATACTTGCAGGACTAAATTAAAAATGAAGGAAAAGAGGAAGGTATTATCGAAATTATATTTTCCTATAAATAGAAGCTCATTCTTCCTTCATTTCTCACCAATTCACAAAAGCTATAGAGCAATTATTATAGAGAGAAATTATAGAGAGAAAGAAGAAGAGAAGTCTGCTACCTCACTATTCCAGTATCCAGTCTTCTTTTGAGGTAAGGGGTATTATTTCTTTCATATTCATGAAGAGAGCTATTGTTATTCCATTCCTTATTATTTTGTTGGAATAACCTGTCTATGTGAAATATTGCATACATGGTGAAATTTTATGTTATTCCATTCTTTATTATTATGTTGGAATAACCTGTCTATGCGAAGTATCGCATACATGGTGAAATTCTACGTTATTCCATTCTTTATTATTCATTAGAATATCACATGCATGTGATTACGCACGACTGGTTCCATTCTTTATTATTATTCATTGAATAACTCGTCTCATGCGATCTATCGCATGCATGGTGAATTCTTTCGTTATTCCATTCTTTATTATTCTGTTGGAATATCCTGTCTATGCGGATTACACATGACCTAGTTCCATTCGTTATTATTTTGTTGGAATAACCTGTCCGTGCGGTCTATCGCATGCATGGTGAATTCTTCTGTTATTCCATTCTTTATTATTCTGTTGGAATATCCTGTCTGTGCGGGTTACGCATGACCTGGTTCCATTCTTTATTATTTCATTGGAATAACTTCGTCTTTTGTGGATTATCACATGCATGGTGAATGATCCTTCGTATTCATTCCTTATTAAATTGTGGAAATGATCTGTCTACGTGGATTACCGCATTGCGGTCAAAAATCTATTTACAATTTCATATATTCTATTATACTCAGTTGGTTAAAGTTTTGACTTCTATACTCTATGAAATTAGTGGAATATCCTTGATATTTACGCTTCATCCAGTATCTTTTCATGGAAATATTCTTCTGAGCATTCTTGAATTTTACTCTACAAAGTAGTATCATGTTGACAATTTGGACATTATTGATTTCTGGATAAATTAAATTATAAATATTTAAAATTTATCCTTAAACTTGTTTTATTGAATTATTATGTCATTGTCATCATCCTCATGCTTATATTGTGATTAAAGTCATCTTTGGCTTACATGCATAGATGGACTTGGTATGATTATGACCAGGGATTATTCGGTATAATCATGATTATAATATGACGAATGATGTGGTAAAAGTCCTCATTGGCCTGTAGTTCATTGATGGACAGTTGTTGGTATGATTATGACTAGGGATTATTCGGTATAATCATGACCATTGATGATTACATGAAATTCCTTGCCGTCAGTAGTGCGGGGATGACGTGGTTTATTTATTAAAGTCGAGTCTCAATGATAAAGTTGATGAAAATCTTTTTAAATCATAGAAGATAGTTGATTTTATGCTCTACTTGACTCTTCTAATGGATTGCTTATTCCACTGCAGTTGTTGATCTAAAACTTGTTATCTATTATATTCTATCAGTTGTTATACTGTTGAAGGCTAAGGATAATTTATTCTGCATTATCTTAGTCATAATAGTTCTTACTGGGCTAGTTGGGCTCACCCTTTACTTTCATTGTTCTCTTCAGGAAATGAGAATATAGCTGGGACTAGTCTGGGAACGGAGTGATGGTCCAGATTATAGTATTAGTAGTCCTCACTATTCTGTTAAATAGTGTGATAATAAATGTAATGAGGACTCCATTGAGTGTGGATATTGTCTAGATGACAATATTTGTATTAAAACTCACAACATATGTTTTGTCGTATTTTACATGACAGTTGTATAATTAAGTTTTTATTTGTATTTTGTACCATGTATTTGGCGACTCAAAATGGGTGATGTATACCTATTTTGGGGGCGTCACAGTTGGTATCAAAGCTTAGGGATATGATCCCTGGCTGAGATGTGAGACAAGAACTAGAGGGAGGAGATTCGGGGAATTCTTCGCTAGTATGACCTACCCAAGTTTATTTGGTATTTAATTGGCTCACGATTATAGGGATAATATGTGATATGATAATTAACCCTTGTTTTGTGGCAGTATTTGAAAATGGCATCTGAAAATATTGAGATAATCAATGAAGCACATGAGACCATTGAGTCACCACAGATTAATATCCAGGATAATGTGCAACAGGAAGACAATAATCCTCAGGTAAACAACAACGATCAAATGATGAACGATGGGATGTTCAGAGGCTTTATGTAATTCATGCAACATCAGGCGAGGGCGGCTCCTGTCCAAAATGCAGGTGGAAACACTGACAACTCTCGGACGGTCACCGCTAAACAGTTCAAGGAGCTGGGACCACCGGATATTTTTGGAGAGCCAAAACTACTTAAGGCGGAGACGTGGATAAAGCAGATCAACAAGATATTTGATGTCTTGGGATGCTCCAAGGAGCAAAAGGTTCCGTTTGCCACCTTCATGTTGCGAGTAGAGGAAGATTACTGGTGGGAATCTGTAAAGTGTACTCAACCTGCCGCACTGAAGATGTGTTGGGAGAAGTTCCAAGAACTGTTCAACGACAAGTACTTTCTTGATAGTATTCGTCACATGAACTTGGTATGATTATAACCAAGGATTATTCGGTATAATCATGACCGTAATATGACGAATGATGTGGTAAAAGTCCTCATTGGCCTGTAGTTCATTGATAGACAGTTGTTGGTATGATTATGACTAGAGATTATTCGGTATAATCATGACCATTGATGATAACATGAATATCCTTGGCCGTGGTGTAGGGATAATGTGGTTTATTTATTAAGCTGAGTCTCAGCGATAAAGTTGATGAAAATCTTTTTAAATCATAGAAGATAGTAGATTTTATGCTCTACTTGACTCTTCTAATGGATTGCTTATTCCACTACAGTTGTTGATCTAAAACTTGTTGTCTATTATATTTTATAAGTTGTTATACTGTTGAAGGCTAAGTATAATTTATTCTGCATTATCTTAGTCATAATATTTCTTACTGGGCTAGTTGAGCTCACCCTTTGCTTTCATTGTTCTCTTCAGGAAATGAGAATATAGCTGCATTATTGTCTAGATGACAATATTTGTATTAAAACTCACAGCATATGTTTTGTCGTATTTTACACGAAAGTTGTATAATTAAGTTTTTATTTATATTTTGTACCATGTATTTGGCGACTCAAAATGGGTGATGTGTAACGCCCCCAAAATTAGGTATACATCACCCATCTTGGGTCGCCACTTACGTGGTACATAAATTCAAATACAAACTTAATTATACATCTGTCGTGTAACATACGACAATACATAAACTGAGAGTTCTAATAGAAATATTGTCATTTAGACAATATCCGTACTCAAGGAGTCCTCATTACATTTATTGTCACACTATTTAACAGAATAGTGAGGACTACTAATGCTATCTTCGGGACCATCACTCTTTTCCCCGACTCGTCCCGCCTATATTCTCATTTCAAGAAGAATAAAGTGAAAGAAAAGGTGAACTCAACTAGCCCAAGAAGAAATATTATAACTAAGATAATGCGTAATAAATTATCAATAGTCTTCAACAATGTTAAACCGATAAAATACAATAGACAACCAGCTTTAATCATAATGAATATGCAATCCATTAAAAGAGTCAAGTAGAAAATAAAGTATACTATCTTTTAGGTTTTAAAAGGTTTTCATCAATTTTATCACTAAGACTCGGTTTAATGAATAAACCACAATATCTAATCATCCCTCGTACTACTTGGCCAAGGATTTTCATCAAATTATCAATGGTCATGACTATACCGAATCACCCCGGTCATAATCATACCAAAACTATCCATCACTACATTACTGTGCCACCGAGGACTTTTATCACATCATTTATAACAAGCCATGATTATACCGAATGATTCTGGTCATAATCATACTAAGTTCATCTACGCACGTAAGCCAAAGATAACATAACATAACATGAGGATGATGACAATGACATAATAATTCAATAAAACAAGTTCATTTAATTAATTTATTCAGAACTAATAACGCCCAAATTGTCAACATGATATCGCTTTGTAGAGTAAAATTCAAGAATGATCGGAAGAATATTTCCATGAAAAGATATTGGATGAAACGCAAATATCAAGGATATTCTACTAATTTCATGGAGTATAGAAGTCAAAGTTTTAACCAATCTGGGTATAATAAAGAATGGAATAACAAAAGAAATCACCATGCATGCGGTAATTCGCATGACAGACAAAAGTTATTCCAAATGAATAATAAATACGTAATAATAAAAATGGAACCAGTTAGGTGTAAAACACATGCATGTAATATTCCAATAGAATAATAATAAAGCGAGAATAATAAAAAGCGGAACCAGTCCCACAGAAAAGGATGTATAGGATGTTCCAACGGAATAATAAAATAATAGAAGAATGTCACCAAGTATAGGGGATTCACATATACAAAGTTATTCCAATGTAATAAATAAGAATGGAATAATATAAGGATTTCACCAAGTATAGGGAGTCCACAGATACAAAGTTATTCCAACAGAATAAATAAGAATGGAATAACATAAGGATTTCACCAAGTATAGGGTATATCTGCGTATACAAAAGTTATTCCAAATAGAATAATAAAGAATTGAATAATGAAGTTCTCTTCGTGAATAAGAAAGAATAACACCCTTTACGGTACAACAAATAATATCCCTTACCTTAGAAGAACCTGAATATTGGAAAAGTGAAGTAGCAGAATACTTTTCTTCTTTCTCTCTATAGTTTTCTCTCAGAGTTTCAATGAATTCGTAAGAAATAATGAAGGAATGAGCTTTCTATTTATAGAAAAACCGAGGGTGGCTCTTGGTCTTAACAAAGGGTCAAAATGACTCTTGGTAATATGAAGAGACAACTACTATTCATGAAGGGGTAATTAACCTTTGGAACAATCAAGAGGCGTTAACTCTTGGTAATATTGAAGGGACAACTACTATTGAAGAAGGTAATTACTATTGACGAAGGTAAATACTATTGACGAAGGTAAATACTATTCACAAAGGAAATTACTATTCACAAAGGTAATTACTATTGACGAAGGTAAATACTATTGACGAAGGTAAATACTATTCACAAAGGTAATTACTATTCACAAAGGTAATTACTATTGACGAAGGTAATTACTATTCACAAAGGTAATTACTATTGACGAAGAGACTCTTAGATGATGACATGGGCCCCCATAAAATAATTAAACTTACCACAAACGTCTCATAATGCACTCTTTATATACATCAAGGATTGAATAAATATTACCACAAATCATTTTATTTTAATCAACACATTTTTAATCTTTCAACAATTATTAATCATTTATAACTTGTCGTCTCAATTAATAATATAACATATTATACGGATGATCTTGTGACAATAATTGAATCAATAATATAAGAGATATGATGCAAAGAATTATCAGTAGTAATAATTGAGTATAGCTAATCGATTTTCACGTAAGCATCAATAATCAATACCGTGTGCTACTACGCAACCACGCCAGACATCAGTATTTTTACTACCGGTAGTTCAACGCTTTTAACGGTAATACCTCCGCCGTTATTTTTATAGAAAGATAATTTTGTCGTTTTCTAACTACTACAATACTTCCATTCATGGGGTCCACTAATGATTGAGAGTCGTGCATTTAATATTTCCCAACAAAAAGAATATTCTCCACCAAACGAATATTTTATAACAACTTGCTTACTTTGCAAAATTTATAAATATTACCCACAACTATAACATTATATCAAATTTATTCCATAATATTCAAAAATAATATTTATAGAAAATTCTTCTTTATTTATAAAAGTTTGGGGTCTTACAACCTCCCTTCTTATGAAATTTTCGCCTCGAAATTAGTGGTACGACTGATATAATAAAGAGGTGAGGATACCTTGAATACCTTTTATCGTTAAAAATATTAAATTCATCTTCATAATCCTACCAAAGATATTCATTAACAATTCATCTTTGCACTACACAGCCAAAGATATACAACCGTAAAACCAATAATGTTGAGACGCAGCGACTTAATAGTATCACGACCACGAATTATCCATGCACCATCGCCAAGGATATTCGTGTTTTCAATTACTGGCCATGATTATACCGAATAATCCTTGGTCATAATCATACCAAGTCTATCAATGCACTACTACCAAAGATGACTTTTTACCACATCCATGAATTAATATTTCATCATCGAGACTCATTTCAATAATTAATCCATATCATCGAATCATCCCCGCACTACGTGCCAAGGATATTCATTAAGTATCACGACCACGAATTATCCATGCACTCACTGTACCCAAAGATAATCGTGTATTCATTAAGATCACGACCACAAATTATCCATGCACTAAGGCCAAAGATAATCGTATTCATTAGTATCACGATCACAATTATCCATGCACTACACGTACAAAGATAATCGTGTATTCATTAGTATCACGACCACAAATTATCCATGCACTACGTGCAAAGATAATCGTCGTATTCATTAGTATCACGACCACAAATTATCCATGCACCACGTACAAAGATAATCGTGTATTCATTAGTATCACGACCACAATTATCCATGCACTACGTACAAAGATAATCGTGTATTCATTAGTATCACGACCACAAATTATCCATGCACTACGTGCCAAAGATAATCGTGTTTTCAATTACTACTATGATTATACCGAACAATCCCTGGTCATAATCATACCAAGTCTATCAATGCACGTGAGCCACATATGACTTTCAACATAATATAAGCATGAGGATCATGTCAATGATATAAAGAATCAATCAAATGAGATAAAGGATAAATATTAAACATTTATAATATAATTTATCCAGGATTCAAGAATATCCCCATGTTATCAATCACTTAATAATCTTATAATCTAATATCATTAATATTATAACAATATTTTAATCACTTCTTAAATTTATAAACAATTTATTTCAATTGTTTACGCTTTTACCATATAATGCATTTAATCATTCAAAATGCCATACTCATAAGATATCATCACCAATGATCAAATCCTCATCAAAAAAATATGCATATACTCTATATAGGATTTTCTAGCCATAAAATCCTATTTTCCAATTTTGTTACTTCACATAACATATTTAACTCATATGTTCAGAATCAAACTATTTTTATGAAAAATATCAAATCAGCCCAAAAATATTTCTTTTCTGGGATTTAGCATAATATAGTCCCATAATGAAAATATATTTTCTCAAATTTTTAAAATTTATTTACTATTTTCAAAAATCAATTTCTAATTAATTCCTTAAGAAATTTACTACCTCAAGTTTAACTTCAGAAATTCCCAAATCTTGGCAAGACCTTACACATGTTAATGTGAGCCTCGATTTAAATTTCATGGTCATCTGAGTTGTAGAACTCTGCTATAGCATTTTTTGTCGAAAAATCCTAAATATTGAAATGGTCATAACTTGCTCATTTTAAGTCGGAATGAGCTCATTTTTGGACACGATGTTCTTTATACCATATAATTTTATGTCCCAAAAGGCCTGAATTTTTCTCACTAATTAAGTGGCTGAAACAGCCCTTACAAAAATGTGGCAAAGCAGCCTTTTTGACATTTTCAAGTTTGACTCCTTTGCTAAAATCACCCACACGAAAATCTACAACACCTTTTTTCAGTGATTCCACTTGGATTAGTTAGGTAACTCATAGATCTAACTCTAGGACTTGACCACACTCAAAAATTCAAAATATAATAGGAGATATGGTCAATTGAATTTCATGTTACGTTTTTTACCAAAATCGATTTTTCAACCCTTTGTGATTTCTAAGAAACTTTCATGTTTTCACATAATAACCACATAACTCATCATAACACTTACTAATACTTCATATACCCATGATTTTCATTAGTCCAATGCTTTTATTATGACTTTCATCATAATTCTCGTAAATGCATCCTTTTAGTTGAAGAAATATTTGAGGGTTTAAGAAATGGGTTTTCAGATCGGGGTCAATACAAAATTCGATTTCACGCCTAGGGTAGGCGGAAATCTTCAAGAATACGTCAAGAAATTTATTAATGATAGAAATATCATTCAAAAGCGCTATTCTTATCCAAGACTTGGATAAGACGTTACATTGATACCAACTGTGATTTCATCCTTTAACCCAGATAAGACCTCACAATGATACCTTACATAAAGGTATAGTCAAAAACTATTTTAGAAATTAGAATCTTTAGAAAGTGCTCAAGGAAACCTTCGACATGGGAGGCCATGCTTTTAGGTTATGGTAGATATCATATGGCCACGTAATTATCCTGGTTGACCTAATAGACCCAAAGAAAAAATGAGAAGATTACTATCATATTCTTCCCAATGGTGAGTCTTCTCTCGACATATCATTATCTCCACTGCCTCTAATTGGGTATTATACTCCAAACAAACACCAAGATTATATAGGTAGTGCTTGTAAATATACTCAAAGAAGTGGATGAGCACAACCATGTCTTATGATGACACGAGGTCAGTATGTCATTAGACATCTTGTATGATAGTGGCAAAACACCTTCCAAGTTAAATTCACCTCACCCTCAACATCTATATAGACTACCATTCTATTCCTCGCTATCCCCCAACCCAACCCAGCCTACACTTTTTATTACCTGAAAGGAATTGTGAAACAAAAGGGTTAATTAATATATCAAATATTATCCCTATACTCTGACCGACCAATTAAATAACAAATAAACTTAGGTAGGTCATACTAGCGAAGGAATTCTGCCTCTCCCTCCTAGTTCTTATCTCAGATCTTAGCCAGGGATCATATCCCTAAGCTCTAATACCAACTGTAACGCCCCCAAAATTAGGTATACGCACCCATCTTGGGTCGCCACTTACATGGTACATAAATTCAAATACAAACCTTAATTATACATCTGTCGTGTAACATACGACAATACATAAACCGAGAGTTCTAATAGAAATATTGTCATTTAGACAATATCCATACTCAAGGAGTCCTCATTACATTTATTGTCACACTATTTAATGTAATAGTGAGGACTACTAATGCTATCTTTGGGACCATCACTCTTTTCCCCGACTCGTCCCATTTATATTCTCATTTCAAGAGAACAAAGGAAAGAAAGGGTGAGCTCAACTAGCCCAAAGAAGAAATATTATAACTAAGATAATGCGTAATAAATTATCAATAGTCTTCAACAATGTTAAACCGATAAAATACAATAGACAACCAGTTTAAGCAGCAATGAATATGCAATCCATTAAAAGAGTCAAGTAGAAAATAAAGTATACTATCTTTTAGGTTTTAAAAGGTTTTCATCAATTTTATCACTAAGACTCAGTTTAATGAATAAAACACAATTTCTAATCATCCCTATACCACGGCCAAGGATTTTCATCAAATTATCAATGGTCATGACTATATACCGAATCACCCCCGGTCATAATCATACCAAAACTATCCATCATCGCATTATGTGCCAATCGAGGACTTTTATCACATCATTTATAACAAGCCATGATTATACCGAATGATTCTCGGTCATAATCATACTAAGTTCATCTATGCACGTAAGCCAAAGATAACATAACATATAACATGAGGATGATGACAATGACATAATAATTCAATAAAACAAGTTCACGAATTAATTTATTCAAGAATTAATAACGCCCAAATTGTCAACATGACATCGCTTTCAGAGAGTAAAATTCAAGAATGATCGGAAGAATATTTCCATAAAAGATATCTTGGATGAAACGCAAATATCAAGGATATTCTACTAATTTCATGGAGTATGAAGTCAAAGTTTTAACCAACTGGGTATAATAAAGAATGGAATAACAAAAGAAATCACCATACATGCAGATTGCCGCATAAAAGTTATTCCAATGTAATAATAAATACGAATAATAAAATGAAACCAGTCAAATGTAAAACACACGATGTGATATTCCAATAGAATAATAATAAAGACAGAATAATAAAGACGGAACCAGGTCCGGCGTAAAGGACAGACAGGATGTTCCAACGAAATAATAAAATAATAGAAGAATGTCACTAAGTATAGGGGATTCCGCATATACAGGTTATTCCAACAGAATAAATAAGAATGGAATAATATAAGGATTTCACCAAGTATAGGGGAGTCCGCGTATACAGGTTATTCCAACAGAATAAATAAGAATGGAATAACATAAGGATTTCACCAAGTATAGTATATACAGCGTATCAAAAGTTATTCCAACCGAATAATAAAGAATGGAATAATGTAAGTTCTCTTCGTGAATAAGAAAGAATAACACCCTTACGGTACAACAAATAATATCCCTTACCTTAGAAGAACCGAATATTGGAAAAGTGAAGTAGCGATACTTTTCTTCTTTTCTCTATAGTTTTTCTCTAGAGTTTCAATGAATTCGTAAGAAATAATGAAGGAATGAGCTTTCTATTTATAGAAAAACCGGGGTGGCTCTTGGTCTTAACGAAGGGTCAAAATGACTCTTGGTAATAATCAAGAGACAACTACTATTTTCTTGAAGGGTAATTAACCTTTGGAACAATCAAGAGGTAGTTAACTCTTGGTAATATCAAGGGACAACTACTATTCAAGAAGGTAATTACTATCGACGAAGGTAAATACTATTGACGTAAGGTAAATACTATTCACAAAGGTAATTACTATTCACAAAGGTAATTACTATTATCGACGAAGGTAAATACTATGACGAAGGTAAATACTATTCACAAAGGTAATTACTATTCACAAAGGTAATTACTATCGAATGAATAAGGTAAATATTTATTGACGAAAGTAATTACTATTCACAAAGGTAATTACTATTGACGAAGAGACTCTTAGATGATGACATATGGGCCCCCCATAAAATAATCAAACTTACCACAAACGCCCTCATAATGAGACTCTTTATATACATCAAGGATTGAATAAATATTACCACAAATCATTTTATTTTTAATCAACACATTTTTAATCTTTCAACAATTATTAATCATTTATAACTTGTCGTCTCAATTAATAATATAACATATTATACAGATGATACTGTGACAATAATTGAATCAATAATATAAGAGATATGATGCAGCAATTATCGTGAGTAATAATTGAGTATAGCTGGCGACTTCTAACGTAAGCATCAATAATCAATACCGTGTGCTACTATGCAACCACGCGTATTACTGTACTTTTACCACCCGGTAGTTCAACAGTTTTAACGGTAATACCTCCGCCGTTATTTTTATAGAAAGATAATTTTGTCGTTTTCTAACTACGACAATACTTCCGTTGTGGGGTCCACCAATGATTGAGCCGTCGTACGAATATTCCCCGACAAAAAGAATATTCCCCGACCAAACAAATATTTTATAACAAGTTGCTTACTTTGCAAAATTTATAAATATTACCCACAACTATAACATTATATCAAATTTATTCCATAATATTCAAAATAATATTTATAAAAATTCATCTTTATTTATAAAAGTCGGGTCTTATATGATGTATACCTATTTTGGGGCGCCACAAGTTGGTATCAAAGCTAGGGATATGATCCCTGGCTAAGATGTGAGACAAGAACTAGGAGGGAGAGACGGGAATTCCTTCGCTAGTATGACCTACCTAAGTTTATTTGGTATTTAATTGGCCAGTCAGAGTATAGGGATAATATGTGATATGATAATTAACCCTTGTTTTGTGGCAATATTCGAAAATGGCATCCAAAAATGTTGAGATAAGCAATGAAGCACATGAGACCGTTGAGTCACCACAGATTAATATCCAGGATAATGTACAACAGGAAGATAATAATTCTCAAGTAAACAACAACGATCAAATGATGAACGATGGGATGTTCAGAAGCTTTATGCAATTCATGCAACATTAGGAGAGGGCGACTCCTGTCCAAAATGCAGGTGGAAACACTGACAACTCTCAGACGGTCACCGCTAAGAAGTTCAAGGAGCTGGGACCACCGGATATTTTTGGAGAGCCAAAACCACTAAAGGCAAGGACGTTGATAAAGCAGATCAACAAGATATTTGATGTCTTGGGATGCTCCGAGGAGCAAAAGGTTCCGTTTGCCACCTTCATGTATGCGGCGGCGAGGCAGACATTGGTGGGAATCAGAAGCGACTCAACCCGCCGCAGACCGAAGATGTGTTGGGAGAAGTTCCAAGAACTATTCAACGACAGGTACTTTTCTGAAAGTATTCGTCACATGAAGGAGGTAGAGTTCATCAAGCTTGAGCAAACCAATATGACCGTGGCGCGAAGACGGCTAAGTTTGCGAGTTGTCCTTTTCGTCCCACTTGGTTGATAATGAGGAGAGAATGACGCGGATGTTTCTAAAAGGTTTGAAACCCGAGATACGTCAATACCTAATTTCTCACAAACTGTGTTTATATTCAGATGTTGTGAATAGGGCTCAGTTATTGGAGCGCGATAATGAGTCAACCCAACCAAGAGAGAGAAGCCGACAAGTCGATAATACCAGTTGTAGCTGTCATCGATGCGGTGACAACAAACGTGGAGGGAATCAACATGTCAGAAATGGTAATCACTTCGGTTGTAATCATGGCCATGACAATAAGAGTGGACATTTCATGAAGAGGAGATTCAACAAGGATGGAAAGACGTCAGCACCAGCACCTGTTGTTAAGGAAGGAGAACGACCGCCGATCGTATGTTACAAATGTGGAGGGGAGGGACATATCAGTCCAAACTGCATGATGCAGTCCAAAGTGTGTTACAATTGTGGAAAAGAAGGTCACCTAGCCCGATTTTGTCGTGCACCAAAGTCAAGTCTAGCTGGGATGGAGGCATCAAAGGGTGTCCTAGACAAGATAAAACCAGTAGTTTAAGGGAGAGCATTTGTCATAACCTCCCAAAAAGCGAGGAATCCGAACGAGGTGATCACGGGTAAGCTAATTATAACCTCTAGCGAAGTTTATACTTTATTTGATACCAGTTCTACCCATTCTTTTATTTTTCCTACTTGCACTCAACGTTTAAATTTGACTCCGGAGAAGTTAGACTTTGACTTATCTGTTGAAACTCCGTTGGGAGAAACCTTCATTACATCCACTGTTTATAAGTCTTGTTTGATTCAAATCGATAACCGCACGTTACCTGTCGATCTTATTTTTATTTAAAATACTTGTATTTGATGTGATTTTAGGGATTGATTGGTTAACTACTCATCATGCTAAAATCAATTATTTTTGTAAGGTTGATAGCTTTCATATTCATAACCAACCTATTATACGAATTCAAGCAACCAAATCACTAAAGTCAATCACTGTCATATCAAGTCATAAAGCTATTTGTTTATTGAAAAATAGACGTCAAGCTTTCTTAGCCCATGTTACGGATTTAAATAAAAATACGTCAAATTTGAATGATATTTCTATTGTTAATAAATTTCCTGACGTATTCCCTGAAGAACTTCCTGGCCTACCCCCAGATCATGAATTTGAATTTTGTATCGACCTTGAATCTGGTACAAAATCCATTTCCAAAGCCCCATATCGAATGTCTCCTATTGAAATTCAGGAGTTAAAAACCCAACAACAGGAAATGTTAGACATCGGTTTCATTCGTCCTAGTACGTCTCCTTGGGGTGCTCCTATTCTATTCGTGAAGAAGAAAGATGGAACTATGCGACTTTGTATTGATTATCGGGAGTTGAATCATGTCACCATCAAAAATAGGTACCCATTGCCTCACATTGATAACTTGTTTGACCAGTTGCAAGGAGCAAAATTCTTTTCAAAGATTGGTCTTTGTTCCGGATATCATCAATTGAAGATTAAAACTGATGACATTCCAAATACTGCTTTCAGAACTCGGTACGGGTATTATGAATTCCTAGTCATGTCTTTTGGATTGACTAATGCTCCTGCTGCTTTCATGGACATGATGAACCGAGTATTCAAGGAATATTTAAATCACTTTGTGGTCATCTTTATTGACATCCTCATATACTCCAAAACCCGTGAAGACCACGAGCAACACTTGAGGCTGATACTCCAAAAGCTTCGTGAAAACAAGCTATATGCCAAGTTGAAGAAATGTGAGTTCTGGCTTGAGGAAGTTGCATTCCTCGGGCACGTGATATCAAATCATGGAATATCTGTTGACCCAGCAAAGATTAAAGCAATTCAAAGCTGGGAGCAACCAAAATCAGTGACCGAAGTACGTCGCTTTCTCGGCTAGGCTTGTTATTATCGGAGATTCGTGGAAGGATTTTCTTGAATCGCTACTTCATTAACTCAGCTGACTCGAAAAGATACAAAGTTTGGTTGGAGCGAGGAATGTGAGAAGAGTTTTCAAGAACTTAAGAGAAGACTCATTTCAGCACCTGTTCTGACAATACCATCTGGCTCGGAGGGATTTGTCATCTACAGTGATGCTTTAGGCAAAGGGTTAGTATGTGTTCTCATGCAACATGGGAAAGTCATAGCGCATGCCTCACGACAACTCAAAGAATATGAGAGGAATTATCCTACTCATGATCTAGAGTTGTCATCAGTCGTTTTTGCGCTTAAGATTTGGAGGCATTACCTGTATGGAGAGAAGGTAGAGATCTATACGGATCATAAAAGCCTCAAATATTTCTTCACTCAAAAGGAACTCAACATGCGACAACGACGATGGCTTGAGTTGTTGAAAGATTATGATCATACCATCCAATACCATCATGGAAAAGCTTAACGTAGTAGTAGGCGGCGCATCGAGTAGAAGATCATATGCGAGCACGAAAGTGCAATATTGTCAACGCAAAGGCCCATTTTGTATGACTTGGAAAGGATGGAAATAGAGTTAAAGACTCTAGGGACCCATGTGATGATGGCAAATATACGACTTTAATCGATAAAGTTAAAGCTGCTCAAGCTACAGATTTGGAGCTGATATGTATGAGGAAGAAAGTACGAGAAGGTGCTATTTCAGAAGCAAGAATCGATGAAGAAAGAATACTTTGAGTCAACTCCAGACTTTGTGTTCCTAACGATTCTGACTTGAAGTATAAAATCATGATGGAGGCGCAAAACACACCATTTGCAATCCATCTTGGGAGTACCAAAATGTATCGTGATCTTCGACATACATTTTAGTGGAGCAATATGAAGAGAGAGATAGCGGGGTTTTTCTCAAGGTGTCTAACTTGTCAACGAGTCAAGGCGGAGCATCAAGTGCCAAAAGGTCCATTGCAACCACTTGAAATTCCAGAATGGAAGTGGGAGAACATTACAATGGATTTTGTTACTGGTCTTCCCAAGGTTTCTCAAGGCATAGATGCGAATTGGTCATTGTTGATAGATTAACCAAGTCTGCTCATTTCTTACCGATAAGGGAAACTTATACACTTGAACGTCTTGCTAGTATGTACATAAATGAGATTGTAATATTGTATGGTATGCCAGTATCCATAGTTTCTGATCGCGACCCAAGATTAACTTCAAGATTTTGGGTTAGTTTGCAAAAAGCTATGGGCACGAATTTATAATTTAGTTCGGCATATCATCCTCAAACGGATGGGCAGTCGGAAAGGACTATTCAAACTCTTGAAGATTTATTAAGACTATGTGTCCTTGACTTCAAGGGAAGTTGGGACAAGTTCTTACAATTGGTGGAGTTTTCCTACAACAATAGTTATCAAGCAAGTATTGGCATGGCTCCATTTGAGGCGTTGTATGGAAGAAAGCGTCGTTCTCTAGTATGCTGGGATGAGGTGGGTAAAGCAACGTTGTTAGGACCAAAGTTGGTACATATGACTACAGAAAAGATTCAAACGATCCGATAACGTATAAAAACCTCACAAGATCGACAAAAGAGTTATGTTGATCTTCATCAAAAGAACGTGGAATTCAATATTGGAGATCATGTGTTATTACGTGTTGCTCCATGGAAAGGAGTTACGAGATTTGGAAAAAGAGAAAAGCTCAATCCTCGATTTATTGACCCATTTTTAATCCTCGATCGAGTAGGAACTGTGGCCTATAGACTCGCCTTACCGCCAAGTATGTCTCATGTTCATAACATTTTTCATATATCTATGTTACGTAAATATGTGAAAGACCCGAACCATATTATTGAATTAGAACCAAACGAGATAGATTGAGGTAAGGGGTATTATTTCTTTCGTATTCATGAAGAGAGCTATTGTTATTCCATTCCTTATTATTACATTGGAATAACCGAATACATCAAAATCTCGCATACATGGTGAAATTCTTCTATTATTCCATTCTTTATTATTATGTTGGAATAACCTGTCTATGCGAAGTACCACATACATGGTGAAATTCTTCTGTTATTCCATTCTTTATTATTCTGTTGGAATATCATGTCTGTGCGGATTACGCATGACCTGGTTCCATTCTTTATTATTCTGTTGGAATAACCTGTTTGTGCGGTCTATCGCATGTATGGTGAATTCTTCTGTTATTCCATTCTTTATTATTGAATTGGAATATTCTATCTGTGCGGGTTACGCATGACCTGGTTACATTTTTTATTATTCTATTGGAATAACATGTCTATGTGGATTATCACATGCATGGTGAATGATCCTTCGTATTCATTCCTTATTAAATTGTGGAAATGATCATACTCATTGGATTACGCATGGCGGGCAAAAATCCATTTATAGTTTCATATATTCTATTATACTTAGTTGGTTAAAGTTTTGGCTTCTATACTCCATGAAATTAGTGGAATATCCTTGATATTTGTGCTTCATCTAGTTTCTTTTCATGGAAATATTCTTCTAAGCATTCTTGAATTTTACTTTACAATGTAGTATCATGTTGACAATTTGGACATTATTGATTTCTGGATAAATTAAATTATAAATATTTAAAATTTATACTTGAACTTGTTTTATTGAATTATTATGTCATTGTCATCATCCTCATGCTTATATTGTGATTAACGTGCATAGATGGACTTGGTATGATTATGATCAGGGATTATTCGGTATAATCATGACCATAATATGACGAATGATGTGGTAAAAGTCCTCATTGGCCTGTAGTTCATTGATGGACAGTTGTTGGTATGATTATGACCAGGGATTATTCGGTATAATCATGACCATTGATGATTACATGAATATCCTTGGCCGTGGTGCACGGATGATGTGGTTTATTTATTTATTGTCGAGTCTCGCACGATAAAGTTGATGAAAATCTTTTTAAATCATAGAAGATAGTAGATTTTATGCTCTACTTGACTCTTCTAATGGATTGCTTATTCCGCTGCAGTTGTTGATCTAAAACTTGTTGTCTATTATATTTTATCAGTTGTTATACTGTTGAAGGCTAAGAATAATTTATTTTGCATTATCTTAGTCATAATATTTCTTACTGGGCTAGTTGAGCTCACCCTTTGCTTTCATTGTTCTCTTTAGGAAATGAGAATATAGCTGGGACTAGTCGGGGAACGGAGTGACGGTCCAGATGATATCATTAGTAGTCCTCACTATTCTGTTAAATAGTGTGATAATAAATGTAATGAGGACTCCATTGAGTGTGGATATTGTCTAGATGACAATATTTGTATTAAAACTCACAGTATATGTTTTGTCGTATTTTACACGACAGTTGTATAATTAAGTTTTTATTTGTATTTTGTACCATGTATTTGGCGACTCAAAATGGGTGATGTATACCTATTTTGGGGGCGTCACATAGCTTATTATTGTTTAAGCAAAGGTTTGTCATTTTGTTCATTTTATTTAATGCTTATGCTCTCTAGTTATTTTCAAGCATGAGTTTAGTATCTAGTCAATTCACCTATGATTCTCAATGGTTCTATATTATGTTGTTATTAAACAACTGTTGTGTTATCAAACATTATTGATTCAACTATTCCTCTAGTTGATGATCGTTAAACTCTAAATTACCCTTGAAGCTTATCCAAACCAAACTTTCTTTGGTGCGGACTTGTACTCTAAAACTGAGAAGAACTGTAATAACCCGATATTATTCAAATAAATAAATAAGAAATTTTGCATATAATTTTTTTTTAATGAATATGTGTCAAGTAATGTGTATGATAAATGCAATTATATTTATTACCAAAAAATTATAAATAATTTTAGAATTATTAATCATTACAAATTATATTCTTATTGTAATTAATTTTTGTAGCAGTAAATGTTTTATTAATTATTTTCCATGAAAACATGATTTTATATTATTTAAATAATATATGAAATGACAATTAGAATTATAATAATAAATATTTTATTATATGAATTTGTTCATAATATTTAAGTTAATTATTTTAGCTTAATTATTGATGTTGTATATGAAAGATAAACCAGTTATGGAATCCAAACCCTAAATTGGGATTTTGATCTAGGGATGAGAATAATAATATAATATTAATTATATTTTGATTTTTCAGTGCTATAAATATGTACTGTATATCTGTAGACAGATAATGGTGGGTCAAATTATGGTAAATAATGTCATAGCCCTAATATCATATTATTAAACCCTAATTGTTAAACTCAGTTGTGAGTTCAAGACTGAGTAGTAATTGTGTTATATGAATTATACTGTGTATTATAGAATTTCTGTAATTAGGAGAAACCCTAATTATTATTTGAAAGCCCTAATTTGCTAAAATTAGAAACCCTAATTATTATTTTAGTAAATTATCATGATAATTAGGAAACTCTAATTGTTAATTTGGAAACCCTAATAATATTAAGGAACCCTAATTTAAAAATCGTAATTTTCTATTAAAAATCGTAATTTTAAATTAGTGTGTTTTAATTAAAAATTTTATTACACTTTAATTTTAATTTTCCAAACCCTAGAAATTATTTGGGAAATTTTAAGATTTAAAATCTAGTGAATAAACCCTAGATTTAAACACCTTGGACAAGAATACCCTTGAAGTTGTAAGTGAAATTACTAATCTACCCTTTTTATCCCATTAGTTGAATTGTTGATAGCCAAATCCTTGCAAAATCTGGCAGCCACCCTACACTACCTAGCTATGAGCTACAAGACTACAACTCTCAGTCATTACTAGCAACCATATTCATTGCACCAATTGATATACAAGATTCAAGAGAGAGAGAACAAAACAAAGTTCTTTTGTGCAACAAATACATATGCACATTCTTTCAAGACCAAACCCACGAAATTATAGTGTTAGATTAGTCACAAATTAAGCCCCACGACACCAACATCAAATCAGAAGCATAGAAATCAAAGTTGGATCATAAAGAGGTTTGAACCCTATTTTATAATCTGATCTTGAAGGCCATGTTAGATGTTAGTTTTTTTTGTGTTAAACATGTATTATGTAGTATATAATGATGATCTGGGTTGCTAGATGTTAGATCCATAACATCTAGAGGCTCAGATTTGAAGATTTAGAAAATCTGGAAAAACTTTATTTTTGTGTCTGACAATCGAATGTCAGGTCTTGTAGATCTCTGGCTGTTAATGATTTTTGTGTTTTTAATGTTTGAACATGTAGTGTGCTATGAGGTCTGTAATCTAGAACTTGAATCAGGTCAATATCTGTTGTATATTAAAAGATATTCGTGGTCAAAGTGAGTTGACCGATCGAAATTCGAGTTTCGGGCGGGCAACCCGAAACCCGTAATTTCGACGATCATTTTTGAGCTTCATTCTGCCGATCCGTTATAGTATGGCCATGTCCTTGTTATATGCTTGTAGACTGACATGAGTACAACATATATATGTTTTTATATTACCCAAATACGAAACAAAATCGAATTGAGAGTTGGTCAAACTTTAGTTGACGAAACTACTCAAGAACATTTCTAGAAAACCCAGAAATGTTCAAGAACAGTTTCTGGGCACTACCTTGACCGACCTATAGATCTTGCTTGTTTTGATGTTATGATGATATGATATTATTCCTTGTTATGTATACTATATGTTTGAACCATTAAAAGATATAAAGCATGGCCAGAACATAAAGGAATTCGAGCATGAAAGTGATAGGTCGAATCACTTTGGGTTTCGAAAAACCCGAAACACACTGACAAAGATGTTCACTAGCTCAGATCTTTTTGATTAATTATTTTTAGACTTGAAAATGCCTTGAATCATGTTCTCCGTTGGTTACTCTACACATACCGATATCTAAACTACCTAATATATGAACAGATTGATAGATATAAAGCCATAAAAGGCGTTGATTTTACGTACGATCGAAATTTTTGGGCAAAAATGGGAATGGGAAGAACTTTGACAAAGATGTTCGTTGCTTAGATCTCCCTCTTGTTTTACGATTTGGTCCAGATATTGTTATGAACATGTACTATTACATATATACTGCAACAGTTAATCAATAGCATGTCCAGAAGAAACTTATGCAGAGAATTATTCTTTGGTCAAACAAAGCTAACTTTTAACACCGGCTATGAAGGTTCTGGATTCCTCAAGAACACCTATATGACACTTCATCGTCAGCCAAAGGGCTTTTAATGATGACTTACTTAAATTAATTAATTTAATTTCTAAAAATCAATTAAAAATAGTAAATAAATTCGTAAATTACAAAAATTATTTTAAGTTATAAAATTAACTTTTAATAGTTTGACATATTTTCATAAATATTAATATTTATTTGGGAATTATTGGTATTTAATTTATTTAATAAATGCAATAAATAAATTAATTCAAAATGATTTTATTATATTAAAATCATTTTTAATGATAATAAGGTATTTAATAATATTTGAAGTTATAAAACATAACTTTTAATATTTTAAGATAAGTTTCATTAATTATTTAATATTAATGATATTATGATTATTTAATAATTATATTAAATAAAGTAATTTAAAAATGATTTTAATATTAGAAAATTATTTTAAATAAAATAAAGTGTTTAAAGATATTTTAAGTTATAAAATATAACTTTAAATATTTAAAGGATAATCTCATTAATAATTTAATATTAATGATATTAATTTAACATTAATGATATTAAGTTTATTTAACAATTATATTAAATAAATAGTTTTAAAGTGGTTTTAATTATTTAAAATCATTTAAAAGGATATAAATAAATTAAAAATATTTTAAGTTATAGTTAATGACTTTTAATATTTGGATAAATAGTACATTAATACGTAAATATTAATGGTAATTATTTAAAAATGATTTTAAATGTTTTAAAAATCATTTAATGGTAATATTAATACTTTAAAAATATTTTGAGTTATTATAAATAACTTTAATATTTTGGCAATGGTTTCATTAATAGTTTAATATTGATTAAATGTTAATGATAGTAGAATTGTTTAATATTTAAAATCATTTAATTACGATTCTAGTGTTTGAAAATTATGATAAATTATAATAAGTATTTAAAAATTATTTTAAGTCATTTAAAAATAATATGACTGATAATTACAGTTATTGAACTAACTGGATAGAGTCTTAGACTCGATTATTACTCGATAAACCGTTGCATAATCGGGCATATTTTTAAATTGATCGGGACTTAAATACTTTTCAATCGTATTAATGATTGTTTGTGATTCAACGATAGCGATGGGATATGTGTGCAAGGTGATTAGGTTATGTGCTAACCGCAATAAAGTTATTATGTGTTGTGATATGTTATTTTAATCAGTAAAATGATCTTATTACTGATAGGTGATTACATAAAAAAAGATAAAAACTAAGTGCGAATTGTAAGGTAGTAAGCATCGCAAGTATCCTACCTTTGTATTTTCTTTATGCAATGGACACGAAGTAAGAATGTTTCGTAATTATATAATTATCGCATGCATTATTAACCCTATATTATATACGCTCATTGATTATCACCATGTTAGTATATGGTAATTCAGATATATATTCTGTTCATTAATTTCTGTAAATGGTTATACAAATGTTCCCACTTGGATAATCATTGTAATTAATCACATGTTGATACACCTTTGTTTATTACCCATATATATATATATATTGAATTATAGATTATTGTTGAACAAGATAAAACCTTATTATTATCCAACTGAATTGTTTTGGTTTGGAACCCTGACAAGTATGAACATCCCTTACACGGGGAAAACTTTTTATGGACCCAAGGTGGACATAGTGAACGATAACATCGTTCTTGCAATGTAGTATTGATCAATACAGGGTACAATGGGCTGATCACCCATCGTGCCCCGTAAGTTATGACGGTTTGCGGATGAAGTTTTGCAAAACCTATTCAAAAATTGAAAACAATGTTCATAGTATGTCACCTTAACCCTATTTATAGTCAATACGTAGTTTCAAAAATTTGATAGAGAGTTGTTAAGTTATTATTACCGGTTCAGATTACTTCACAACTATTGACTTGTTGTAGATGGGTAGTACAAAGAAAACATTTAACCCTTTCAGCTAATATTTATAATTGTTATTACTTGTTGGACACTCAAATGTTCACTCTTGCTTAAATTAAATGTTTTCAGTTAAGTATGATCAACCTGAAGGCTCAAGCAAGAACAAGGAGAAAGAGAAACTATTCGAATGAGATTTATAATATGTTGTGTAATAGTTATAGTTTATTACGTCAATGATACTTATTATCTATGATGTAATGAATGTTTAAAGTTCTCGTACCTGGGAGTAAACTTTGATGCATATGTAAATTAAGTTTGAATTTTATATTATTGTTATTATTATTAGTATTATTCAGCTTATAGAAATGGTATCGTGAAGCACCGAGTTCGGGTTTCAAGTACCCGGATTTGGGGGCGTCACAAGAACAACCCTATTATAGGGGATACACAATGCGTTAAGATGTTTGTACATAATACATGGTACAAAGGGCTGATCCCTTTAAGTACGTGAAGTCCCTACAATATAACTGTTAAGGTTAAAGTTGAAAGATTACTTGTAACTGTGGACATAGTTCGTGGTCTTATGACCCTCAGATATATTTCATATTTTGATTCCAGTTGTTGGCTATCTTTGATAGAGTACTATTCAGTTTTGATGAGCCTATTCATTGACAGTTATTATTCTTTTGTTGACTCATTGTTATATCTAGTGAGCAATTATTTTGCTTACTCTTGCTTAAATATAATTATTGCAGCTAAAGTTGAGAAGGTCGACGAACCTACAACGAGCAAAGGAAAGGAAAAAATGTACAAGTGGTGAATAGTACCCATGGGGCAACCCATATGGGCCCCATGGATTACATGGCACCATCTTGGTGACCAAGTAAAGTGGTTTTACTTGGTGACCAAGAATGAATAGTAAGGAGGTGGAGAAAGGAGGTGGGGTGGTTTTATGTCCAAATTACCCTAGCTTTGGAAATCCTATAAATATGAGAAGGTTGCTAGATTATTTAGCTTGATTAAAATTCCTCCAACACTTTATATTGAGAGAGAAAAGAAGTAAGAGCTAGAACTTTACTATTTTAAGAAGGAAGAAGAAGAATTAAGCAATAGAATTTCAAGGGTAAGCAATCCTAAACCATGACTTTTCATCTCTGCAATTGATAGAGAAGTGAGTAGTGGTAGAGCATGCTTGTTAGGGAGTGATAAGGATGGTTGTTAATGGATGAAACCTTAATAAATCATGGAAGTGATATCATAAGTATAAAAGCTATAAACCATTGAAATTCATTGAAGAATTGGATTATGTTGTTGTTGATGGACAAGTTTAAAAGCATTAATTGTAGGCTTGGATTATACATGTTGTGATAATGGAGTGGATCCATTTGGAACGGTGTAAAAATCTTAAGTAACGAAGTTATGGTGGAATTTACGAGATTAGACGATAATCATCGAAATCGTGAAATTCTCGGAATAAAAGTCAAAAGTTAACATCGAACTCAGAAGCATTGATTTTTGATGGAGAATAGTCTGAGTTTGTATTTTAGAGTTGCAGACACAAAAATGGTTGAATTTTGACTTAGAACGAAGAAACGAGCTATGAACGTTCACGAATGTTTATCGTTTTCGTAAAAATGGACTTAAACGGTGAATTCCATATTAACAGATTCGAAAATGTTAAATTCTTACATGAACACTTAGTTCATGTAATTTGTGAGCTAATGGCTTTTGAACGAGCCAATTCGGACTTAAAATGAATAATTTATGAGCCTAGGAAGTTCATCAAAAAAAAGTCAGTAAAATTTTTCTGGCTAGGTTTCGTGGTCAAATGCGTGCCTTCAAAGAGTTAAGGCCAGTATTTGTGTACGAGACCGGAAGATGAGGTACTGGGAAGTGGCGTCGCAGTGCGACCTCTAGTAATAAGAGTGGCGCCGCATCGCGAAGACTGAAGCATCACACATTGGAAACCCGCGCACGCAACGCTGAAAGTGTTTATATAGGAGCTAAGACACTTGCAGTGGCCAACACTATGTAAGGCATAGAAAAGAAAGTTTTTGAATATAAGAGAAACATAATTGATTGATGATGAATTAATTACTTAATTAACTTAAAGTATCATCCTCGATGATGACTATAACATTGAGAATTACAACTAAAGTTGTTAATGATTACGTGAATGTAAAATAATACGATAAACCGTAACCAATGTTAATAAATCTAATGAACAATTAGATTGAGAAGAAGGATAAGATACATTAGGAACCTTACATGATTGTGTATGACCTAATGTGGTATATTACCTGGTTATATATTGTAGAGATTGTAAAGACCAAGAATTGTTGAATATTTATTTGAAGACGCTTGAAGGCAAGTTTTCTTAACGCTTGTCTAACCTTCGTGTTAGCCGAGTTTCTGTGATTCATGTTATGAGATGCATGAATTGTTTCACGAAAGGGTTGATGCCAGTTTTAACTCGGCTAGACTAATCTTAAAAGATAATTTATTTATTTACAAGTCTTTCAATATAGAATTGATAACGCTATCCTACGCAAATTGTTTGGTACGAATTCAAGGTAAGCCTGAGTATGAATAAACAAATGTATTTTACATCGATTATTCGATGGGCACGCGAGGTTGCCAAAACATAAAAGTAAATATGTTTAACGGATGAATGTTGATCAAAATAGAGTACTATAGGCTGATCACCTAGAAGTGCTCATAAGAAATATTGGACTTACGGTCTTAGTACCGGGTTGTCCTTTTTCATGAATAAAAACTAAAGAGAATGTTCATGGTCTTTTGACCTACTCAGAAGTCCTAAGTTACTATATGTACTTCAGAATTGTTTTATGAGAATTAAAAGTGCTATTCAATGTTTCATAGTACTTCATAACTACTTGTTTAGTTAATGAAGAATAATCATATGATTCTCGAAGTGGTATTTATATAATATATTGTTAGACTTGCTGAGCTAGTTATGCTCACTTCTTGCTTGAATTATATGATTGCAGCTAAGGTCGAGCGAACCGAGAGTTCTAGTAAAGATAAAGGCAAGGCGAAGATGAATAATTAGTTTATCCTGTAATAGACTAGTATATTGTATGAATCATATTATGATGAACAAATAATGTAACGGTTTCAGAACCTGGCAATGGATTTATATTTATTATTGTAAGACGAAATTAGTAAATACAATCATTTTGATGTTGTTTCAATGGAATGAGTGTATAGATATGAGTATCGTGTAGCACCATTTGTCGGGTTGGAAGATGTAACGATCCGAAATTTTAAATTGTAATTTAAATATTTATTGAGTTATATAAATATTATTTGAGGTGGTTATTGTTAAATAAATATTTTATTGATGTGATGATTGATGAATCTAAATGTATTAGAGAATTTTCTAAATTAAATTAATTTATAATTTAGAGGTTTGTATTATTACATGAGGTGTTATGTTGTTATGTTGATTTAATAATTTAGATGATATGTTAAATTATTAAATAAAGTTATAATGAAAATTATAATTTGGCGATGTTTGCTAAAAGGCTATATATAATTAAAATATAGTATGTGATTAATTTAATTGGGTTAATGTTGGATATGAAAATAATATGTGATTATAGTTTATAAGCTAAAGTGTTTATTAAAATAAATTAAAAAGGATTTAAATTAGTTTTTGTCAAACAAGGCTTAAGTATTTTAACTATTTAATTTTAAATGATTTGCCAAACAAAGCCTCATGGCTATGACTTTTGAATTTCTAATTTAAATAAAATAAATAATATAAATAAAATAAAATAAATAATAAATATAATGTATTTATGTTATAGACGTTATTTGTTGTAACTGATGAGGCTTATTATCAGTTTTTTTGTTTTGCTATTACGCATACTAACTGGATATTAGTCTAGCTTTTGTTTTCACGCATTCTATTTTCCAAACTTGAGAGTTCAGAGAATTGAGTGAGTTGAGAGCTTCAGAGAAAATTGGGTGAGAGTCTTAAGAATTTTCACGGCAAATTCTAGAGAGTTAACAAGGATTGCAAGCAAATTCAAGGTATTTTCACAAACATTAGTATTATATATATATATATATATATATATATATATATATATATATATATGTTTATGAGTGTTACGACAACTTTTATATAATCTGTGAATTTCAAATTTTGGAATTGTTGCTATATTATGGGATTACTTGTGAATATATGAGTATATGATAACTGGAGATTGTGTCTTAAATGAGAAATTCATGCTAATTACAGTTAATAGTAGAAAATTTTTGTCAGTGTTTATGTTTTTCATGTATAGTTATGTAAGTATCAATTTTGAGGGTAAAATTGCATGCTAAAATGTTAATTGAGTTTTGTTTATGCTAGTTTGTTGAGATACGGACATAACGTAATTTGAATGAGATGATTTGGTCATGAATTGAATTCATAGTGATGATTTTTAGGATGAATGTCAAGAAAATTGAGTTTTTCATAAAAACATGAAAATTGGGAAATTAAAATTGTTTTAGTTACTGTTAAATTGTGCTAAGTGGTTGGATAGGTTAGCAATCATGTTTAAGATAGTTGTATATTTATTTTACGTGTTATTATCACTGTTTTATGGGTGAAATTAGTGTTAGTTGGCTTAAGAAAAGTGCCAAAGCTACATTACGCAAAAGCCCGGAGTTCTATAAGTCCATGTATGAATGAGCCTTAAGCGCTGGTAGGCCTTGGCCAGTATTGCCACGCCGCATCCCATATAAAACTTCATGTGCGTATGTGAGTGCCCATTTCAGAATCTTGAAGTTTGCTTGTTCTGCAAACTTTGGTTGTTCTTTGTAGCTTAGCTTAAAGTTATGGAATGTGAGAATCATGTAACAACAAGGTTAAATAGAGTCATGTTATGTGGATTATGAATTCAAAATTGTAAAAAATGATTAGTGAATCAAGAATGTGTTATGTGATAATTTGGTATACATAATGAAAGTTAGACAAGTATTGTGAAGTAAAACCCTTAGAGTTTCTGAAATGTAAATGGTAATGATCATGTTATGGTATGTTAGCATATCTAATAGATAATGTGGTTCTAAACTAATGTGTAGGTGAACGTGAGTTTAATATATTGTAGCTTACGCTCGAGGCAAGTTTTCTAACTCTATATTTACATTGAGCAAGTTTTCTAACTCTATATTTACATTGAGAAAGTTTCCTAATTCTTTACTTTCGTTGAGCTAGTTCCATTATTACATTATGAAGCTTTATTCTTTGATTGAGAAAGCTTTATATTTCAACTGTTGATTGAATAAGTCAATCGTCCTAGTTCATTCGAACTAACTTTAACTCTAATGTTATTTGAATTCTCATTTTGTTGATTCATTCTAACTTGTTTATAGTTAAGCAAGTTTTCTTAAGTTACATTCTTGTATAATGAACACAGTTTGACCTCTCGTTTTTATTTTTGAACTGTTTTTATTCCTTGCTTGAATTTAATGCCATTTTGGGCAAGTTTATAGTTTCTAGCTTGCTACCAGTTAATGTATGTTCAGTAATTTCATTTCTAATATTATAAGACTCTAACCTTAGATTATTTATTGTTCAAGTAAAGGTTTACCATTTTCTTCATTTCAAGCATGAGTTTAACATGTATAGTCAGTTCATTTATGATTCTCAGTTGTTGCATGTTATGTTGTTATTAAACATCTGTTGTGATTATCAAACACTATTAATTCAACTAGTCCTCTAGTTGATGTTCGTTGAACTTCAAATTACCCTTGAAAGCTTATCCAAACCAAACTTTCTTTGGTGCGGACTTGTACTCTAAATACTGAGATGAACAACCCTATTATTATTAGGGGATAACTTACGCGTAGCGTTAAAATATTTGTGCATAATACATTGTACAAAGGGCTGATCCCCCTAAGTATGAGGAGTCCTTATAGTCTTATGACTATTAAAGTTGGAGTTGAAATATTACTCGCAACTGTGGACATAGTTCATGGTCTTATGACCATCAGTTATGTTTATTCCATATTTTGGATTTCGGATCCTGATTATCATTGTTAAATTACTATCCAGTTTTGGTGAGCCTATTTGTTGGCAGTTATTATTATTATTATTCTCTTGTCGATTCATTGTTATATTCAGTGAGCAATCGTTTTGCTCACTCTTGCATTTTTATTAACTCGTTGCAGCTAAAGTTGAGAAGGTAGATGAGCCTTCAACTAGTAAAGGAAAGGGAAAATTGTACAAGTGATGCTGATTTGTACTTTTATTTATTATGATGACCTTAGACTTTATTTTAATGAAGTTATGTAATAATTTAATTCCGCATTTGAATGACGTTTAAAGGTTAGATTACCTGGGATGTTTTTTTTAACTTAATGATGTAACCCCATTTAAGGGGAGATTTTATGGTTTAAATATTATTTTATTTGGGTAGATAGTATGAATGTTTGAATAGTGAGCACCAAATCTTGTGTGAATAAAGTACCTAGAGTTGGGGGTGTCACAGGTTGGTATCAGAGCTTTAGGTTATGAACCTTAGGTGTGGAAAAGCCTTAGGAAGTAACCTTTGAAAAGATAGTAATGATAAACTCTTATCGAGTTTTAGGAAAGAAAAAGTTATAAAACACTTATGTGCCTATGTGATTTCAACTTATGTGCTCGTGAGTGTCGAGTAGTAATGATTCGTAATTAAAACTTAAACTTTGGTTGACAAGATGACTAATATAGGAAGATCCAGTCAGGTTAGAGAGGAGGAGCTTCGAGATATTCAGGTGATTTGGGAACAACTACTGCCACGGGAAACAGTTTCGTCGGTCACAGTAGTTGAACAGGAGAGGGTACCTGATGAGGATGATGAGATAGAGACGGACGAGGAGGATCCCGTAGATCTGCCACAGTCTGGGGATGAGGAGGACGAGGAGGAAGAGCTTCCACTTAATTCGATAGCTGCTCGTATGTATGACGAGGTGTATGAATGCAATGTGGAACTTCAAGACACTGTCGAGGAGTTACAGGAGAAAGTAGCTGAACAACAGACCTCGATGGCACAGACAGACGATGAGATCCAGGATCGAGAAGAACGACTGAACAATGTTGAAGAGAAGATGGTCCACACTGAAGGAGAGAATGAGCGAATAATAGAGAAGATTACAGAACTAGAGAATAAGCTGAAAGAAGAATCTACAAAAAGGGCAAGAGCGGAAGACGCGTATAGTGAAGCTTATCAACGAGCCGGAATAACAGAGAGGGATGCACAAGCAAAGAGGAGAAAGATGGAAGAGATGAACAACGTATTCAACACCATGGTCAATCGAGCTCAAGATCGAGTAATGGGTTATCTGATTCAGTTCGAGACGCTACCATCATACATATTGGATCACCGAACAATGTTCCGAATTTCGGAGGAAGAACGTCGTAAGGCTACGCGGTATCTTAGTAGGATATTGCAGAGAATGTAATTGATAGGTGATTAGCAAATAAATGAAATGTAAATCCCGGGTATGATATAACCAACAGGATAGATGATGATGATGTTGTTCAGGAAAATAGTGGAAATCGCAGTGATGTTATTGCTTTGATGTTTTTTTAAAAGATGATGAATGAATAAAAGTTATTATTTTATTCAAAGCGTTATGTGTTACATTATAAACTCTTATGATGTGCAACCTAAGTATATAATACTTAAAAAGGTTGAATAAAAGCTAATGGGTGTATTTTAACATAAAATGGCCTCAAGACGTCAACAACCATGACGGAGAACCACTGAGGAAAACAATAACAATAATGTGGAAGGAAACCTGGTTCAACAGCTAGTGATGTTACTGACGGGTGCTTTACAGATTCAACCTCAGAATAAAGGTACTACGTTTAAGGACTTCAAGGCCGTTGGACCACCAGAATTTCGTGGGTCCATGAATCCAGATGAAGCACAAACCTGTATCATAGAAATCGAGAAGGTTTTTGATGTGGCTAGGGTAGAGGAGAATCAGAAGACTACTTTTGCAATGTTTATGTTGAAAGCGAAGGCTAGCTATTGGTGGCAGGCCAACAAAACTCGGGAAGGACCAGGACTGATGACCTGGGGTAGTTTTAAGGAATTGTTCTTCGAGACTTATTTCCTAGAGAGTTCGAAGAGTCAGCTAGAGGTTCAATTTTTGGAATTGAAGCAGGGAACAATGTCAGTGTCTGAGTATGCCGCAAGGTTTAACGAGTTGGCGAGGTTTGCGCCATATCAAGTCATCTGAAGATTTGAGACGCAATGGCTAAGAGGTTGATAGGGGATCTGAAACCGTGGTTGTACAGTAGGGTTTCCCTATTCTAATTGAAGACATTTGTAGTAGTGATGGAGAAGGTGATTCTCATTAAAAGTGCAGGCGAGACAATAACAAAACATAATCAAGAGCAGAGGAAGAAGAAAAGTGAAGGTGAAGCTAAGAGTGGTGGTAGTAACGGCGGAAATGGCAACAACAACCTTAAGAGGAAGTGGAGTGCGAACGGGGGAGTTGGAAATTAGCAAAGAAACTAACAAAATAAGAAGTTCGAAGCATGCGCTACGTGTGGAAAGTTTCACAAGGGTGTGTGCTTGATGGGGAAGCGAGTATGCTTCAATTGTGGCTAGGAGGGTCACATCGCCCCAAATTGCACTCAAGCTAAGAAGAATGTGTGCTTCACGTGCGGATCCAAGGATCACTTTGCTCGTGAATGCCCTAAGAAGAGATCTGGTGAGACAAATGGGAGTAAAGGAAATGCTAGTGGAGGAGCATTGGCTATTGCTGGACCAAGATCAAAAAACAAGCCTACAGCCAGAACCTTCAACATGACGGTGCAGGATGCGGTGCAATCAAAAGATGTCGTGTCAGGTATTATCCCAATTAATGATATAGATGCATATGTATTATTTGATTCGGGTGCTACTTGCTTGTTTATATCTGATGAATTTGCTAAGAGGTTAGAAATGCCTTGTGAAGAGTTGAAATTCCCTTTAAACATAGAAATTGCGAATAGGGAAGTGATTCCTGTTAGGTTCGTGTACAAGAACTGTAGGGTGAACATTAAGGGGAATGTTATGAAAGTAGATTTAATTTAGATAAAACTCGGATAGTTCAATGTTATTTTGGGAATGGATTGGCTATTCAATTATGGAGCGATAATTGACTGCTAAAAGAAGTGTATAAACCTTATGACTCCGTCAAAGGTAGTTTTTCATGGTAGCAAATTGCCTAGACAAATGAAATGTCTGACGATGATGCAAACCAAAAAGTTGTTTAGTCAGCGCTGTGTAGGGTATTTAGCTTACATAGTCGATACTCAAAAGGAGAAGGGTGTGAAGTTGGAGGAAATACCAGTAGTTAGGGAGTTCGTGGACGTGTTTCCAGAGGATTTGCCAGGACTTCCACTTGGCCAAGAAATCGAATTTGTGATCAACTTAGCGCCAGGAACCGCTCCGATATCGAAGGCCCCGTACAAAATGGCTCCGGTAGAAATGAAAGAACTAATGGTCCAACTACAAGAACTGTTAGACAAGAAGTATATTCAACCGAGTGTGTCACCATGAGGAGCACCGGTGTTGTTCGTGAAGAAGAAGGATGGGTCGATGCGTCTCTGCATTGACTATAGGGAATTGAACAAAGTCACTATTAAGAACAAGTATCCATTTCCAAGAATAGATGATTTGTTTATCAATTGAAGGGTGCTAGATATTTCTCGAAAATAGATTTGAGAAGTGGGTATCATCAATTAAAAGTAAGGAAGGAGGATGTACCGAAGACAGCATTCCAAACTCGGTATGGACATTATGAATTTTTGGTGATGTCTTTTGGTTTGACAAACGCCCCTACAACATTCATGGATTTGATGAACAGGGTGTTTAAACCATTTTTGGACAAATTTATCGTGGTATTTATCGATGATATTCTGGTGTACTCTAAAACTCAAGAGGAACACGTGGAACACTTACGTCTGACTTTGGAGACGTTAAGAAAAGAAAAGTTGTACGTAAAATTCTCTAAGTGTGAATTTTGGCTAGAACGTGTACAATTTCTTGGGCATGTAATTGATAAGGATGGGATTTCTATAGATCCATCAAAAGTTAAAGCTGTGATAAATTGGGAACAACCAAGAACTCCATCAGAAGTGAGAAGTTTCTTTGGATTGGCAGGCTATTATAGACGGTTTATCAAAGATTTTTCCAAGGTTGCCACTCCGTTGACAAATTTGACAAGAAAATCTGTAAAATTTGTTTGGACAAAAAAGTGTGAGGAAAGTTTTCCAGAATTGAAGAAGAAGTTAAGTGTGACACTTGTGTTGTCGTTACCAGATAATACAGGAAATTTCGTAGTGTATAGTGGTGTGTCACACAAAGGATTGGGTTGTGTCCTTATGCAAAATGGCAAGGTTATTGCGTATGCATCAAGGTAACTGAAAGACTACGAGAAAGGGTATGCGACTCATGATTTAGAGTTGGCGGTGGTTGTGTTCGCATTGAAGATATGGAGACACTATCTCTACAGAGAGAAATGTGAGATTTATACAGACCATAAAAGTCTAAAGTATATTTTCACACAGAAGGACCTGAACATGCGTCAAAGAAGATGGATGGAACTGGTAAAAGATTATGATTGCGAGATCTTTTATCATCCGGGTAAAGCTAATGTGGTTGCAGACGCATTGAGTAGGAAGGGCAGAGAAAAGTTGATGATGTTAACTGATAAGGAGGAGCTCATTTCAACAATGGCAAAACTAGAGCTGGAAATCAAATTTCTAGAAGAATCCGAAGAAAAATTGTTCCTGATGGAAGCTAGTCCAAATTTGGTGGACAAAGTGAAAAACGCTTAGCTACAAGATGAAGAATGCAAGAAAATAAATCAAAGTATAGTCGAGGGTAAAGAAGCGAAGTACCAGGTTGATACTGTGACGCCCCCAAAATAGGTATACATCACCCATCTTGAGTTGCCAAATACATGATACAAAATTCAAGTACAACTTAATTATACAACAGTCGTGTAAAATACAAAAAAACATAATCTAAGAGTTTTAATAAGAATATTGTCATCTAGACAATATCCACACTCAATGGAGTCCTCATTACATTTATTGTCACACTATTTAATAGAATAGGAAGGACTAATAATGCTATCATCTGGACCATCACTCCGTTCCCCGACTAGTCCCGGCTACGTTCTCATTTCCTGAAGAGAACAGTGAAAGAAAAGGGTGAGCTCAACTAGCCCAGTAAGAAATATTATGACTAAGATAATGCAGAATAAATTATCTTTAGCCTACAAAAGTGTTAAACTGATACAATATAACAAACATTAAGTTTAACGGCAGCGGAACAAGCAATACATTAGAAGAGTCAAGTAGAGAATAAAATCTACTATCTTCTATGATTTAAAAGGTTTTTCATCACTTTTATCATTTGAGACTCGACAATAAATAATCCACATCATCGAATCACCACGCAGACTTTTTGACGAGGATATTCTTCAGTATCACGACCATAAATTATCCATGCACTACGGGCCAATGATATATGTGTATTCATTAATGGTCATGATCATGCCAACAACTGTCCATCAATATACTACGGGCCAATGAGGACTTTTACCACATCATTTGTAACATTACGGTCATGATTATACCGAATGATCCCTGTTCATAATCATACCAAGTACATCTATGCACTACAGGCCACATATGACTTTCAACAGAATATAAACATGAGGACGATGACAATGATATAGGAATTCAATAAAACAAGTTCAAGACCAAATTTTTAAAGATTTATAATCTAATTTATCCATAAATCAATAATGTCCAAATTGTCAACATGGTACTTCTTTGTAGAGTAAAATTCAAGAATGCTCTGAAGAATATTTCCATGAAAAGATACTGGATGAAGCACAAATATCAAGGATATTCCACTAATTTCATGGAGTATAGAAGCCAAAACTTTAACCAACTGAGTATAATAAAGAATGGAATAACAAAAGAATTCACCAGGCATGCGATAGACCGCAGACATACGAGTTATTCAACGAAGAATAATAAATAATGGAACCCGGTTATGCGTAAAGAAACGCATTTACGAGGATATTCAACGAGTAATAATAAATAATGGAACCAGGTCACGCGTAAATGCATAGACATGAAATTCCAACAGAATAATAAATAATGGAATAACAGAAGAATTCACCATGCATGCGAGAAACTGCACAGACAGGTTATTCCAACAGAATAATAAATAATGGAACTAGGTAATGCGTAAACGTACAGACAGGATATTCCAACAGAATAATAAAGAATGGAATAATAGAAGAATTTCACCATGTATGCGGTGCAGCATGAGGAGTTATTCAACATAATAATAAAGAATGGAATAACAGAATAATTTTACCATGTATGCGGTACTTCACATAGACAGGTTATTCCAACATAATAATAAAGAATGGAATAACAGAATTGTTTCACCATATATACGGTAGTCTACGTATATAGGTTATTCTAACAAAATAATAAGGGATGGAATAACAATAGCTCTCCTCAAGAACACGAAAGAAATAATACCCCTTACCTTAGAAAGAACTGGATATTGGAATAGTGAGGTAGCAGACTTCTCTTCTTCTTTCTCTCTATAATTTCTCTCTATAGTAATTGCTCTATAGCTTGAGTGAATTAGTGAAGAATAATGAAGAAATGAGCTTCTATTTATAGGAAAATATTGTTTCGATAATTGCAAGTTTTGAGGCTCAGAATATTATAGTGTAATACCTTCTTCTTTTCCTTTATTTTTAATTTAGTCCTGCAAGTACTATCAAACTTGCACAACCTCCCCTAATAGTAAATAATGTGAATCAATAGTAAATCATATGAATCAATAGTTCTAGACATATGAAAATATGAATTACAGTATAGTACCTCAATCTATAACTTAGTCATGCAAGTATTATCAATCTTGCACCAACTCCCCTAATAGTAACAAGAATGTGAATCAATAGTACACACATGTGAACAAATAGTTATAATCATGTGAATTAATAGCAATTAATTGCTCATTTATCCGATTATTTACCCGACTGGTCAGTATAACTTCCAGACATCAATAAATACGGAATAAATTTTGATTTCCACTAACACTAATAATTCTAACACAATGGAACTATCAATTTCATCTTTAATCAACACGAATTTATTCATCATTAATATTATAACTCACAATATTTAACAACCAGGTCGTTCCCAAGAAAGAAGGGGCTTTCTGATAAGGATTTTTCTTATTGGCGCGCAATTAGATGACCAAACCTCTCCTTGACAGAACTTTTAGACATTGTAAATATTGTAATTTAATAATATGAATAACTTTGTCTTCTCAATTATTGATTTAATAACATAAAATACAGATGATACTGTGACAATAATTGAATCAATAATATGAGAGATATGATGCAGCAATTACTGTAGCAATAATTGAGTGACTTCTCACGTAAGCATCAATAACCAATATCATGTGCTACTATACAACCACGCGTATTAATGTACTTTTACTACCGGGTAGTTCAACAGTTTTAACGGTAAAACTTCTGCTGTTATTTTTATAAAAAAGATAATTCTATCATTTTTTAGCTACGACAATACTTCCGTTGTTGGGTCCACCAATGATTGTGCCATCGTACGAATATTTCCTATTAAAACGAATATTCCCCGACCAATCGAACATTATATAACCACTTGCTTACTTTGCAAAATTTGTAAATATTACCCACAACTATAACATTATATCAAATCCACACAATAATATTCAAAAATATATTTCAAGAAAATATTCTTTATTCTTAAAAGTTGGGGTCTTACAACCTCCCCTTCTAATGAAATTTCATCCTCGAAATTAGGGTACGTACCTGGTATATCGAAGAGGTGAGGATATCTTGACTTCATCTCAGATTCTAACTCCCAGGTCATTTCCTCCACATTGTGGTTTCTCCACAAAACTTTGACTTGAGGTATAACCTTGGAGCGTAGAATATGATCCTTCTTATCCAAGATTTTAACAGGAACCTCTTCATACGTTAAATCTTTCGTTATTTTGTCTAGTTCTAACTCAATAACGTGGTTAAGGTCTTTCATATATTTACGTAACATAGATATGTGAAAAACATTATGAACACGAGACATACTTGGCGGTAAAGCGAGTCTATAGGCTACAATTCCTACTCGTTCGAGGATTAAAAATGGGCCAATGAATCGAGGATTGAGCTTTCCTCTCTTTCCAAATCTCGTAACTCCTTTCCATGGAGCAACACGTAACAACACATGATCTCCAATATCGAATTCCACTACCTTTCGATGAAGATCAGCATAACTCTTTTGTTGTTCTTGTGAGGTTTTTATACGTTGTCGGATCGTTTGAATCTTTTTCGTAGTCATACGTACCAAATCTGGTCCCAACAATGTTGCTTCACCCACCTCATCCCAGCATACTAGAGAACGACACTTTCTTCCATACAATGCCTCAAATGGAGCCATGCCAATACTTACTTGATAACTATTGTTATAGGAAAACTCCACCAATGGTAAGAACTTGTCCCAACTTCCCTTGAAGTCAAGGACACATAGTCTTAATAAATCTTCAAGAGTTTGAATAGCCCTTTCCGACTGCCCATCCGTTTGAGGATGATATGTCGAACTAAATTGTAAATCCGTGCCCATAGCGTTTTGCAAACTAACCCAAAATCGTGAAGTGAATCTTGGGTCTCGATCAGAAATTATAGATACTAGCATACCATGCAATCTTACAATCTCATTTTTGTACATACTAACAAGAAGTTCAAGTGTATAAGTTTCTCGTTTTTATAAGAAATAAGCAGACTTGGTCAATCTATCAACAATGACCCAAATCGCATCTATGCCTTGAGAAACCTTGGGAAGACCAGTAACAAAATCCACGGTAATGTGCTCCCATTTCCATTCTAGAATTTTAAGTGGTTGCAATGGACCTTTTGGCACTTGATGCTCCACCTTGACTCGTTGACAAGTTAGATACCTTGAGATAAATCCCGCTATCTCTCTCTTCATATTTCTCCACCAAAAATGTATGTAGAAGAACACGATACATTTTTGTACTCCCAAGATGGATTGCAAACAGTGTGTTGTGCGTCTCCATCATGATTTTATACTTCAAGTCAGAATCGTCAGGAACACAAAGTCTGGAGTTGACTCGAAGTATTCCTTCTTCATCGATTCTTGCTTCTGGAGTAGCACCTTCTTGCACTTTCTTCCTCATATGCATCAGCTCCAGGTCTGTAGCTTGAGCAGCTTTAACTTTATCGATTAAAGTCGATTCCACTCGTATATTTGCCATCATCACATGAGTCCCTGGAGTCTTTAACTCTATTTCCATCCTTTCCAAGTCATACACAATGGGCCTTTGCGTTGACAATAATGCACTCGTGCCCGCATATGATCTTCTACTCAATGCGTCAGCTACTACGTTCGCTTTTCCAGGATGGTATTGGATGGTATAATCATAATCTTTCAACAACTCAAGCCATCGTCGTTGCCGCATGTTGAGTTCCTTTTGAGTGAAGAAATATTTGAGGCTTTTATGATCCGTATAGATCTCCACCTTCTCTCCATACAGGTAATGCCTCCAAATCTTTAGTGTAAAAATGACTGCTGCCAACTCTAGATCATGAGTAGGATAATTCCTCTCATATTCTTTGAGTTGTCATGAGGCATAGGCTATGACTTTCCCATGTTGCATGAGAACACATCCTAACCCTTTGCCTGAAGCATCACTGTAGATGACAAATCCCTTCGAGCTAGATGGTATTGTCAGAACAGGTGCTAAAATGAGTCTTCTCTCGAGTTTTTGAAAACTCTTCTCACATTCTTCGCTCCAACCGAACTTTGTATCTTTTCGAGTCAGCTGAGTTAATGGAGTAGCGATTCGAGAAAATCCTTCCACGAATCTCCGATAATAACCAGCTAAACCGAGAAAGCTACATACTTCGGTCACTGATTTTGGTTGCTCCCAGCCTTGAATTGCTTCAATCTTTGCTGGGTCAACAGATATTCCATGATTTGATATCACGTGCCCAAGGAATACAACTTCCTCAAGCCAGAACTCGTATTTCTTCAACTTGGCATATAACTTGTTTTCACGAAGCTTTTGAAGTATCAGCCTCAAGTGTTGCTTATGGTCTTCACAGCTTTTGGAGTATATGAGGATGTCATTAATAAAGACAACCACAAAGTGATCCAAATATTCCTTGAATACTCGGTTCATCATGTCTATGAAGGCAGCAGGAGCATTAGTCAATCCAAAAGACATGACTAGGAATTCATAATGTCCGTACCGAGTTCTGAAAGCAGTCTTTGAAATTTCATCAGTTTTAATCTTTAACTGATGATATTCGGAACGAAGATCAATCTTTAAAAATAATTTGGCTCCTTGCAACTAGTCAAACAGGTCATCAATGCGAGGCAATGGGTACCTATTTTTGATGGTGACATGATTCAACTCCCGATAATCAATACAAAGTCGCATACTTCCATCTTTCTTCTTCTTCACGAATAGAAGCAGAGCACCCCAAGGAGCGATTTTAGGGCCGAATGAAACTGATGTCTAACAATTCTTGCAATTGGGTCTTTAACTCCTAAAGTTCAATAGGAGCCATTCGACATGGGGCTTTGGAAAGGGGTTTTGTACCGGGTTCAAGGTCGATACAAAATTCAATTTCTCGCTCTGGGGGTAGGCCAGGAAGTTCTTCAGGGAATACGTCAGGAAATTCATTAACAATAGAAATATCATTCAAAATTGACATATTTTTTTTTTAAATCCTTAACATAAGCTAAGAAAGCTCGACATCCATTTTTCAATAAACGATTAGCTTTATGGCTTGAGATGACAATGATTGATTTTAATGGTTTGGTTACTTGAATTCGCATAATAGGTTGGTTAGGAATATGAAAGCTAACAACCTTACGAAAACAATCAATTTTTGCATGATGAGTAGTTAACCAATCAATCCCTAGAATTACGTCAAATGCAAGTATTTTCAATGAAATAAGATCGACAGGTAATGTGAGGGTACCGATTTGAACCTAACAAGACTTATAAACAGTGGATGTAATAAAGGTTTCTCCCAATGGAGTTTCAACAGATAAGTCAAAGTCTAATTTCTCCGGAGTCAAATTTAAACATTGAGCGCAAGTAGGAGAAATAAAAGAATGGGTAGAACCGGTATCAAATAAGGTATAGACTTCGCTAGAGTTTATGATAAGCTTACCCGTGATGACCTCGTTCTAGTTCCTTGCTTTCTGGGAGGTCACAACAAACGCTCTCCCTTGCACTACCGGCTTTGACTTTTTTGGGACGACCTTTGGTGCCTTATTCCAAGCTGGACTTGTCTTTGGTGAATGATAAAATTGGGCTAGGTGACCCTCTCTTCCACAATTGTAACACGCTTTGGATGGCATCGCGCAGTTTGGACTGATGTGTCCCTCCCCTCTGCATTTGAAGCATATGATAGGTGGTCGTTCTCCTTTCTTAACAACAGGTGGTGGTGTTGACGTCTTTCCATGATTATTGAATCTCCTCTTCATGAAATATCCATTCTTATTGTTTTGGCCATGATTACCACTGAAGTGGTTACCATTTCTGGCATGTTGATTCCCTCCATGCTTATTGTCACCGCTTTGATGACTGCTATCACTGGTATTATCATTTTTCTGGCTACTCTCTTTTGGTTGGGTAGACTCATTATCGTGCTCCAATAATTGAGCCCTATTAACAACATCTGAATACAAACACAGTTTATATGAGATAAGATAATGATGTGTCTCAGGTTTTAAACCTCTTAGAAACATTCGCATCATTCTCTCCTCATTATCAACCAAATGGGACACAAACCGGGACAACTCGGCAAACTTGGCTTCGTACTGCGACATGGTCATGTTGTTTTGCTCAAGCTTGATGAACTCTACCTCTTTCATGTGACGAATACTTTCGGGAAAGTACTTGTCGTTGAACAATTCTTGGAACTTCTCCCAAGTCATCTTAAGTGCGGTAGGTTGAGTACGCTTTACAGATTCCCACCAGTAATCTGCCTCTGCTCGCAACATGAAGGTGGCAAAGGGAACCTTTTGCTTCTCGGAGCATCCCAAGACATCAAATATCTTGCAGATCTGTTTTATCCACGTCTCCGCCTTAAGTGGTTTTGGCTCTCCAAAAAACTCCGGTGGTCCCAGTTCCTTGAACTACTTAGCGATGACCGTCCGAGAGTTGCCAGTGTTTCCACCTGCATTTTGGATAAGAGCCGCTCTCGCCTGATGTTGCATGAATTTCATAAAGCCTCTGAACATTCCATCGTTCATCATTTGGTCAGTGTTGTTGTTTGCATGAGGATTGTCACCTTCCTGATGCACATTATCCTGATTATTGATCTGTGGTGACTCAACGGTCTCCTTTGTTCCATTGCTATTCTCAACATTCTCAGATGTCAATTCAAATACTGCCACAAAACATGGGTTAATTAACATATCACATATTATCCCTATACTCTGACCGACCAATTAAATACCAAATAAACTTAGGTAGGTCATACTAGCGAGAGAATTCCCCGTCTCTCCTCTCCTAGTTCTTATCTCACATCTCAGCCAGAGATCATATCCCTAAGCTTTGATACCAACTGTGACGCCCCCAAAACAGGTATACATCACCCATCTTGAGTCGCCAAATACATGGTATAAAATTTAAATTCAACTTAATTATACAACAGTCGTGTAAAATACGAAAAAACAAAATCTAAGAGTTTTAATAAGAATATTGTCATCTAGACAATATTCACACTCAATGGAGTCCTCATTACATTTATTGTCACAGTATTTAATAGAATAGTGAGGACTAATAATGCTATCATCTGGATTGTCACTCCGTTCCCCGACTAGTCCCGAATACGTTCTCATTTCTAGAAGAGAACAGTGAAAGAAAAGGGTGAGCTCAACTAGCCCAGTAAGAAATATTATGACTAAGATAATACAGAATAAATTATCGTTAGCCTACAATAGTGTTAAACTGATACAATATAACAAACATCAAGTTTAACTGCAGCGGAACAAGCAATCCATTATAAGAGTCAAGTAGAGAATAAAATCTACTATCTTCTATGATTTAAAAGGTTTTTCATCACTTTTATCGCTGAGACTCAGCTTAATAAATAATCCACATCATCTAATCACCCATGCACTGTGACCAAGGATATTCTTTAGTATCACGACAACAAATTATCCATGCACTACGGGCCAATGATATTTGTGTATTCATTAATGGTCATGATCATGCCAACAACTGTCCATCAATGCACTATGGGCCAATGAGGACTTTTACCACATCATTTGTAACATTACGGTCATGATTATCTGAGAATGATCCTCGTGTCATAATCATACCAAGTCCATCTATGCACTACAGGCCACATATGACTTTCAACAGAATATAAACATGAGGACGATGACAATGATATAGTAATTCAATAAAACAAGTTCAAGAATAAATTTATAAAGATTTATAATCTAATTTATCCAGAAATCAATAATGTCCAAATTGTCAACATGATACTTCTTTGTACAGTAAAATTCAAGAATGCTCAGAAGAATATTTCCATGAAAAGATACTGGATGAAGCGCAAATATCAAGGATATTCCACTAATTTCATGGAGTATAGAATCCAAAACTTTAACCAACTGAGTATAATAAAGAATGGAATAACAAAAGAATTCACCAGGCATGCGATAGACCGCACATACAGGTTATTCCAATAGAATAATAAATAATGGAACCAGGTTATGCGTAAATGCACAGACAAGATATTCCAATAGAATAAAAAATAATGGAACCAGGTCACGCGTAAAAGAACAAACATGATATTCCAACAGAATAATAAATAATGGAATAACAGAAGAATTCACCATGCATGCGATAAACCGCACATACAGGTTATTCCAACAGAATAATAAATAGTAGAACCAGGTCATGCGTAAACGTATAGACATGATATTCCCACAAAATAATAAAGAATGGAATAACAGAAGAATTTCACCATGTATGCGGTACTTCACATAGACAGGTTATTCCAACATAATAATAAAGAATGGAATAATGAGAATAATTTCACCATGTATGCGAAGATTAGATGTAGATAAAGGTTATTCAACATAATAATAAAGAATGGAATAACAGAATAATTTCACCATGTATACGATAGTCCACGTTTACAGGTTATTCTAACAGAATAATAAGGAATGGAATAACAGTAGCTCTCCTCAAGAACACGAAAGAAATAATACTCCTTACCTTAGAAAGAACTGGATATTAGAATAGTGAGGTAGCAGACTTCTCTTCTTCTTTCTCTCTATAATTTCTCTCTATAGTAATTGCTCTATAGCTTGAGTGAATTAGTGAAGAATAATGAAGAAATGAGCTTCTATTTATAGGAAAATATAGTTTTGATAATTGCACATTTTGGGGCTTAGAATATTACAGTATAATACCTTCATCTTTTCCTTTATTTTTAATTTAGTCCTGCAAGTATTATCAAACTTGCACCTCCTCCCCTAATAGTAAATCATGTGAATCAATAGTAAATCATGTGAATTAATAGTTCTAGACATGTGAAAATATAAATTACAGTATAGTACCTCCATCTATAACTTAGTCATGCAAGTATTATCAATCTTGCACCAACTCCCCTAATAGTAACAAGAATGTGAATCAATAGTACACACATGTGAACAAATAGTTATATTCATGTGAATTAATAGCAATTAATTGCTTATTTATCCGATTAATTACCCGACTGGTCAGTATAACTTCCAGACATCAATTAATACCGAATAAATGTAGATTTCCACTAACATTAATAATTCCAACACAATGGAACTATCAATTTCATCGTTAATCAACACGAACTTATTCATCATATATATTATAACTCACAATATTTAACAACCAGATCTTTCTCAAGAAAGATGGGGCTTTTCGATAAGAATTTTTCCTTATTGGCGCGCAATTAGATGACCAAACCTCTCTTTGACAGAACTTCTAGACATTGTAAATATTGCAATTTAATAATATGAATAACTTTGTCGTCTCAATTATTGATTTAATAACATAAAATGCAGATGATACTGTTACAATAATTAAATCAATAATATAAGAGATATGATGTTGCAATTACTGTAGCAATAATTGAGTGACTTCTCACGTAAGCATCAATAACCAATACTGTGTGCTACTATGCAACCACACGTATTATTGTACTTTTACTACCGGGTATTTCAACAGTTTTAACGGTAAAACTTCTGCCGTTATTTTTATAAAAAGATAATTCTGTCGTCTTCTAACTACGACAATACTACTTCCGCTAGGGTCCACCAATGATTGTGCCATCATACTAATATTCCTGTTAAAACGAATATTTCTAACCAATCGAATATTATATAACCACTTGCTTACTTTGCAAAATTTGTAAATATTACCCACAACTATAACATTATATCAAATCCACACAATAATATTCAAAAATATATTTTGAGAAAATATTCTTTATTCATAAAAGTTGGGGTCTTACAGATACTGCGGGAATGCTATGATTTGAGGGACAAATTTGGGTTCCAGCAATTTAGGATATTAAAGAAGAAAACTTGATGTATCAAGATTTGCGGCATCATTTTTGGTGGCCGAACATTAAAAGAGATGTTGCAGAATGCGTTGCAAAGTGTTTGACAAGTCAGAAAGTGAAGGCCGAGCATCAACGACCAATCGGATTACTTCAACCGTTGGAGATACCGAAATGGAAATGGGAGCACATCACAATGGATTTTTTGGTAGGTCTTCTAACGACTCAGAAAGGATACGACGTGATATAGGTGATAGTGGACAGATTGACAAAATCTGCACACTTTTTGACAATAAAGATTAGATTTAATCTTGATCAGCTGACAAAATTATACATTAAAGAGATCGTCTCAAGACATGGAGTTCCAGTATCAATTGTATCTGACAGAGATCTGAGGTTCACATCAAATTTTTGGAAGAGACTACAAGAATGCATGGGAACACAATTGAAGATGAGCACAGCGTATCATCCACAAACCGATGGGCAAAGTGAAAGATCGATCCAGACGCTTGAAGATATGCTCAGAGCGTGCATCATGGATTTTAAAGGAAATTGGGATGATCATTTACCGTTGTTGGAATTTGCATACAACAACAGTTACCATGCAAGCATTGGCATGCCGCCATACGAAGCATTATACGACAGGAAATGCAGAACTCCCCTATGCTAGGATGAAGTTGGTCAGGAATCAACTACTAGGACGAATCGGTTCACAGATCATCAAGTCGTCAAACTCATCAGAGCAAGACTAGTAGCTGCTCAAGATTGACAGAAAAAGTATGCTGATCAACACAGGCAGAGTCGTGAGTTTGAAGTAGGAAATTTCGTGTTCTTGAAAGTTTCTCCTTGGAAGGGGAAGATTCGTTTCGGCAAGAAAGGAAAGCTCAGCCCGAGGTTTATTGGACCTTTCGAGATTCTACGAAAAGTGGGGGGAGGTAGCTTATGAAGTAGCTTTACCTCCAGAATTAGAGCATGTGCACAATGTATTTCATGTGTCTGTGTTACGACCTTATAAACCCGATTACAAGCATGTGATCGAATATGAACTATTGCAGTTCAGTAGAGATTTGTCTTACGAAGAGATTCCTATCCAAATAGTCGACAAGATAGAACAAGTGCTCAGGAATAAAGTGATACCTTCTGTGAAGGTGATATGGAGGAACCACAACGTCGAAGAGGCTACGTGAGAACTCGAAGCAGAAATGATGAAGAATTACCCTAAGTTATTTGTTTAATCCATGTCTTCGATTTTGGGGACATAATCTTTGTAAGTAGGGGAGAATGTGACGATTTGATTGTTTGAATTGTAATTCTGGGGACAAAATCCTTGTAAGGAGGGAAGAATGTAACGACCCGAAATTTTAAATTATAATTTAAATATTTATTGAGTTATATAAATATTATTTGAGGTGTTTATTGTTAAGTAAATATTTTATTGATGTGATGGTTGATGAATCTAAATGTATTATAGAATTTTCTAAATTAAATTAATTTATAATTTAGAGGTTTGTATTATTACATGAGGTGTTATGTTGTTGTATTGATTTAATAATTTGGATAATATGTTAAATTATTAAATAAAGTTATAATGAAAATTATAATTTGGCGATGTTTGCTAAAAGGATATATTTAATTAAAATATAGTATGTGATTAGTTTAATGGGTTAATGTTGGATATGAAAATAATATGTGATTATAGTTTATAAGCTAAAATGTTTATTAAAATAAATTAAAAAGGATTTAAATTAGTTTTTGTCAAACAAGGCTTAAGTATTTTAACTTTTTAATTTTAAATGATTTGCCAAACAAAGCCTCATGGCTATTGTGACACCCCCAAATCTAGGTACTCCATTCCCACAGGATTTGGTGCTCACTTATCAAAAACTATTACATCTAACTACCCATAATAAAGGATAAAGACATAATTAAAATAACTTAAAACAATAATCTCTCCCTTTAAAGGGTTACATCACATCTCAAAAACAATCCCAGGTAATCTAACCTTAAAATTATTACATAAGTTTGCGGAATACATCATATAATTAAACCAGTCTTATAACATGAAACATTTAAATTAACTTCATTAATTCTTCAACTCTTAGGCATCTTTCCCTTCCCTTTGCTGGTAGATGGCTCATCGACTCTTTCAACCTTAGCTGCAGTGTTAATTGCAAGAGTGAGCAAACAAATGCTCATTGACATAGAAAATAGTAATGATAGCAACATGAGAGTGATCAACAAAAGCTGAATAATAAAGAACTTGTTCTACAAATCAAAATAGAAAACAAGTTCGAACTTTAATTATCTGAGGGTCTTAAGACCACGAACTATGTCCCCGGTACTTAGGTATTATTACCCAACCTTAACAGTCATTTAGACTATACGGACCCTTCTTAACGTACTTAGGGGGATCAGCTCTTTGTACCATGTATTGTGCACAAACATCTAAACGTAACACGTACAAAATCCCCTATGTTAGGGTTGTTCGTCTCAGTTTGAATTTAGAATTTTCGCACTAAAGAAAGTTTAGTTTGGAAATAGCTTATTAGTGTTTCTAGAAATTTTAGAACACTACACAATTTCCATCAATAAAGGTTTAACACAAGAATATGTAACTGTATAAGGCTATTAAAGTCAAAGATCGGATATCAACAATATACATAATCAAATAAACATGATATACATGCAAAGTGCTATGGAAAAATTAAAATAATCTCCCTTGAATCAATGTATTAGAACAATATATGCTTTAAATAATAATTAGGAAAGTAAAACTCGCTCGATATAACGAATTAGGTTACATAAGCTTGTACCAATATACGCAAGATAGATTAGGCTTGCTCAATTACTTGAACAATAATAATATAGGAATGGAAACTTGGATTCGATATGAAAAGAATGAAGTTTGAAGGCTTGCTCAATTGTAAAGAGATAAGGTTTAGAAGCTTGCACAAACATAAAAGTAGAGTTAGAGAACTTTCCATGATTGTAAGCTACACAAATAAAAATAATCTCCAATTATCCTACATATATCATTGAAATCGCAACAATAATTAATCGCATGAATATTAACTTTAGGGTTTAAACCATCATTTAAGTCACAATCCTAACTTAGCACCTAACCACGTAAGCTAACATACTTAACGCTTCTGAAATTACACATTGATTAACATAACTTAATCGTTCAACTCTATCTTTCGAAAACATCTCATTTGGTTTCATTTTATAATTCAATTTATAATCACTTCAAAATCTTTTATACTTTGTATTATAACGCATGACAATATACTATTGTAGTTTATATCATGCCTCAACATCAATAACATGCTTACAATACTAATATAAGTCCATTACACATGATCTGCAAACAAGCAGACCTCACTATATCCAGTTTGAGGTTAGGGTGTGGCGCAATTGTGCATTGCTTTTTGCCTTGCACGCAAGCAAGCAATTTGTCTTCGATGTTCGTAATGCATGCGTAAAGAAGACTTGAAAGTGATGAGAGAATATTTAATTTTAGCCCAACAAACATAAATTTCACCCATTAAATGGTGAAATTAGCACATCCAACTGATATAAAACTAACACATACATGTTTCCTCACATATTCATTAACTTAGAACAATTAAACATCAAATTAAACTATTTTAATTCCTTAAATTTCATGTTTTCTCGTGAAAACTCCATTTTTGACACCTTTAACTAATTTGATCACCACGAATTCATTTTTCAATCAATTGACATAATTCAAACTGTGTTGTTTTCATTTCTTAACATATTATCATAATCCATCAACAAATTACAGATTATATCATATATTTAACAAGAAATTTGGTACTTTCTATGGCCATATTATAAGAACACAAACACTGTGATTTTCCTTTTCTTCCTCAACCCAATTTCTCATGAATTTGAGAACAAATAACATGTACACATGATAATTAACAGAGTTTTGAAATTCTACAAGAACATGTATACATCATAATTCTCATGATTTCACATTGTATCAAAAAGATATACACATATACAACCACAACTAAAGAATAATAATAGGAATAGTTTATACCTTGATTAGTGAATGCTAGACAAAGATGATAATCTCTCAAAACCACTGTGATCTTCTAAAATCTTTGTGTTCTCTTCTTCCAAGCTCTTCTCTCAACACTCTGCTTTTTCTCCTTAGCCAAATACGAGAATAAGAAGAAACTAGACGCTAGCCTTAGGTATAATATGCGTAAACATAAACTGAAATCCACATTCTCTTTCAGTTATAAAACCCAAACAAGCGTCAGCTCAAATAAGCCAAAGGCCACAAGGCCCTATTTGGCTAACCAAAAACTCTCCCAACTAAATTATTTTAATAACATTTATATTATATAGTTTTATGTCACACTTTTGGTTGATTAATTTAATTAACTTAGTTTAGTTAATTTAAATAAGTTATAATACTTATAATAAAAATCTTATTATCATTAATAAATAATTATATATCTAATTTAATTAATAAATTAGACACATCACTATATTTAATTTATTTATTTCCTTTAAATTAAAAAATTCATTTAATTTAACTAATTTCTTAAATATTAAGCAATTGATTTAATTTAATTATCTCCTTAAATTAAATCTAACAAAAAAATTATCATTACTCGATTCAATAAACATTAATTAATTTAGCTACTAAATTAATTCATGACAATTCATCAAATATTTATTTTTCTCAATAAATAAATTATTTAAATATTTATTTAATTCCATAAATATTTAAATTAAATTACAAATTTCTCGATCGTTACATCCTTCCATCCTTAAAAGGATTCTGTCCCCAGAATCACAACTCAAAAAATTTATTTGTTACATTTTTCCCTCCTTAACAAGATTTTGTCATATTCTATAACATGTTTATAGTCAGGTTTATATGGTCTCAATACCGAAATATGGAAAACATTATGAATATGCTCTAATTTCGGAGGTAAGGCTACCTCGTACGCCACTTCGGCAACTCATCAAAGCACCTCGAAAGGTCCTATAAATCTAGGGCTCAATTTCCCTTTCTTGCCAAATCGAATTTTTCCCTTCCAGGGAGATACTTTCAAGAAAACATAACTACCGACATCGAATTCCCTATTTTGGCGATGCTGATTAGCATATTTCTTTTGTCTATCTTGTGCTGCGATCAATCTAGCTCGAATAACTTCGATGATCTCGACAGTCTGTTGTACAAATTCTGGACCCAATAGCTGACGTTCACTTACCTCATCCCAACATAACGGAGTTCTGCGCTTCCTACCGTATAACGCTTTGTAAGGCTGCATGCCAATACTCGCGTGATAACTATTATGATAAGCAAATTCCACCAATGGTAGATGATCATCCCAATTTCCCTTGAAATCCATGATACATGCTCTGAGTATATCATCTAGTGTTTGGATGGTTCTCTCACTCAGTCTGTACGTCTGAGGATGGTACGCTGTGCTCATTCTCAGCTGTGTTCCCAAACACTCTTGTAATCCTTTCCAAAAATTAGATGTGAAACGTGGATCTCTGTCTGATACAATATACACAGGTACACCATGTCTTGACACAATCTCTTTCATGTATAGTTTTAATAACCGGTCTAGGGTAAACCGAATCTTGATTGGCAAAAAGTGTTCCGACTTCGTTAGTCGGTCAACAATCACCCAAATGGCGTCATAACCTTGCTGAGTCGTTGGAAGACCTACCACAAAATCCATTGTGATATGCTCCCATTTCCATTCTGGTATCTCCAACGGTTGTAATAATCCACTTGGCCTTTGATGTTCAGCTTTGACTTTCTGACAAGTTAAACATTTTGCCACGCATTCAGCCACACCCCTCTTCATATTCGGCCACCAAAAGTGATGCTTAAGATCCTGGTACATCTTTGTACTCCTAGGGTGAATTGAATATCGTGAGTTGTGAGCTTCATTCAGAATTTCTTCTTTAACCTCTGTTACTGGCGGAACCCAAATCCTCCCTTCGAATCGAAGTAATCCTTCTGAATCAATTTTGAATTTGTTTTCCTCACCTTCAGATATCTTCTGTTTTATCTTTTCGCAGTCTCCATCCTGAAGTTGTGCATTTTTCACCTTATCCACCAACGTTGAACTGTTTCCCATCTGGAACAACTTTTCATCGGATTCTGTCAGATATTTAATTTCTAACTCCATCTTAGCCATTTCCGACACTAGTTTCTCTTGAGTAGTTAACATCATTAATTTCTCCCTTCCCTTCCTACTTAAGGCATCAGTAACAACATTCGCCTTTTCGGGATGATAGAAAATCTCACAATCATAATCTTTGATCAGCTCCAACCATCTTCTTTGTCGCATTTTCAAATCTTTTTGTGTAAAGATATACTTCAGACTTTTATGGTCAATATATATCACACCTCTCTCCATAAAGATAATGTCTCCAAATCTCCGTGGCAAATACCACCGCCGCTAACTCTAAGTCATGAGTCGGATACCTTTCTCGTAATCTTTCAATCGACGTGATGCATACATAATAACTAACTTTCATTGCTCGCATAAGCACACAACCTAGTCCTTTATGCGATGCGTCATTATACACCACAAAATTTCCTGTATCATCATGCAATGACAACACAGGTGCTGAACTCAACCTCTTCTTCAATTCCCAAAAACTTTCCTCACACTTCTCTGTCCAAACAAACTTAACCGCTTTTCTAGTTAAATTCATCAACGGAGTCACAATCTTGGAAAAGTCTTGAATAAAACGCCTATAGTAACCCACCAATCCTAAAAAACTCCTCATTTCTGATGGTGTTTTCGGCTGATCCCAGTTTATTACAGCTTCCACCTTTGATGGATCTACTGAAATTCCGTTCTTATCAATAACATGTCCGAGAAACTGTACACGTTCCGACCAAAATTCACATTTTGAGAACTTAGCGTACAACTTCTCTTTTCTCAACGTCTCCAAAGTCAATCTCAAGTGTTCCACATGCTCTTCCTTGGTCTTTGAATATACCAATATATCATCAATAAACACCACCACAAATTTGTCTAAGAATGGTTTAAAGACCCTATTCATCAAGTCCATGAACGCTGCAGGTGCATTGGTTAAACCAAAAGACATAACCAGAAACTTGTAATGACCATACCGAGTTCTGAACGCTGTTTTTGGTACATCCTCCCACCTCACCTTCAACTAATGATAACCACTTCTCAGGTCTATCATCGAGAAATACCTCGCTCCTTTCAACCGATCGAACAGGTCATCGATTCTAGGTAATGGATACTTATTTTTAATCGTGATCTTATTCAACTCTCTGTAATCAATGCAGAGCCACATCGATCCATCTTTCTTCTTAACGAACAACACTGGTGCTCCCCATGGAGACACACTCGGCTGAATATACTTCTTGTCAAGTAATTCTTGCAATTGTACCAACAACTCTTTCATTTCTACCGGGGCTATTCTGTATGGTGCCTTAGATATCGGAGCCGTTCCTGGTAGTAAATCAATCACGAATTTGATTTGTCGATCCGACGGAAGACCCGACAAATCGTCTGGAAATACGTCTGCAAAATCTCTTATGATCGGTATTTCTTCTAACTTCGCACACTTCTTCTGTGTATCGACGATGTACACTAGGTATCCTACACATCCTTGTCTCAACAACTTCTCGGCTTGCATCACCGTCAGAAAACTTGCTTGTCGAGGTGACTTGCTGCCAAAGAACACAACCTTTGACGGAGTCATAAGGTTAACATACTTTCTTTGACAATCAATTACTGCTACGTAATTGAATAACAAATCTATTCCCAGTATAACATCAAATTCACCAAGTCTAATTGGTATCAAATCTACCGTCATTTCGCGACCTTTTATATCCACTCTACAATCCTTATATATAAATCTAACAGGAATCACTTCCCTATTCGCAATCTCTATACTTAAGGGAAATTCTAATTCTTCCCGAGGAAAATCTAAGTTCTGAGCAAATTCGTCGGATATAAATAAACAAGTATCACCCGAATCAAATAGTACATACACATTAATACCATTAATCGGAATGATACCTGACACCACATCCTTAGACTGTACAACATCCTGCACGGTCATATTGAAAGTCCTCGCAGAGGGTCACTGATTGAAATTTGGTCCAGTGATAGTCAATGCACCACCACCGTTGTTGTTTCCTTTTCCGCCACTTGCACTTCCCGCTGGCTTCTTAGGGCAATTATGAGCCATGTGATCCTTCGAACCATAGGTAAAGCATGCTCCTTTCTTCGGACTAAAATAGTTCAATGCAATGTGTCCCTCCTGACCACAGTTGAAATACACCCTCTTTCCCTTCAAACATTCCCCAGTATGGTTCTTCCCGCAAGTTGTGCAAGCCTCAAACTTTTTCTTCTGCTGATTTCCCTGTTGTCCTCCTGCAGTCGAATTCTCGCTCCATTTCCTCTTCTGATTGTTACTTCGAACATTACTACCACCAGCCTTATTCTCATTTTCATTCTTCTTCTTCTTTTGTTCTTGATTGTACTTGGTCAAGGCATCGCTTCCACCTTCTGTGATGATTGCCTTCTCCAGTACAGCCGCAAATGTGTTTAGCTGGAACATTGAAACCTTTCTGTAAAGCCAGGGCTTCAATCCTTGTTCGAATCTTCTCGCTCTACGTTCGTCGGTATTAACTTGATAAGTGGCAAACCTTGCCAACTCGTTAAACTTCGTAGCATATTCCGGCACCGTCATAGTTCCTTGCATCAGCTCAAGAAATTGCACTTCCAGCTGATTTCGAGAACTCGCTAGAAAGTATATTTCAAAGAACATCTCCTTAAATCTATCCCACGCTATCACTCCTTGTCCTCCAGGAACCTTGTTTGCTTGCCACCAGTAGCTAGCTTCAAACTTCAGCATGAACGTTGCGAACGCATTCTTCTGATCTTCGTTAACTCTAGCAACGTCGAACACCTTCTCCATTGCCATGATCCAAGTTTGAGCTTCCATTGGATTCATAGACCCTTGAAACTCTGGCGGTCCAACCGCTTTGAATTCTTTAAAAGTCGTAACTTGAGCTTTAGGTTGATTCGCAAGTGCACCCGTCAACAAAGCTACCAACTGCTGAACCGGATTAGCATTGGTCTCATTGTTATTATTGGTAGACCCCTCAGGAGGTGCTTGCTGACGTGGTTGTCTTCTTCTAAGAGGCATTTTCTGTTAAAATATATGCTTATTAGCTTATTACTCAACTTCTTGGGTATTTAAAGTCTAACTTAAACATTCCAAGATTAAAGCTTTAACACATAGCATTTCAAATAAACTCTAATATTTTATTCATTCATAAAGTTTTAAAACATGATAAAGATAGCATAATCGCTATAACATCCACCTTCCTGAACTAAACACGTTTTAGGATTACATACTCATACTATCCCTTTATTTATCTCAAAATAAGGGATTCATAATTTATTTATTCACATAATTAACCATATATTGTTATCTATCCTATTCTATCTAGGCATATTAAGACGTCGTAAGGCTTCCCGGCGCTCTTCCTCCGTGATACGATACGCTGTTCTGCGATCCATCACGAACCACGTCGAATTCTCAAACTTAGGTGGGTAATAATAGACTCGATCCTGGGCCTTATCAATCGTCGAATTAAAAGCATAATCCATCTCTTTCATTTTGTCTTTCTTCACTTGAACCTTAGCCTCAGCATGATCTGCACGTTGAGTCGCCTTCATCCAAGCATCTTCTGTTCCATCGAAGCATGATGCATCTCAACCATCTCCTTCAGCTCCTCAACCTCCTCCTGTAACTCTATGTTACGGTCATACAAAGAATCATACATCTCGGCTGGTATGGATTTTGATGGAAACTCCATAGGATCCTCTTCCTCATCTCCTCCTTTACCTCCTCTGAACTATCCTCCATGGGATCGGTCACAAGCTCATCCTCCTGGATCAACTGCTCCAGCACTACGTGAATATCCCGGGGTTCATCCTCCTGAGGTATCACCTCCCTAGCTGGACTGGATCCTCCTTCGTTAGAAATCATGACAACAAAATATTTTAAGTTTTATTTAATATTTTCGATACTCGCGAGCACATAAGTTATTAACACATAACACATAATGTCTTTTATTATTTAACTTCAATGGATACCTTAATCCATTCCTTAAAACTCGGTAAGAGTTAAACACCTCTATGTTTTCTATTTCCTTAAAGGTTACTTCCTAAGGTTTTCCCACCTAAGGTTCATAACCTAAAGCTTTGATACCAACCTGTGACACCCCCAAATCCAGGTACTCCATTCCCACAGGATTTGGTTCTCACTTATCAAAAACTATTACATCTAACTACCCATAATAAAGGATAAAGACATAATTAAAATAACTTAAACAATAATCTCTCCCTTTAAAGGGTTACATCACATCTCAAAAACAATCCCAGGTAATCTAACCTTAAAATTATTATATAAGTTTGCGGAATACATCATATAATTAAACCAGTCTTATAACATGAAACATTTAAATTAAGTTCATTAATTCTTCAACTCTTAGGCATCTTACCCTTCCTTTTGCTGGTAGATGGCTCATCGACTCTTTCAACCTTAGCTGCAGTGTTAATTGCAAGAGTGAGCAAACAAATGCTCACTGACATAGAAAATAGTAATGATAGCAACATCAGAGTGATCAAAAAAAGTTGAATAATAAAGAACTTGTTCTACGAATCAAAATAGAAAACAAGTTCGAACTTTAATTATCTGAGGGTCTTAAGACAACGAACAATGTCCCCAGTACTTAGGTATTATTACCCAACCTTAACAGTCATTTAGACTATACGGACCCTTCTTAATGTACTTAGGGGAATCAGCCCTTTGTACCATGTATTGTGCACAAACATCTAAACGTTACACGTACAAAATCCTCTATGTTAGGGTTGTTCATCTCAGTTTGAATTTAGAATTTCCGCACTAAAGAAAGTTTAGTTTGGAACTAGCTTATTAGTGTTTCTAGAAATTTTATAACACTACTCAATTTCCATCAATAAAGGTTTAACACAAGAATATGTAACTGTACAAGGCTATCAAAGTCAAAGATCGGATATCAACAATATACATAATCGAATAAACATGATATACATTCAAAGTGCTATGGAAGAATTAAAACAATCTCCCTTGAATCAATGTATTAGAACAATATATGCTTTGAATAATAATTAGGAAAGTAAAACTCGCTCGATGTAACGAATTAGGTTACATAAGCTTGTACAAACATACGCAAGATAGATTAGGCTTGCTCAATTATTTGAACAACAATAATATAGGAATGGAAACTTGTATTCGATATGAAAAGAATGAAGTTCGAAGGCTTGCTCAATTGTAAAGAGATAAGGTTTAGAAACTTGCACAAACATAAAAGTAGAGTTAGAGAACTTGCCTTGATTGTAAGCTACACAAATGAAAATAATCTCCAATTATCCTACATATATCATTGAAATCGCAACAACAATTAATCGCATGAATATTATCTTTATTGTTTAAACCATCATTTAAGTCACAACCCTAACTTAGCACCTAACCACGTAAGCTAACATACTTAACGCTTCTAAAATTACACATTGATCAACATAACTTAATCGTTCAACTCTATCTTTTGAAAACATCTCATTTGGTTTCATTTTATAATTCTATTAACAATCACTTTAAAATCTTTTATACTTTGTATTATAACGCATGACAATCTGTTATTGTAGTTTATATCATGCCTCAACATCAATAACATGCTTACAATACTAATATAAGTCCATTACACATGATCTGCAAACAAGCAGACCTCATCGTCTCGATTCAGGGGTGTGGCACAATTGCGCACTTACACTTAAGCTTGAAAAAAGCAATGCTGCCATTTTTTTTGCATAGCATCGACACCACTACGCCGGTGTTATTGCAGAGACGCAGAGACGACAGTGAACATTAGCCGACTTTAGCCCAACAAACACAAATTTGACCCATCAAATGGTGAAATTAGCACATCCAACTGATATAAAACTAACACATACATGTTTCCTCATATATTCATTAACTTAGAACAATTAAACATCAAATTAAACTATTTTAATTCCTTAAATTTCATGTTTTCTCATGAAAACTCCATTTTTGACACCTTTAACGAATTTGATCACCACGAATTCGTTTTTCAATCAATTGACATAATTCAAACTGTGTTGTTTTCGTTTCTTAACATATTATCGTAATCCATCAACAAATTACAAATTATATCATATATTGAACAAGAAATTTGGTACTTTCTATGGCCATATTATAAGAACACAAACACTGTGATTTTCCTTTTCTTCCTCAACCCAATTTCTCATGAATTTGATAACAAATAACATGTACACATGATAATTAACAGAGTTTTGAAATTCTACAATAACATTTATACATCATAATTCTCGTGATTTCACATTGTATCAAAAAGATATACACATATACAACCACAACTAAAGAATAATAATAGGAATAGTTTATACCTAGATTAGTGAATGCTAGACCAAGATGATAATCTTCAAAACCACTGTGATCTTCTAAAATCTCTGTGTTCTCTTCTTCCAAGCTCTCTCTCTCTCTCTCAACACTCTGCTCTTTCTCCTTAGCCAAATACGAGAATAAGAAGAAACTAGACGCTAGCCTTAGGTATAATATGCGTAAACATAAACTGAAATCCATGTTCTCTTTCAGTTATAAAACACAAACAAGCGTCAGCTCAAATAAGCCAAAGGCCAGAAGGCCCTGTTTGGCTAACCAAAAACTCTCCCAACTAAATTATTTTAATAACATTTATATTATATAGTTTTATGTTACACTTTTAGTTGATTAATGTAAATAACTTAGTTTAGTTAATTTAAATAACTTATAATACTTATAATAAAAATCTTACTATCATTAATAAATAATAATATATCTAATTTAATTAATAAATTAGACACATCACTATATTTAATTTATTTATTTTCTTTAAATTAAACAATTCATTTAATTTAACTAATTTCTTAAATATTAAGCAATTGATTTAATTTAATTATCTCCTTAAATTAAATCCAACAAATAAAATTATCATTACTCTATTCAATTAACATTAATTAATTTAGCTACTAAATTAATTCATGACAATTCATCAAATATTTATTTTCCTCAATAAATAAATTATTTTAAATATTTATTTAATTCCATAAATATTTAAATTAAATTACAAATTTCTCGATCGTTACAACTATAACTTTTGAATTTCTAATTTAAATAAAATAAATAATATAAATAAAATAAAATAAAATAAATAATAAATATAATGTATTTATGTTATAGACGTTATTTGTTGTAACTGATGAGGCTTATTATCAATTTTGTGTTTTGCTATTACGCATACTAACTGGATATTAGTCTAGCTTTTGTTTTCACGCATTCTATTTTCCAAGCTTGAGAGTTCAGAGAATTGAGTGAGTTGAGAGCTTCAGAGAAAATTGGGAGAGAGTCTTAAGAATTTTCACGACAAATTCTAGTGAGTTAACAAGGATTGCAAGCAAATTCAAGGTATTTTCACACAACACTAGTATTATATATATATATATATATATATATATGTTTGTGAGTGTTACGATAACTTTAATATAATCTGTGAATTTCAAATTTTGGAATTGTTGCTATATTATGGGATTACTTGTGATTATATGAGTATATGATAACTGAAGATTGTGTCTTAAACGAGAAATTCATGCTAATTACAGTTAATAGTAGAAATTTTTTGTTAGTGTTTATGTTTTTCATGTGTAGCTATGTAAGTATCAATTTTGAGGGTAAAATTGCATGCTAAAATGTTAATTGAGTTTTGTTTATGCTAGTTTGTTGAGATACGGACATAACGTAATTTGAATGAGATGATTTGGTCATGAATTGCATTCACAGTGATGATTTTTAGGATGAATGTCAAGAAAATTGAGTTTTTCATAAAAACATGAAAATTGAGAAATTAAAATAGTTTTAGTTACTGTTAAATTGTGCTAGGTGGTTGGATAGGTTAGCAATCATGTTTAAGATAGTTGTATATTTATTTTACGTGTTATTATCACTGTTTGATGGGTGAAATTCGTGTTAATTGGCTTAAAAAAGTCTTAGAAGCTCGTTATGCAAAACCGAGTTGTCTGAGAATCCGTGGCCTTGTGACTTTAAGCGTGGGTGAGTAGTGGTGTGCACACATCCCCATATAAAATTCATGCTGCCGCTGAAAGTGCCCATTTCGGAGACCTTTGAAGTTTTCTTGTTCTGCAGACTTTGGGTATTCTTTGTAACTTAGCTTAAGGTTATGGAATGTGAGAATCATGTAACAACAAGGTTAAATAGAGTCATGTTATGTGGATTATGAATTCAAAATTGTTAAAAAAAAATGATTAGTGAATCAAGAATGCGTTATGTGATAATTTGGTATACATAATGAAAGTTAGACAAGTATTGTGAAGTAAAACCCTTAGAGTTTCTGAAATGTAAATGGTAATGATCATGTTATGGTATGTTAGCATATCTAATAGATAATGTGGTTCTAAACCAATGTGTAGGTGAACACGAGTTTAATATTGTATCTTACGCTCAAGGCAAGTTTTCTAACTCTATATTTACATTGAGAAAGTTTCCTAATTCTTTACTTTCGTTGAGCTAGTTCCATTATTACATTATGAAGCTTTATTCTTTGATTGAGCAAGCTTTCTATTTCAACTGTTGATTGAATAAGTCAATCGTCCTAGTTCATTCGAACTAACTTTAACTCTAATGTTATTTGAATTCTCATTTTGTTGATTCATTCTAACTTGTTTATAGTTAAGCAAGTTTTCTTAAGTTACATTCTTGTATAATGAATACAGTTTGAACTCTCGTCTTTATTTTTGAACTGTTTTTATTCCTTGCTTGAATTTAATACCATGTTGGGCAAGTTTATAGTTTCTAGCTTGCTACCAGTTAATGTATGTTCAGTAATTTCATTTCTAATGTTATAAGACTCTAACCTTAGCTTATTTATAGTTTAAGCAAAGGTTTACCATTTTCTTCATTTTGTTAAATACTTATGCTCTATAGTTATTTCAAGCATGATTTTAACATGTATAGTCAGTTCATTTATGATTCTCAATTGTTCCATGTTATGTTGTTATTAAACATCTATTGTGATTATCAAACACTATTAATTCAACTAGTCCAAACCAAACTTTCTTTGATGCGGACTTGTACTCTAAATACTGAGATGAACAACCCTATTATTATTAGGAAATAACTTATGCGTAACGTTAAAATGTTTGTGCACAATACATTGTACAAAGGGCTGATCCCCCTAAGTACGAGGAGTCCTTATAGTCTTATGACTGTTAAAGTTGGAGTTGAAAGATTACTCGCAACTGTGACCCTCAGTTATGTTTATTCCATATTTTAGATTTCAGATCCTGATTATCATTGTTAAAGTACTATCCAGTTTTGGTGAGCCTATTTGTTGGCAGTTATTATTATTATTCTCTTGTTGATTCATTGTTATATTCAGTGAGCAATCGTTTTGCTCACTCTTGCATTTTTATAAACTCGTTTCAGCTAAAGTTGAGAAGATAGATGAGCCTTCAACTAGCAAAGTAAAGGGAAAATTATACAAGTGTTGCAGATTTGTACTTTTATTTATTATGATTACCTTAAACTTTATTTTAATGAAGTTATGTAATAATTTAATTACGCATTTGAATGACGTTTAAAGGTTAGATTTATGGTTTAAATATTATTTTATTTAGGTAGATAGTATGAATGTTTGAATAGTGAGCACCAAATCTTGTGGGAATGAAGTACCTAGATTTGGGGGTGTCACAGAAGATACCCGGATTTGGGGGCGTCACACAAATTGTTGTTACTTTAATTTTTTTAAATAATAATTTTGTAATCAATATTACTTTTAGTAGCTTATAATATTAATTATTGCATTAAAAAATAAACAAATAAATTCACATAAATTTTAATCTTTAAGTTTTATAAATTATTTAAAAAAAAATATTAAATGACACTCTTTATGGATGTCAACATTGGGATAATGCAGAAATTAAGTTTTTGGACCAAAATCTTGGACCGTCACTCCATTCCCCAACTAGTCCAAACTATATTCTCATTTCCTGAAGAGAACAATGAAAGAAAAGGGTGAGCTCAACTAGCCCAGTAAGAAATATTATGACTAAGATAATGCAGAATAAATTATCGTTAGCCTTCAACAGTGTTAAACTGATAAAATATAATAAACATCACGTTTAATTGCAGCGGAACAAGTAATCCATTATAAGAGTCAAGTAGAACATGAAATATACTATCTTCTATGATTTAAAAAGTTTATTATCAATTTAATCGTTGAGACTCAGCTTAATAAATAATCCACAATCATCGAATCATCCCTGCACTATGGCCAATGATATTCATTAGTATCACGACCACAAATTATCCATGCACTACAAGCCAAGGATATTCGTGTTTTCATCAATGGTCATGATCATGCCAACAACTGTCTATCAATGTACTACGGGCCAATGAGGACCTTTACCACATCATTTGTAACATTACGGTCGTTATTATACCGAATAATCCCTGGTCATAATCATATCAATCAACAGTCCATCTATGCACGTAAGCCACAAATGACTTTCATCACAATATAAGCATGAGGATGATGCCAATGATATAAGAATTCAATTAAAAGAAAGTAAAGGATAAATTTTTAAAGATTTATAATTTAATTTATCCAGAATTCAATAATGTCCAAATTGTCAACATGATACTGCTTTGTGGAGTAAAATTTAAGATTTATATTATATCAAAAATGATTTGGACCTAAAAGAAATCAGCTTTTGTCATGAATAGTACCCCGGGTGAATAGTACTTGGGTGAATAGTACCCTGTGAATAGTAATTCGAAAATATTACCCCGTAAATAGTACTCCGACATAAAAAAGTTAACTTATCAAGAATTCTCAGAATAATATTTCTATGAAAAGATACTGGATGAAGCGTTATCAAGGATATTCTACCAATTTCATGGAGTATAGAAGCCAAAATTTAACAAAATGAATATAGAATTCGAAATCTGAAATAAAATAATATTACTTACATACTACATAGTATGGAAGAAAATATTATTTCTTACGAACTTTGAACAAAAATAATATCCATTACCTTAAAAAGAAGAGTATTCCAACTGGTATAGCCGGGATATTCTTGAAGAAGACTTTCACTATTTTCTACACTCAAAGCTTCCTAAAACTCGAAAGAAATACGCTCAATATTATAGAAGAAGAATTATCTGATTCTGATGTGTTTTTCAATTCTAAACTAAGCATCCTATTTATAGAAGAATGGATGGATACTATTTGAAAAAGAAAATCACGGACTGCACAATAATATTTCGGACGAAAAATCACGGGCGGAAGAAAGTGAACATCAGACGCCCATTTTTCAATAATATCATATAAAACAAAATTTTATAACAATATATATATATAAACACATGTTATATTAAGAAAATCCCCAACTCGTGAAGCATTTTTAGATTCCTCCCCCCAAAAGTCCTCCACACGTGGGCCTCACCATATGTCATCATCATATGTGGGCCCCACCTTTTATAATATATATAAATATATACTAAATAACTTTCTACTGATTAATTTAAAAAATTGGTAAATGGAGGTCCAAATAATGAGCAAAATTTACAACAAATACTTCATAAAAATTCCCTCAATATTTTTAGCAACATTTATTCATCATTATTATAACTCGCAATATTAACAACCAGATCGTTCCCAGGAAAGAGGGGACTTTCTGATAAGGATTTCTCCCTATTGGCTCGCAATTAGGTGACAAAACTCCTTTCCTCGACAGAACTTTCTAGACATTGTTAATTATGTAGATAATAATATGAATAACTTGTCATCTTAATTATTGAATTAATAATATCTAATATTGACAATAATTTAATCATATAACGTGAGATAATATGCAGCAATCACTATAGCAATAATTGAGTATAACTGAGTGACTTCTCACGTAAGCATCAATAATCAATACCGTGTGCTACTATACAACCACGCATATTACTGTACTTTTATCACCGGGTATTTCAACAGTTAACGGTAAAACTCTCGCAGTTATTTTTATAAAAAGATATTTCTGTCGTTTTCTCATTCCGACAATAATTACGTTGTGGGGTCCACCAATGATTTTGCCGTCGTCGTACGAATATTTCCTGTTAAAACGAATATTTTTTGACTAATCGAATATTTTATAATAACTTGCATAATTTACAAAATTTATAAATATTACCCACCACTATAACATTATATCAAATCCACACCATAATATTCAAAAATATATTCCGAGAAAAATTAATCTTTATTTATGAAAGTTGGGGTCTTACAACCTCCCCTTCTTATGAAATTTGGTCCTCGAAATTGGGGTACGTACCTGGTATGTCGAAGAGGTGAGGATACCTTGATTTCATTTCAAATTCCAACTCCTTGGTCATTTTCTCAACATCGTGGTTTCTCCACAAAACTTTAACTTGAGGTATAACCTTGGAGCGTAGAATATGTTCCTTCGTATCCAAGATTTTAACAGGTACCTCTTCATACGTTAAATCTTTCACTATTTCATCTGGTTCTAACTCAATAATATGGTTCGGGTCTTTCACATATTTACGTAACATAGATTTATGAAAAACGTTATGAACACAAGACATATTTGGCGGTAAAGCGAGTCTATAGGCCACAGTTCCTACTTGGTCAAGGATTTCGAATGGGCCAATGAATCGAGGATTGAGCTTTCCTCTCTTTCTAAATCTTGTAACTCCTTTCCATGGAGCAACACATAACAACACATGATCTCCCATATTGAATTCCACATCCCTTCGATGAAGATTAGCATAACTCTTTTGTCGATCTCGTGAGATTTTTATACATTAGCAGATCATTTGGATCTTCTTCGTAGTCATACGTACCAATTCTGGTCCCAACAACATTACTTCACCCACCTCATCCCAATATACTGGAGAACGACACTTGCGTCCATACATTGCCTCAAATGGAGCCATACAAATACTTGCTTGATAACTGTTGTTGTAGGAAAACTCCACCAATGGTAAGAATTTGTCCCAAATTCCTTTGAAGTTAAGGACACAGAGTCTTAATAAATCTTCAAGATTTTGAATAGTGCTCTCCAATTGCCCGTTTGTTTGAGGATGATATGCCAAACTGAATCATAAATTTGTGCCCATAGCTTTTTGTAAACTAACCCAAAATCGTGAAGTGAATCTTGGGTCTCGATCAAAAACTATGGATACGGGCATACCATACAGTCTTACAATCTCATTTATGTAAATACGAGCAAGACGTTCAAGTGAATAAGTTTCTCGTATAGGTAAGAAATGAACAGACTTGGTCAATCTATCAACAATGACCCAAATTGCATCTATACTTTGAGAAACCTTGGGAAGACCAGTAACAAAATCCATGGTAATGTGCTCCCACTTCCATTTGGAATTTCAAGTGGTTGTAATGGACCTTTTGTCACTTGATGCTCCGCCTTGACTCGTTGACACGTTAAACACCTTGAGATAAATTCTGTGATCTCTCTTTTCATATTGCTCCACCAAAATGTATGTCGAAGATCACGATACATTTTGGTACTCCCGTGATGGATTGCAAACGATGTGTTGTGCGCCTTTATCATGATTTTATACTTTAAATTAGGGTCATTAGGAATATAAAGTCTGGAGTTGATTCGAAGTATTCCTTCTTCATCGATTCTTACATCTGGAATAGCACCTTCTTGTACTTTATTCCTCATACGCATCAGCTCTAGGTCTGTAGTTTAAGCAGCTTTAACTTTATCGATTAAAGTCGGTTCTACTTGTATATTTTCCATCATCACGTGGGTCCCTAGAGTCTTTAACTCTATCTCCATCCTTTGTAAGTCATACGAAATGGGCCTTTGCGTTAATAATATCACACTCATACTCGCATATGATCTTCTACTCAACGCATCAGCTACCACGTTCACTTTTCCAGGATGGTATTGAATGGTATAACGTAATCTTTCAACAGCTCGAGCCAACGTCGTTGTCGCATGTTGAGTTCCTTTTGGGTGAAGAAATATTTGAGGCTTTTATGATCCGTATAGATCTCCACTTTCTCCCCATACAGGTAATGCCTCCAAATTTTAAGAGCAAAAATGACTAATGCCAACTCTAGATCACAAGTAGGATAATTCCTCTCATATTCTTTGAGTTATCGTGAGGCATATGCTGTGACTTTCCCATGTTGCATGAGAACGCATCCTAAACCTTTGCTTGAAGCATCACTATAGATGACAAATCACTCCAAACCAGATGGTATTGTCAGGACAGGTGCTGAAATGATTCTCCTCTTGAGTTCTTGAAAACTCTTTTCATATTCCTTGCTCCAACCAAATTTTGAATCTTTCTGAGTCAGCTGAGTTAATGGAGTAGCGATTCGAGAAAACCCTTCTATGAATCTCTGATAATAACCAGCTAAGCCGAGAAAGCTACGATTTTGATCAGCGACTTAGGTTGCTTCGACTTTGAATTACTTCAATCTTTGCTGAGTCAACATATATTCCATGATTTGATATTACGTGCACAAGGAATGCTATTTCCTCAAGCCAGAACTCACACTTTTTCAACTTGGCATAAAACTTGTTTTCCTGAAGCATTTGGAGTATCAACCGCAAGTGTTGCTCTTGATCTTCACGGCTTTTGGAGTAAATGACGATGTCATCAATAAAGACAACCATAAAATGATCCAAATATTTCTTGAATACTCGCTTCATCATAGCCATGAAGGCAGCCGAAGCATTAGTCAATCCAAAAGACATGACTAGAAATTCATAATGCTCGTACCGAGTTCTGAAAGCAGTCTTTGGAATGTCATCAATTTTAATCTTCAACTAATGATATCCGGAATGAGGATCGATCTTTGAAAAGAATTTGGCTCCTTGCAACTGGTCAAACAGGTCATCAATACGAGGTAACGGGTACCTATTTTTTATGGTGACATGATTTGACTCCTGATAGTCAATACAAAGTCGCATACTTCTATCTTTCTTCTTCACGAATAGAACAGAAGCACCTCAAGGAGATGTACTAGGGCGAATGAAACCGATGTCTAACAACTCCTGCAGTTGGGTTTTTAACTCCTGAAGTTTAATAGGAGTCATTCGATATGGGGCTTTGGAAATGGGTTTTATACCGGGTTCAAGGTCGATACAAAATTCAATTTCACGCTCTGGGGGTAGGTCGGGAAGTTCTTCACGGAATACATCACAGAATTTATCAACAATAAAAATATCATTTAAATTTGACGTATTTTTGTTTAAATTTATGATATGGGCTAAGAAAGCTTGACATCCATTTTTCAATAAATGAATAACTTTATGGCTTGATATGACAGTGATTGACTTTAGTGGTTTAGTGGCTTGAATTCGCATAATAGGTTGGTTAGGAATATGAAAGCTAACAATCTTAAGAAAATAATTAATTTTTGCATGATGAGTAGTTAACCAATCAATCCCTAAAATCACATCAAATGCAAGTATTTTCAAGGATATAAGATCGACATGTAATGTACGGTTGCCGATTTGAATCAAACAAGACTTATAAATAGTGGATGTAATGAAGGTTTCTCCCAACGGAGTTTCAACAGATAAGTCAAAGTCTTATTTCTCCGGAGTTAAATTTAAACGTTGAGCGCAAGTAGGAGAAATAAAAGAATGGGTAGAATCAGTATCAAATAAGGTATAGACTTCGCTAGAGTTTATGATTATCTTACCCGTGATGACCTTGTTTGGGTTTTTCGCTTTTTGGGAGGTCACAACAAACGCTCTCCCTTGAACTACCGGCTTTGACTTCTCTAGGAAGGCCTTTGGTACCTCCGTCCTAGCTAGAATTGACTTCGGTGCACGACAAAATTGAGCTAGGTGACCTTCTTTAACATAATTGTAACACGTTTTAAACTTCTACATGCAATTTGGACTGATGTGTCCCTCCCCTCCGTATTTAAAGTATATGATAGGTGGTCGTTCTCCTTCCTTAACAACGGGTGCTGGTGCTGACGTCTTTCCATCATTGTTGAATCTTCTCTTCTTAAAATTTCAACTTTTACTGTCTTGGCCATGATTACCACCGAAGTGGTTACCATTTTTGGCATGTTGATTCCCTCCACATTTGTTGTCACCACTTCGATAACTGCTACCACTGGTATTATCATTTTTTCGATTGCTCTCTCTTGGTTAGGTTGACTCATTATCGCACTCCAATAACCGAGCCTTATTCACAACATCTGAATACAAGCAAAGTTTGTGAGAAATGAGGTATTGACGTATCTCGGGTTTCAAACCGCTTAGAAACTTCCGCGTCATTCTCTCCTCATTATAAACCAAGTGGGACGTAAACCGGGATAACTCGACAAACTTAGCTTCGTACTGCGACACAGTCCTATTGTTTTTCTCTAGCTTGACGAACTCCACCTCTTTCAAGTAACGAATACATTCGGGAAAGTACATGTCATTGAACAGTTCTTGGAACTTCTCCAAAGACATTTTGAGTGCGGCAAGCTGAGTACGTTTTACTGATTTCCACCAGTAATCTGCCTCTCCTCTAAACATGAAGGTGGGAAAGGGAACATTTTGCTCCTCGGAGCATCCCAAGACATCAAAGATCTTTGTGATCTACTTTATCCATGTTTCTGCCTTAAGTGGTTCTGGCTTTCCCAAAAACTCCGGTAGTCCCAGCTCCTTGAACTGCTTAGCAGTGACCATCCGAGAGTTGCCAGTGTTTCCACCTGCATTTTTCCTTGAACTACTTTATCCATGTTTCTGCCTTTGTGGTCATGTTCATCTCAACACCTGTACATATTTGCACCACGTGCCAAAGATATTCGTCAGAAAATCATTCATCTTTGCACTACAGGCCAAAGATATTCAGTAATATAATCATTTAGGACTGAGGTTGATGAAAAATATTTTAAAGAAAACGAATCCAGTGAAACAAAAGAACAAATATTAAGGATTCGTACTTTAAACAATCTCAGTTCAAACATACTTCATAAATAACCGTAGTGGAGTAAAATTCAAGAATGATCAAAACTTGGATACAATCAAAGCTAGTATCCATAATAGATATCTTGGACAAAAATAGAAATTTAATTTTTTTTGTGAATAGTGCCGTATTCGTGAATAGTGCCATATACGTAAATAGTGTCGTATACGTGAATAGTAATCCCGACACTAAAAGACAAGAATTTCACAAGAAAAATCTTACCAATATTTTAGCATAATGATATTGAAATAAATAATATCATTTATAAAAAAATAGCATCCCTTACCTCAAAAAGACAGTACTTCTTGACAGAAATACTAGATATAGTGTTGAAGGAACTTGCACCGTATAGCAACACTCAAAGTATCAAAATGCTCACAACAATACACTCAATAATATAGAGAGAGAAGATTTTAGTTTCTGGTGTGATTTTCAATTCTAACCTAAGCACTCTATTTATAAGAAAATGCTTAGAACACCAAAGCAGAAAATTTAATATAATATTAATATAAATAAAATTTTTCACGCCCACCTAAGACCAACTGAATTCAGCATGTTTACCATACTAGTGGGGCCCACCAACTTGTTAAAAATGTTTTTCTTAAAAAAAACATTTTAAACTCCAAAAATCAATTATTCCAGAACTTCGAAACTTCAATAATTCATAATAAATATCCCTTTTATCAGAAAGATTCAAATCTTATGTCCATTTCATAGGAAATTTAAATCTCTACAACTTTGCAGAAGAAAGTTTTTCCAAATTCCAAACAAAAATTGACCGAAATCCATATACGGACGATTTTGCAGGCTATAATCAAATTTCAGTCAAGAAATGGGGTCCATCAACACACAAAACATGTGTTAAACATTTTTAATAACAAAAATACTCTTCCTCCTCATTTATTCATATATCCCACATTCATTGTAAAAATATCACCATTATTATAATAATATAATAATATGTTTAAATGAATTATTTTATCAGAAAAAGATAAAATATTCATTTTCAACAATTGTCACATTAAAATTTTCTCCATCTATATCCACATAAAATGAATATTTTCCTTATCAATAATTAATTATTCACAAATAATATTACAGAATCACAATCTCTGGCAACCAGTAGTTCCGGGAAAGATGGGGCTTTCAATAAGGATTTCTCCTTCTCGACGCCGCAATTAGGTGACCAAACCTCTCCTAGACGAGAACTTTCTAGACATTGCCAATAATGTTATCTAATAATATTATTCAAATAATATGAATTATTGCTCCGATAATAGTGACAATTATTGAAACAACAATAATATAAATTATAAATGTAGCAATTATTGAATCAATAAAATAAGATATTGAACAGTAATTACTGTAACAATTATTGAGTAGTGCCTTCTTACGTAAGAATCAATAATTGGTGCAATACCGTGTGCTACTGTGGTTTAACCACCGAGTATTTCAACAGTATTAATGGTAACAACTACGCCGTTATTTATAAACAACTTATACTTGTCATTTTCTTCATCCAATCGCTTTTTCCGTTATAGGGCCCACACAAATTGCGTTGTCGCATTTACGAATATTCCCAAACAAAGAAGAATATTCCACGACCAAACGAATATTCTGGAACAACAATGAATATTTTATAACCACTTGCTTATTTAAGATATTTGCGCATTTTACCCATAACTAACCACATTAATCAAATCAACCCTTACTATTTCAAAATAATAAATAGAGGAAATTTAATTTCATTTATAATAAGTTGGGGTCTTACAATCTCCTCTCCTTATGAAATTTCATCCTCGAAATTGACGTACGTATCTGGTGTTTCGAAAAGGTGAGGATACCTCGCTTTCATTTTCGTTTCTAACTCCCAGGTCATTTCCTCAATAGCATGGTTCTCCACAAAACTTTGACTTGTGGTATGACCTTTGTGCATAGGACATGCTCCTTCCTATCCAAGATCTTGACATGTTCCTCTTCGTACGTTAAATCTTCGGCTATCTCGTCCGGTTCTAACTCAATAATGTGGTTCGGGTCTTTCACATATTTACGAAGCACAGATATGTTAAAAACATTATGAACACGAGACATACTTGGAGGTAACACGAGTCTATAGGCCACATTTCCTACTCAGTCAAGAATCTGAAATGGACCAATAAATCGTGGATTGAGTTTTCCTCTTTTCCCCAATCTTGGAACTCCCTTCCATGGAGCAACACGCAACAATACATGATCCCCAATACTAAATTCCACGTCCTTTCGATGAAGATCCGCATAACTCTTTTGTCGATCCTGTGCCGTTTGTATACATTGTCGAATCATTTGGATCTTTTCCGTAGTCATATGTACCAACTTGGGTCCCAACAATGTTGCTTCACCCACCTCATCCTAACATATTGGAGAGCGACACTTTTGTCCATACAATGCTTCGAATGGAGCCACACCTATACTTGCCTGTTAACTGTTGTTGTAGGAGAATTCCACCAATGGTAAATACTTATCCCAAATCCCTTCGAAGTCTAGGACACAGAGTTTTAATAAATCTTCAAGTGTTTGAATAGTCCTCTCTGATTGTCCATCCATTTGAGGATGGTATGCCGAACTGAATCGTAAATCCGTGCCTATAGCTTTTTACAAGCTAATCCAAAATTGTGAAGTGAATCTTGGGTCACGAAATGAAACTATGGATACTGGCATGCCATGCAACCTCACAATCTCATTCACGTATATACTAGCAAAACGTTCAACGGAATAAGTCTCCCGTATCGGCAAGAAATAAGCAGACTTGGTTAATCTATCAACAATAACCCAAATAGCATTTATACCTTGAGAAACCTTGGGAAGACCCGTAACGAAATCCATGGTAATGTGTTCCCACTTCCATTTCAGAATCTCAAGTGGTTGCAATGGACTCTTAGGCACTTGATGCTCTGCCTTTACACTTTGACAAGTTAAACACCTCGAGATAAACTTCGCAATCTCTCTCTTCATATTATTCCACCAAAAAGTATGTCAAAGATCACGATACATTTTGGTACTTCCAGGATGAATTGTAAATGGTGTATTGTGTGCCTCCATCATGATCTTGTACTTCAAATTAGAGTTGTTAGGAACACAAAGTCTGGAGTGGAGTCGATGTATTCCTTCTTCATCAATTCTTGCCTCTGGGATAACACCTTCTTGTACTTTCTTCTTCATACGCATCAGCTCCGGGTCTGTGTCTTGAGCAACTTTAACTTTATCGATTAAAGTTGGTTCTATGCGTATACTTAATATCATCGCACGGGTCCTCGTAGTCTTGAATTCTATCTTCATCTTTTGTAAATCACACAAAATGGGCCTTTATGTTGACAACATCGCACTCATTCCCGCATATGATCTTCTACTTAATGCGTCAGCTATCACGTTCGCTTTTCTAGGATGCTATTGAATGGTATGGTCGTTGTCTTTCAACAACTCGGGCCATCGTCGTTGCCGCATGTTGAGTTCCTTTTAGGTGAAGAAATATTTGAGGCTTTTATGGTCTGAATATATCTCCACTTTCTCCCCATATAGATAGTGCCTCCAGATCTTTAGCGCAAAAATGACTGCTGCCAACTCTAGATCATGAGTAGGATAATTCCTCTCATATTCTTTAAGTTGTCGCAAGGCATAGGCTATGATTTTCCCATGTTGCATGAGAATACATCCTAACCCTTTGCCTGAAGCATCACTGTAGATAACAAATCTATCCGAACCAGATTGTATTGTCAGAACAGGTGCCGAAATGAGTCTCCTCTTAAGCTCTTGAAAACTCTTCTCGCATTCCTCGCTCCATACGAATTTTGTATCCTTCCTAGTCAGCTAATTTAACGGAGTAGCGATTCGAGAAAATCTTTCCACGAATCTCCGATAATAACCAGCTAAACCCAGAAAGCTACGTGCTTCAATCACCGACTTCGGTTGCTCCCAACTTTGTATTGCTTCAATCTTCGCCGGGTCAACAGATACTCCATGTTTTGACACCACGTGCCCAAGGAATGCTACTTCATCATGCCAAAACTCGCATTTCTTCAACTTAGCATAAAACTTGTTTTCACAAAGCCTTTGGAGTACTAGCTTCAAATGATGCTCATGATCTTTACAACTTTTGGAATATATAAGGATGTCATCAATAAAGACAACAACGAACTGATCCAAATATTCCTTGAATACTCGGTTCATCATATCCATGAAAGCCACAGGAGCATTAGTCAATCCAAAAGACATGACTAAGAATTCATAATGCCCGTCTTAGGAGTTCAAGGCGGTCTTTGGAATATCTTGATTCTAATCTTCAAATTTGATGATATCCGTAAGCGAAGATCGATATTTGAAAAGAATTGTGCTCCTTGCAACTGGTCAAATAGGTCATCGATACCTATTCTTGATAGTGACATGGTTTAATTCTCGATAGTCAATACAAAGTCGCATACTACCGTCCTTCTTTTTTACAAATAAAATAGGAGCACCCCAAGGAGATGTACTAGAACGAATGAAACCGATGTTCAACAACTCCTGTAGTTGTACCTTTAACTCCTGAAGTTCAATAGGAGCCATTCGATATGGGGTTTTAGAAATAGGCTTTGTACCAGGTTCAAGATCAATACAGAATTCAACTTCATGTTCTGGGGGTAGACCGGGAAGTTCTTTAGGAAATAGGTCAGGAAATTTACTAACAACAGGAATATTATTCAAATATGACGGGTCTTTATTCAAATCCATAACATGGGATAAAAAAACTTGACATCCATTTTTCAATAAACGAATAGCTTTAGGACTTGATATGACAGTGATTGATTTTAGTGGTTTAGTTGCTTGAATTTGTACAACAGGTTGGTTAGGAATAGAAAACTAACAACCTTACAAAAATAATCAATTTTGGCATGATGAGTAGTTAACCAATCATTCCCTAAAATCATATCAAAAGCAATATCTTTAAAGAGATAAGGTCAACAGGTAATGTGATGGTGCCAACTTGGATCAAACAAGATTTATAAACAGTGGATGTAATGAATGTTTCTCCTAATGGAGTCTCCACAGATAAGTCAAAGTCTAATTTCTCCGAAGTTAAGTTTAAACGTTGAGCACAAGCAGGAGAGATAAATGAATGGGTAGCACCGGTATCTAGTAAGGTATAAACTTCGCAAGAATTTATTATTAGCTTGCTCGTGATCACCTCGTTTGGGTTCCTCACATTTTGACCAATCACGACAAATGCTCTTCCAGGATCCGTTGACTTTGACTTTTCTAGGACAGCCTTTTGAGTCACCATCCCCGCTGGACTTGGTTTTGCTATAGTACAATCTCGAGCGATATGTCCTTCCTTTCCACAATTATAACATACCTTGAACTGTTGTGGGCAGTTTGGACTGATATGTCCCTCTTTTCCACATTTATAGCATACGACCGGTGGTCGTTCTCCTCCCTTAGAACCAGTTGATGCTGGTGCTGACGTCTTCACATTGTTTTTGTTGTATCTTCTCTTTTTAAAATCTCCTCCCGACTCATTTCTTCTATTATCATGGCCATGATTACAACAAGAGTGGTTACCGCTTTTGTCTGTATTTTTCTTTCCCCGCTGGTTATCATTGCTCCGATAACTGTTGTAACCGGTATGACCCTGGTTGTGGTCCCTCGGTTGAACGTTCTCGTTATCTCTCTCTAATAATTGAGCCCTATTGACAACATCTGAATATAGAGAAAACTTATGAGAAATGAGATATTGACGTATGTCGGGTTTCAAACCTCTCAGAAACATCCGCGTCATACGTTCGTCATTCTCCACCAAATGCGGTGCAAACCTTGATAACTCCGCGAACTTCGTCTCGTACTGGGACATCATCATGTTATTTTGCTCCTGTCTAATAAACTCTACTTCCTTCATATGATGAATACTATCAAGAAAGTACTTGTTATTGAACAGTTTCTGAAATATTTCCCAAGACATGCTGAGTGCGGCTGGATGGGTATGCTTCACAGATTCTCACCAGTAATCTGTCTCATTACGGAACATAAAAGTGGCGAATGGAACCTTTTATTCCTCCGTGCATCCCAAGACATCGAATATCTTGGTAATTTGCTTGACCCACGTCTCTACCTTAATCGGATCTGGCTTTCCCCAGAATTCTGGTGGTCCCAAATCTTTGAACTGCTTGGCTATGACAAACCGTTCATTGCTATCATTTCCACCTATATTTTGTACACGAGTCTCCCTCGTCTGATTTTGCATAAACTGTAAAAAGCTTCTAAACATCCCGTCGTTCATCGTCTGCTCAGTGGTGTTGTTTACAGGAGGTATATTGTCATCATGTTGCACGTTCTCTTGATTGGTGAGTATAGGCGTCTCCACGATCTCATTTACTCCACTATTAACATTCTAAGTTGCCATTCTCAAATACTGCCATAAAACAAGGGTTAATTAAACAAATAAACATATCACATAATATCCCTATATTATGACCGACCAACAAATAAGCTTAGGTAGGACATACTAGCGAAGGATTTACTCGTACCTCCCCTCCTAGTTCTATTTCCCGATCTCCGCCAGAGATCATAACCCTAAGCTCTGATACCAACTGTGACGCCCCCAAAATAGGTATACATCACCCATTACGAAGTCGCCAAAACACATGTAGTGCGAAACAACTACAACTTTATTAATACAATTATCGTGCAAAATACGACAACACTTAAATTGTGAGTTTAAATACAAATATTGTCTTATAGACAATATTCACACCCAAATAAGTCCTCATTACAATTATTGATACATTATTTGACAAAAAAATGGTGAGGACTACTAAAACAACTTCTAGAACCATCATTTCAAACCCCGACTAGTACTCGCTACATTCTCGCCTCCTAAGAAGAAAAATGGAACAAAAAGGAAAAGGGTGAGCTCAACTAGCCCAGTAAAGAATATTATGACTAAGATAATATAGAACAAATTATCGTTAGTCTTCAACAGGGAAAAATCTGATAGAATATAATAGACAACAAGTTTTAAATCAATATTCGCAGCGGAATTAACAATTCATTAGAAGGGTTAAGTAGAGAATGAAATCTACTAACATCTATGAATTTAAAAGTCCATCATCAATATTTTATCCCTGTAACATCAATCAATATACATCTTGAAACAGATATTCATCTTTGCACTACAGGCCAAAGATATTCATCAGTTGGTCATGTTCATCTCAACACCTGTACATCTTTGCACCACGTGCCAAAGATATTCGTCAGAAAATCATTCATCTTTGCACTACAGGCCAAAGATATTCAGTAATATAATCATTTAGGACTGAGGATGATGAAAAATATTTTAAAGAAAACGAATCCAGTGAAACAAAAGAAGAAATATTAAGGATTCGTACTTTAAACAATCTCAGTTCAAAAATACTTCATATATAACCATAGTGGAGTAAAATTCAAGAATGATCAAAACATGGATACAATCAAAGCTAGTATCCATAATAGATATCTTGGACAAAAACGGAAATTTAATTTTTTTTGTGAATAGTACCGTATTCGTGAATAGTGTCGTATACGTGAATAGTGACTCCGACACTAAAAGACAAGAATTTCACAAGAAAAATCTTACCAATATTTCGGCATAATGATATTGAAATAAATAATATCATTTATAAAAAAATAGCATCCCTTACCCCGAAAATACAGTACTTCTGACTGGAATACTAGATATAGTGCCGAAGGAACTTGCACCATATAGCAACACTCAAAGTATCAAAATGTTCACAAGAATACGCTCGATAATATAGAGAGAGAAGATTTCAGTTTCTGGTGTGATTTTCAATTCTAACCTAAGCACCTTATTTATAAGAAAATGTTTAGAACACCAAAGCAGAAAATTTAATATAATATTAATATAAATAAAATTTTTCACGCCCACCTAAGACCAACTGAATTCAGCATGTTTACCATACTAGTGGGGCCCACCAACTTGTTAAAAATATTTTTCTTAAAAAAAACATTTTAAACTCCAAAAATCAATTATTCCGTAACTTCGGAACTTCAATAATTCATAATAAATAGCCCTTTTATCAGAAAAATTCAAATCTTATGTCCATTCCATAAGAAATTTAATTCTCTACAACTTTGCAAAAGAATGTTTTTTCCAAATTCCAAACAAAAATTGACCGAAATCCACATACGGACAATTTTGCAAGCTATAATCAAATTTTAGTCAAGAAATGGGGTCCATCAACACACAAAACATGTGTTAAACATTTTTAGTAATAAAAATACTCTTCCTCCTCATTTATTCATATATCCCACATTCATTGTAAAAATATCACCATTATTATAATAATATAATAATATATTTAAATGAATTATTTTATCAAAAAAATATAAAATATTAATTTTCAATAATTGTCACATTAAAAATTTTCTCCATCTATATCCATATAAAATGAATATTTTCCTTATCAATAATTAATTATTCAAAAATAATATTACAGAATCACAATACTGGCAACCAGTAGTTCCAGGAAAGAGGGCTTTCGATAAGGATTTCTCCTTCATTTGGCGCACAATTAGGTGACCAAACCTCTCCTTAGAGTAAGAACTTTCTAGACATTGCCAATAATGTTATCTAATAATATTATTCAAATAATATGAATTATTGCTCCGATAATAGTGACAATTATTGAAACAACAATAATATAAATTATAAATGTAGCAATTATTGAATCAATAAAATAAGATATTGAACAGTAATTACTGTAACAATTATTGAGTAGTGCCTTCTTACGTAAGAATCAATAATTGGTGCAATACCGTGTGCTACTGTGGTTTAACCACCGAGTATTTCAACAGTATTAATGGTAACAACTACGCCGTTATTTATAAACAACTTATACTTGTCATTTTTTTCATCCAATCGCTTTCCGTTATAGGGCCAACACAAGGTTGCGCCGTCGTACGAATATTCCCCAACAGCAAGAATATTCCATGACCAAACGAATATTCCCCGACAACAATTAATATTTTATAACCACTTGCTTATTTAAGATATTTGCGCATTTTACCCATAACTAACCACATTAATCAAATCAACCTTTACTATTTCAAAATAATAAATAGAGAAAATTCAATTTTATTTATAATAAGTTGGGGTGTTACAATATTCGTGTTTTCATCAATGGTCATGATCATGCCAACAACTGTCCATCAATGCACTACGGGCTAATGAGGACTTTTACCACATCATTTATATCATTACGGTCATGATTATACCGAATAATCTCTGCTCATAATCACACCAATCAACAGTCCATCTATGCACGTAAGCCACAAATGACTTTCATCACAATATAAGCATGAGGATGATGACAATGATATAATAATTCAATTAAAAGAAAGCAAAGGATAAATTTTTAAAGATTTATAATTTAATTTATCCAGAATTCAATAATGTCTAAATTGTCAACATGATACTGCTTTGTGGAGTAAAATTCAAGATTTATATTGTATCAAAAATGATATGGACCGAAAAGAAATTATTTTTTGTCATGAATAGTCCCCCGGGTGAATAGTACTCAGGTGAATAGTACGCTGTGAATTGTAATTCGGGAATAGTACCCCGTGAATAGTACTCCAGTATAAAAAAGTTAAAACTTATCAAGAATGATCAAAATAATATTTCCATGAAAAATTATTAGATGAAGCGCAAATATCAAGGATATTCTACTAATATCATGGAGTATAGAAGCCAAAACTTAACAAAATGAGTATAGAATTTGAAATCTAAAACGAAATAATATTACTTACATACTACATAGTATAGAAGAAAATATTATTTCTTATGAATTTTGAACAAAAATAATATCCCTTACCTTAAAAAGAAGATTATTCCAACTGGTATAGCGGGGATATTCTTGAAGAAAACTTTCACTGTTATCTACACTTGAAGCTTCCTAAAACTCGAAAGAAATACACTCAATATTATAGAAGAAGAATTCTCTGATTCTGGTGTGTTTTTCAATTCTAAACTAAGCATCCTATTTATAGAAGAATGGAAGGATATTATTTGAAAAAGAAAATCACGGACTGCACAGTAATATTTCGGACGAAAAATTACGGGCGGAAGAAAACGAACATCAGACGCCCATTTTTCAATAATATCATATAAAATAAAATTTTATAATATATATATATATATATATATATATATATATAAAACACATGTTATATTAAGAAAATCCCCCACCCGTGAAGCATTTTTAGATTCCTCCCCCCCAAAAGTCCTCCACACGTGGGCCCCACCATATGTCATCATCACATGTGGGCCCCCACCTTTTATAATATATATAAATATATACTGAATAACTTTCTACCGATTAATTTAAAAAATGGGTAAATGGAGGTCCAAATAATGAGCAAAATTTACAACAAATACTTCATAAAAATTCCCTCAATATTTGTAACAACATTTATTCATCATTATTATAACTCGCAATATTAACAACCAGATCATTCCCAAGAAAGAGGGGGCTTTCCGATAAAGATTTCTCCCCATTGGCACGCAATTAGGTGACCAAACCCCTTTCCTCGACAGAACTTTTTAGACATTGTTAATTATGAAGATAATAATATGAATAACTTGTCATCTCAATTATTGATTTAATAATATAAAATAATGACAATAATTGAATCAAATAACATGAGATACTATGCATCAATTATTATAGCAATAATTGAGTATAACTGAGTGACTTCTCACATAAGCATTAGTAATCAATACCGTGTGCTACTATGCAACCACACGTATTACTGTACTTTTATCACCGGGTATTTCAACAGTTAACGATAAAACTCTCGCCGTTATTTTTATAAAAAGATATTTCTGTCGTTTTCTCATTTCGACAATAATTTCGTTGTGGGGTCCACCAATGATTGTGCCACCGTACGAATATTTTCTGTTTAAACGAATATTCCCCGACCAATCGAATATTTTATAACAACTCGCATACTTTGAAAAATTTATATATATTACCCACCACTATAACATTATATCAAATCCACACCATAATATTCAAAAATATATTTCAAGAAAAATTAATCTTTATTTATAAAAGTTGGGGTCTTACAAGAGTCACTACTTATTCTATAACTATTTTATAAATTACTGATGTGGCATAGTCTACCTCAGCTTTTATGTGAGGCCGAAGATTACATTGAAGAAATTTGTTCATCAATATACTAATGTGGAGTATGTCATATCAGTAAAGTATAAAATAATTGTAAAATAAGTTGTCTCTAGCATTACTCATATTTTAATTAGATTTTGTCATGTCATTGTCCCTAGCATTTTTTGGTGCCAACAAATAAAAAAAAAATCCCGCATAATAAAATTTGAATGGTCAAAAAAGTCAACTAAAGTTTGTTAAGTTTCAACGTTGAGATTTTTCGTTTTTAAGAAAATCTAGTGGGGTGAAGGGTGTTTTTGGAAAAATTTGACTTATACGGACAGATTTTGAAAGTTTGATTTTAAAAGTGAGCTAATTAAACAGAGTCTCCAGTTGGTAAAAAATTAAAGTAATGTATTAACTCATCAATATTTTTTAGTTTTAATAAATAAAATAACTCATACGTGACTCCGTTAAATTAGTTCACAACATGATGAGGACATGGCATGCATGTACTCAAATAAGACTAAGGGGATGTGGGGATCAAGCAAGACAAGAACTAAGAGGTTCAAACAAGGTCTCAATAGATTGATCCAAGATATTTGGGCTGAAGTTAACTCAAGGAAATCCAAAGAGGAGGCTAAAGAGTATGAGACACAAATTTATGTCAATTTAATACAAGCCCAATTCTAATCTTCCTAGCAAAGTCAACATATTTTATATGCAATGGAAGTTTATTATTCATGTGAGTTGGTTTATTAATTTATTAAATATCATGTGGGCCGCAACTTTTTAAGTTATTAGACTTCATATGTTGGATATATAGATGATATTGGCAAGTCTTAATGAAGGAGCTGATCTCGGCAAGCGTGTGATTAATCCATGATCTGATTCACGCGGCAAAGATTTTTTTTTACACGACAATTGCAGATTTTTAGATTTTTACAATTCTATTATAATTAGGATTTATTATTTGTTTAGATTTACTTTCTAAATAATGTTTCTATTATGTTATAGAAATAGGAATTTCTTTTCCAAATTAATTTCTACTTCTTTGAAGAATTAGGGTTATGGTTTATAATTCCTATTATGATTAGAATAATTTATTCCTATTATTATTAGGATTTGGATTGTTTTGAGTAGTATAAATAGAGGTTCAATTTGATGTAATCAAACACATTATTCATTATTCAATAAACTTGTGAGGTTCTCTACTTTTGGTTCTTTGAAGAATTCCTAAGTATTTTCTTAGTTATTTCTTTAAGATTTAATTTGACTTATCATACAACAATTCATAGTTATGTGTGGCGTCTTCTACCGCATCAATCGTCGATTGTACCAAGATTACCACATCAATATAAGCGAGGGGTCAAGGTATCGTTGGTGTCCATTCAACGCAGATTTACGAACGCGAGTAATTGTACCAAGATTACCGTTTACATATAGACGAGGGGTTAAGGTGTTGCAAGCAATTCACCCATCAACTCTGCTAGAAACGATCCGGGCGACGACCACCTCACCCAAGCATGTCGTGGAGTTTATCATTTGGTATCAAAGCTAAGCCTTTCTAGAGAGCTACTTATCTTTAATTTTCTGTAGAAATATATATTGTAAAAAGAAAAAAAGAAAAAAAATAGATTTTTATTTCTATTGTGCAAACCAAACTTGTAGCACACCATCAAATCATCAAATTCCAACCAAGAGTTCATACAGTTCCATCATCATCAATTCTAAAACGGAGCTATAATTTACAAAGCAGAGGCATACAAGAGAAGTACAAGGCAATCAAGCAGTGATTTTGTGGTATTCTGATAGTCACACCATCTATAATTTTGTTTCGTGATAAGTAATTTTTGAATTGATTAGTAAAACCAAGAATTTTGCTAGGGGAATTCAAGAAGAACCTATTGGAGAGAATATTTTGAGGTGAAAGGCTTAGTGGTGAGATTAATCAAGGGTAAAAGCCAATTTATTGAGAGTATACACGAGTGAAACATTGATTCGAGCGAAACACGTAAGGGAGTGGTGAGGAAATTGTTTTCTATTAACCCTTATTTTGCAGGAAATATGTCTAACTCGAAAGATAAAGGAACTTATGAGGAACAACCCTCAACAGCTGAATTGAAATTCCAGATGGAAGCCATGCATAAAGAATGGGATCGAACATTGAGAAAGACTATGGAGAAAATGCAATAATAATTTGAAGAGATGAGGGTGTCTATGGTTGAACTATCCCAAAACACTCATGGGATACAAAACATGAGGAGGGCACAAAAAACTGTCGCAAGAAAGGAAGACCCTTACGGTGAGGACAATATTGCAGCAGAAGATTGTGAATCTAATTTTCTACATCACAGACACGGAGGTGCTAGGGAAAGAGGAGGTCGGGACAGAGAATGTGACGCCCCCAAAATAGGTATACATCACCCATCTTGGGTCGGCAGATACATGGTATAGAGTTCAAATACAAACTTAATTAATACAACTGTCGTACAAAATACGACAACACAATAGCTGAGTTTTAACACAAATATTGTCTTCTAGACAATATTCAACTCAAATTCGATCCTCATTACATATATTATCACACTATTTCACATAATATTAAGGACTACTAAAACAACCATCTCGGACTGTCACTCCATTCCCCAACTAGTCCCAGCTATATTCTCTTTTCCTGAAGAGAACAATAAAAGAAAAGGGTGAGCTCAAATAGCCCAGTAAGAAATATTATGACTAAGATAATGCAGAATAAATTATCATTAGCCTTCAACAATATAACAACTGATAGAATATAATAGACAACAAGTTTAACTACAACGGAATAAGCAATCCATTAGAAGAGTCAAGTAGATCATTATATCTACTATCTTCTATGATTTAAAAGTTTATCATTAATTTTATCACTGAGACTCAGCTTAATAAATAATCCACATCACTGAATTATCCATGCACTACGGACCAAGGATATTCATTAGTATCACATCTACAAATTATCCATGCACTACGGGCCAATGATATTCGTTTTATCATCAATGGTCATGATCATGCCAAACAACAATTCATCTTTGCACCCTTGGCCGAAGAGAACGCATGATCATGATTATACCAACAACTATCTATCAATGCAGTACGGGCCAATGCGAACTTTTACAACATCATTTGTAACATTACAGGTCTTGATTACATCGAATAATCCCTGGTCATAATCATAACAAAAAATAATTCATCTTTGCACCCTTGGGCGAAGATGACTTTCATCACAATATAAGCATGAGGATGATGACAATGATATAAGAATTCAATTAAACAAAATCAAGGATAAATATTAAAGACTTTAAATTTATCTAGAGTTTAAAAATGTCCAAATTGTTAACACGATAACTACTTTGTGGAGTACAATTCAAGAATAATATTGTATCAAAAATGATTTGGACAGAAAAGAAATAAATTTTTGTTATGAATAGTACCCCAGGTGAATAGTACCCTGAGAATAGTACTTCATGAATAGTACCCGTATGTATGAATAGTGTCGTACGTATAAATAGTGTCGTACATATTTATAGTGTTGTATAAATGAATAGTACTCCGACATGAAAAGCTTAAAAATGAACAAGAATGTTCAGAAAAATATCCTTGTGAAACGATACTAGATGAAATGCAAATTTTAAGGATATTCTACTAATTTCAAGGAGTATAGAAGCAATACTTAACAAAATGAGTGTAGAATTCGGAATCTGAAATGAAATAATATTACTTACATACTACAGAGTATGTAAGAAAATATTATTTCTTACGAATATTGAACAAAAATAACATCCCTTACAACTGTTGAACGAAAATAATATTCCTTACGAATATTGAACGAAGATAATATTCCTTACGAATATTAAATGAAGATAATATTTCTTGCGAATATTAAACGAAATAAAATTTCTTACGAATACGGAAAATAATATCATAAGCGAATATGAAATTAATAATGTCCTTTACCTCAAAAAGAGAACAATTCTGACTGGTATAGCGGATATATTCTTGAAGAAAAATTTCTCTTTTTTCTACACTCAAAGCTTCCTTAAACTCTAAAGAAATACGCTCAATATTATAGAAGAAAAATTCTTTAATTCTGGTGTGATTTTCTTTTGTAAACTGAACATCCTATTTATAGGAGAATGACAGGATACTATTTGGATGCACAGTAAAGGAAAAATCACGGACTGCACATTTAAAATTTTTTAACTATGCAAACCCTATACAGACACTATGCATAATAAAATATAATATATTCTATTTTACATAAAAAATAAAACTTATTATAATATATATATAATATAATAATAATAATAATAATATTAATAATAATAATAATAATAATAATACTCCTTTCCAGACTCCTTTTTCTCCCTTGTGACAATTCCCCCCACCCCCCCCCTGGTAACATCCCATTCGTGGCCCCCACCATTTATTTTATATATATATATAATACTTATATATATATATATTGAATAACTTTCTACCAATTATTCTAAAAACATGAGTAAGTAGAGGTCCATATAATAAGTTAAATTTACAACAAATACTTCATAAAAATCTCATCTATTTATCCCAATTTACTTGGTTTCACAAAACACATTTTTGAACAAAAATTATTCATCATGTATAACTTGCAATATTAACAACTAGATTATTCCCAGGAAAGAGGGGGCTTTTCAATAAGGATTTCTCCCTATGACGCATGAATTAGGTGTGAAACCCTTTCCTCGATACGTAACTTTCTAGACATCATCAATAATATAAATAATAATATGAATAACTTTGTCATCTCAATTATTGATTTAATAATATAAAATATTGTGACAATAATTGAATCAATAACGTGAGATACTATGCAGCAATTACTGTGACAATAATTGAAATAAATTTAATGACTTCTCACGTAAGTATCAATAATCAATACCGTGTTCTACTATACAACCACGCGTATTACTGTACTTTTTTCACCAAGTATTTCAACATTTAACGGTAAAATTTTCGTCGTTATTTTTATAAAATGATATTTATGTCATTTTCTAACTCCGACAATAATTCCATTGTGGGGTCCACCAATGATTGCATCGTTGTACGAATATTCTTTGATAAAATGAATATTCCCCGACCAATCGGATATTTTATGACAACTTGCTAACTTTGCAAAATTTATAAATATTACCCACGGCTATAATATTATATTAAATCCACACCTTAATACTCAAAAAAAATATTTTGAGAAAATTAATCTTTATTCGTAAAATTTGGGGTCTTACAAACTCCCCTTCTTATGAAATTTTGTCCTCAAAATTGACGTACGTACCTGGTATATCGAAGAGGTGAGGATACCTCGTCAGATTCTAACTCTTGAGGTATAACCTTTGAGCGTAGAATATGTTTCTTCTTATCTAAGATTTTAATAGGTATCACCTCATAGTTCTAGTTCGGGTCATCCACATATGTACATAACATCGATACGTGAAAAATGTTATGAACACGCGACATACTTGGCGGTAAAGCAAGTTTATAGGCCACAGTTCCTACTCAATCGAGGATTTTAAATAGACTAATAAAATCGAGGGTTGAGATTTCCTCTCTTCGTTGATTCTTGCTTCTAGAATAACGCCTTCTTGCACCTTCTTCTTCACATTAATCAACTCTCAGTCTATAGCTTGAGCGGCTTTAACTTTATCGATTAAAGTCAATTTTACTCGTATATTTAACATGATCGCGTGGGTCCTTAGAGTCTTTAACTTTATCTCCATCATTTGTAAGTTATACGAAATGGGTCTTTGTGTTAATAACGTCACACTCGTAACCGCATATGATCTTCTACTCAACACGTCAGCTACCACGTTTACTTTTCCAAGATGGTATTGAATGGTATTGTCGTAATCTTCAACAGCTCGAGCCAACATCTTTGGCGCATGTTACGTTCATTTTGGGTGAAAAAATATTTGAGGGTTTTGTATCGGGTTCATGGTTAATATAAAATTCGATTTTACGCTCTGGGGGTAGGCTAGGAAGTTCTTTAGGGAATACGTTAGGAAATTTATTAACAATAGAAATATCATTCAAAACTGCGACTCTTATCCAAGACTTGGATAACACTTCACATTGATACCTATCAACTTGCCACCGTTATTCACGGCGTCCCCTATGAAGAGTCTGGCTTCGGTGCATCCCACACAAGGAATTCATAAGCGAAATGCTCGGGGCACTTTACTTATGGCTTTATATGACAGTGATTGACTTTAGTGGTTTGGTTGCTTGAATTCGCATAACAGGTTAGTTAGGAATATGAAAACTAACAACCTTACAAAAATAATCAATTTTAGCATGATAAATAGTTAACTAGTCAATTCCTAAAATCACATAAAAGGCAAGTATTTTCAAAGAGATGAGATCAATAAGTAACGTGAGGGTGCCGATTTGAATCAAACAAGATTTATAAATAGTGGAGGTAACGAAGGTTTCTCCTAACGGAATTTTAACAGATAAGTCAAAGTCTAATTTCTCTGGAGTTAAATTTAAACGTTGAGCGCAAGTAGGAGAAATAAAAGAATGGGTAGAACCAGTATCGAATAAGGTATAGACTTCGCAAAATTTTATGGTTAACTTACCCGTGATAACTTTGTTCAGGTTCGTCAACAAACGCTCTCACTTAAACTACCGACTTTGACTTATCTGGGACATCCTTTGGCATCATCATCCCATCTGGACTTGACTTCACTACACAACAAAATCGAGCTAGGTGGTCTTATCTTCCACAATTGAAACACAATTTGGGTTACTGCGTACAGTTTGGATGGATGTGTCCCTCCTATCCGCATTTGAAACATACGACCGGTGGTCGTTCTCCTTCCTTGGAAACGGGTGTTGGTGCTACTGCCGACGTCTTTCTGTCACTGTTAAATCTTCTCTTCTTAAAGTTGTTCTTACTTAGTTCACCTTTCCAATTATTTTTGCCATGATTACCACCGAAGTGGTTACCATTTCTTGCCTTATAATTTCCTCCACGATGGTTATTATTATTCCGATGGCCATTACCACCGGTATGATTATTATCGTGTTGTTGGTCATTGTCTTTTGGTTGGGCTGAATCATTATCATACTCCAATAACTGAGCCCTATTCACAACATCTGAATATAAACAAAGTTTCTGAGAAATAAGGTATTGACGTATTTCGGGTTTCAAACCTCGCAGAAATATTCGCGTCATTCGCTCCTTATTATCAACCAAATTAGATACAAACTGGGACAACTCGACAAACTTAGCCTCATACTGCGACATGGTAATATTGTCTTGCTCCAGCTTGATGAATTTCACCTCCTTCATGTGACGAATACTTTCATGAAAGTACTTGTCGTTGAATAATTCTTGGAACTTCTCCCAAGACATATTTAATACGGTAGGTTGAGTACGTTTTACAGATTCCCACCAGTAATTTACTTCTTCACGCGACATAAAGGTTGCTAAGGGAACCTTTTGCTCCTCTGAGCATTCCAAGATATCAAATATCTTGGTGATCTGCTTAATCCACGTCTCTGCCTTAAGTGGTTCTGGCTTTCTCAAAAACTAGAGTAGTCCTAGCTCCTTGAACTACTTAGTGGTGACCAGCTGTGAGTTGCCATTGACTCCATATGTATTATGAACAGGAGTCTCTCTCGTTTGGTTTTACATGAATTCTAGAAAGTTCCTAAATATACCATCGTTCATCATTTGGTCGATGTTGTTGTTTACATGAGGATTATTGCCTTCCTGATAACCATTATCCTGGTTATTGATCAGCGGTGACTCAACAGTCTCATGTGCTCAATTGCTTATCTCAACATTTTCAGATGCCATTTTACTGTCACAAAATAAGGCTTAATTGACATGCCACATATTACCCCTATATTCTGACCGACCAATTAAATAACAATTAAACTTAGGTAGGTTATACTAGAGAAGTATTTACCCGTCTCTCTCCTCCTAGTTCTAGTCTCACATCTCAGCCAAGGATTATATCCCTAAGCTTTCATACCAACTGTGACGCCTCCAAAATAGGTATACATCACCCATCTTGGGACGCCAGATACATGGTACAAAGTTCAAATACAAACTTAATTAATACAACTGTCGTACAAAATACGACAACATAATAGTTGAGTTTTAACATGAAGATTATCTTCTAGACATTATCCAACTCAAATTCAATCCTCATTATAATTATTATCACACTATTTCACAGAATAGTGAGGACTACTAAAATAACCATCTCAGACCGTCACTCCATTCCCCGACTAGTCCCAACTATATTCTCATTTTTTGAAGAGAACAATGAAAGAAAAGGGTGAGCTCAACTAGCCCAGTAAGAAATATTATGACTAAGATAATGCAGAATAAATTATCATTAGCCTCAACAGTATAACAACTGATAGAATACAATAGACATTAAGTTTAACTACAGCGGAATAAACAATCCATTAGAAGAGTCAAGTAAAGTATGATATCTACTATCTTCTATGATTTAAAAGTTTATCATCAATTTTATCGCTGAGACTCAGCTTAATAAATAATCCACATCACTGAATTATCCATGCACTATGGGCCAAGGATATTCATTAGTATCACATCCAAAAATTATCCATGCACTACGGGCCAAGGATATTCGTGTCATCGTCAATGGTAATAATCATGCCAAACGACAATTCATCTTTGCACCCTTGGTCGAAGAGAACGCATGGTCATGATCATACCAACAACTGTCCATCAATGCACTACGGGCTAATGAGGACTTTTATCACATCATTTGTAACATTACAGGTCATGATTACACCAAATAATCCCTGGTAATAATCATACCAAACAACAATTCATCTTTGCACCATTGGCCGAAGATGACTTTCATCACAATATAAGCATGAGGATGATGACAATGATATAAGAATTCAATTAAACAAAATTAAGGATAAATATTAAAGACTTTAAATTTATCTAGAGTTTAAAAATGTCCAAATTGTCAATATGATAACTGCTTTGTGAAGTAAAATTCAAGAATAATATTGTATCAAAAATGTTTTGGACAGAAAAAAATCAATTTTTACCATTAATAGTACCCCGAGTGAATAGTATCCGAATAAATAGTACCCCGTGAATAGTATCCGTACGTATGAATAGTATCGTACGCATGAATAGTGTCGTATATATGAATAGTGTCATATAAATGAATAGTACCCATGAATAGTACTCCGACATGAAAAGCTTAAAAATGAACAAGAATGTTCATAACAATATCCTTGTGAAATGATACTAGATGAAATATAAATTTCAAGGATATTCTACTAATTTCAAGGAGTATAGAAGAAATACTTAACAAAATGAGTGTATAATTCAGAATCTGAAATGAAATAATATTACTTACATACTACAGAGTACAGAAGAAAATATTATTTCTTACAAATATTGAACAAAAATAACATCCCTTACAACTGCTGAAAAAAAAATATTCCTTACGAATATTGAACGAAGATAATATTCCTTACGAATATTAAACGAAGAAAATATTTCTTGCAAATATTGAATGAAATAAAATTTCTTACAAATACTATGACGCCCCCAAATTCAGGTACTTGAAACCCAAACTCGGTGCTTCACGATACCATTTCTATGAGCGGAATAATACTAATAATAATAACAATAATATAGATACAAAATTTAATTTACATAAATCAGAGTCTAAATCCCAGGTATGCGACCTTTAAACATTCATTACATCATAGATAATAAATATCATTGTCTTAATAAACTTTAACTATTTCACAGAATATTATAAAACTCATTCGAACAGCTTTCCTTTCCCCTTGTTCTTGCCTGATCCTTCGGGTTGATCATACTTAGCTGAAAATATTTAAATTTAAAGCAAGAATGAGCATTTGATTGCCCAGCAAATAATAACAACAATAGATATTAGCTGAAAGAATTAAATGTTTTCTTTGAATGACACTTCTACAATGAATCAACAGTTGTAAAATAAGTTGAACCAATAATAACAACATATCAATTCTATATCAAATTTTTGAAACTACGTACTTACTATAACTGGAGATCAGTCGATAGACAATGAATATTGTTTTTTATTTTCGAAAAGGTTAAACAGAACATCATCTATAAACCGTCATAACTTATAGGCACAGGGGGTGATTAGCCCGTTATGCCCTGTATTGATCAATACTACATGCAAGAACGATATTATCGTTTATCTTATCCACCTTAGGTGCACAAAAGTTTTCCCATGTTCGGGATGTTCATACTTTGTCGGGAATCCTAACCAAAAAATTTGGTCGGATAATAATTAAGTTCTATCTTGTTCAACAATATGTTTAAGTTTGTGTCTAGCCGGATCAAATAGCTTAGACAACTTTTAAGTCAATATATACATAATGGAAATTAATAATTATGTATCAACATGTGATTAAATACAATGATTATCCAAGTGAGGACACTTGTATAACTATATTTAGAAATTTACGAACAAAATAAATATCTAAATTATACAATAATATTGTACTGATAAATAATGATCGGATACATAATCGATAATAATAGAGTTAATATTATGGCACAATGATAATAAAATTCTAAAACTTTCTTACTTATGTCCATTGCATAAAGTAAATGCAAAGGTAGGATACTTGCCTGAGCTGCTGCTTACAATAACACAACTTAGTTTTATCTTTTATACTGAAACCTATCATTAATAAGATCATTCGTTCGATTAGAATAATATATTATATCACATAGTACTGCTATTTGCAGTCAACACATAACTTAATCAGATTGTCACATAAGTTTAACACTCATTGGATTACAAAACAGACACGTATCTAGTCAAATTATATAAGTCTAGATCAATTTCTAAAATATTTCGGTGTACCGCCGACTTTATCGGGTAATTAACGAGTCTAATACTCTATCCTGAAGTTCAATATAACTTAAATAGTGGTCAAATTACTTTAAATGACTTATAATAATTTTTAATTAATTATTATAATTTATCATGATTTTTCAAACACCGGAATCATTATTAAATGATTTAAATATTGAATATTTATATTATCATTAATATTTAATTAATATCAAACTATTAATGAAACCTTTACAAAATATTAAAGTTATTTATAATAACTCAAAATATTTTTAAAACATTAATATTGCCTTTAAATGATTTTTAAAACATTTAAAATCATTTTTAAATAATTACCATCAATATTAAAATAATAATGTATTATTTATCAAAATATTAAAAGTCATTAATTATAACTTAAAATATTTTTAATTCATTTATATCCTTTTAAATAATTTTAAATTAATAAAACTATTTTTATTTATTCAATATATTTATTAAACAAACCAAATATCACTAATATTAAATTATTATCATTAATATTAAATTATTAATGAAATTATCCTTTAAATATTAAAAGTTATATTTTATAACTTCAAATATTTTTAAACACTTTATTTTCATTTTAAATGATTTAATATTATTTAATATTAATGATATTAGACTCTAATATCATTAATATTAAATAATTAATTAAATTTGCTTTAAAATATTAAAAGTTATATTTTATAACTTAAAATATTTTTAAATACCTTATTATCATTTAAAATGATTTTTAATATAATAAAATCATTTTAATTAATTTATTTAATGCATTTATTAAATAAATAAAATATCAATAATATTCAAATAAATACTAATATTTATGAAAAATAAAGTGTCACCTTAGGTGTTCTTGAACCTTCATAGGACAGTTTCTAGGTACCAATTTTGACCATGATTAATTTGTTATGTATAGTGTTTCTGGGCTAGCTATAACTTTGATCTTGTAGTATTGATGTAATACTACAAGTGTAAATCAATATCTGGGCCAGATCATAACATATGAGCAAGATATAAAGCTTTGAATTCACTGTCAGACATGTTCATCATGTTTCTAGGCTGCCCAGAATTTCTGGTCATGGCCGGTCAATGACCTTGGTGGCCTTATTCCAGTCAATCGGTTCATGTTAAATGTGTTCTAGACGTCGGGCTATGAAGACTAACTAGTAGGGTACATGAATTGAACAATTTTCAAGTCTAAACATCATCAATAAGAAAGATCTAAAGCCTTGAACAAGCTGTCAGAGCTGTTCTTCATTTCCGGGTTACCCAGAAATGAAGAACAGTTTCGAGTGACCAATTTTGGGCTTCCACTACTTGAAATGTAACGCCCCCAAAATAGGTCCAATCCGTCCAACCTATTCTGAGTCACCAAATACATGGTACAGAAAACAACTACAACTTTATTACTACAATTGTCGTGCAAAATACAACAACACATATACTATGAGTTTTAATACCAACTGTGACTCATGTCCCAACTATGGACAACACCTCACATCGATGCATTAGATAAAGGTTCAGTCAATAACTGTTTTAGAAATTAAAATCTTTGGGAAGTGCTCAAGGAAACCTTCATACATGGGAGGCCATGCGTCTAGGTTATGATTGATATCATATGCCCACAGAATTATCCTTGGTTGACCCAATAGACCACAAAGAAAAACGAGAAGATTACTATCATGTTCTTTCCAATGGTGAGTCTTCTCTTGACATATAACTATCTCCACTTTCTCTAGTTGAGCATTATGTTTCAACCAAACTCCAAGGTCATATAGGTAGTGCTCGTAGATATACTCAGCAAGTGGATGTGCACAACCCTGTCTTATGATAACACGAGGTCATATGTCATTAGACATCTTGTATGATAGTGGCAAAAAACCCTTCCAAAGTTGGGTTCACTTCACCCTATTTGGTTCACCAAAATTAAATATCAAATGACGTATACAATATGACACACTTATCTAATGTTCTTAATAAAATTATTTCCATACTATTTAGGGAGAACCTCAACAGCTATAGACCACCGTTCTATTCCCCTGTTATCCCCGCTCAATTCTAAGAACACTCTTATTACCTGAAAGGAATTGTGAAGCAAAAGGGTGAGCACAACTAGCTCAATAAAGAATATCATGACTAAAGATAATTAAATTATCAATAGCCTTCATCAGTAATAAATCAGAGATTTTGAACATATGGTAGATGATAAAACTTTTCAGCCATAGTTGCAGCGGAACGAGCAATCCATTAGAATAGTCAAATAGACTATAAAATCTATTATCTTATCCACATTAAAAGTCCACCAATAATGTTTTATTCCTGTAACATCAATCAACAGTTCCTTTCCACAATCATATAAATAACTCATAATCATAATTGTGATTCTAAATTCCTTTTCTCATCCAGGACGAAGATAATTTTCATCACCTGTCTTGACCTGAAACATCAAAGATCATGGTTATACCAAATTACAGTTCCTATTTATAATCATACTAATAAAATCATCTTTGCACTACGGGCCAAAGATATTCATTATCATTTCATCTTTGCACTACAGGCCAAAGATATTCAACAACAAGTCATCTTTGGACTACAAGCCAACAACAGGTCATCTTTGCACTACATGCCAAAGATATTCATCAACAATTCATCTTTGCACTACATGCCAAAGATATTAATATCTCAAAGAAATACATAATCATTTCAGAATTTATATAAACCATAATTATAATCATGTTGATCAATTCACCTTTGCACTTAAGCTAAAAAAATATTCAATTGTAAATTCAATGGTCATGATCATACCAGTCAACGATTCAACTTTGCACTACTGGCCAAAGAGAACCCATAGTCACGATCATACCAATAATCTACCCATCTTTACACTCAAGTCAAAGAGAAATTTCTTCACTAGGATTATAAAAAAAATGTTATATAAACAATATAATCAAAACATGAGTTTAATTTTAAGAGTAAGATTCATAAGTCAACGATAATTTGGTCAGGAAAAGAAACCAATTTTTTATCGAATAGTACCCGTATTAAATACATAATCTTAGTATCGTGCATAGTAATCCCATTAACTAAAAGATAAAGTTTCACAATAAAATCTATATCAATATTTATAACACCTTAATCCAAATGTTATAAATCACTTAGAAATCTCATAATCTAATATTATTAATATTACAACAATATTTTAATCATTTCTTAAACTGATAAACAATTTAATCCAATTATTTACACTTTAATAATTAATGCATTTAATCATCCTAAAATCCCAAACTCATAAGATTTCATCACCAATAACCAAAATCCTCATCAAAAATCTGCATATACCTTATATAGGATTCTCAAGCCATAAAATCCTATTTTTCAATTTTCTTACTTCACATAACATATTTAATTCATTTACTCATAACTAGTTCATTTTCATAAAAAATACCAAATCAGTTCTAAAAATATTTTTTTCTTAAATTTAGTAGAATATAGTCTCATATTGAACATATATTTTTCTCAGAATTTTTAAAATTCAATTAGTATTTTTCATATGGCCAAAACTGCCGAATATTTAGACATTTATCATAAATTATACTTTTGTCCAAAAATTCCAAAATTTAAAGAGTATACTGATAATATAAACATATACTCCCAATAAAAATTTCACCAATTTTGGAGTTAACCACAAGGAGTTATAAGGGTTTACTTTTAAAATAGTATTTTTTCATTAAATTCATAACTATTAATCTATACATCCAAAAATCACCATTTTTGGACACAATCAAGAAAACTCATCAAATTATCATTTCAAATTTTTCCAGAATTTTTGAAGGTCGAAAAAATTACGAAACATGAAAAATATAACAACCCTTAAAATCCCTTACCTCAAAAGAGCAGTACTTCTGATTGGAATGTCGGATATAATACTGAAGGAACTTGCATCGTATAACAACACTCAAGATATCTAAATACTCACAAAAATACTCTCGATAATATAGAGCGAGAAAACTTCAGTTTCTGGTGTGATTTTCAATTCTAACTTAAGCGCCTATTTATAAGAAAATGCTAGAATGCCATAGGACACTAAAATAATAAAATAATATTATTTATTTTATTTTTCAACATTCACGTCTACCCACCCAAAATGGCAGCCAACTTGGAACCAAGAATCAGCAGCCCACATCTGTTAAAACAAAAGTGGGTCCCACCCCATTTTTAATAAAATTATTTTATTTTCTGAAACTTCAACAATTCATAGAAAATAGCCCGTTTATCAGAAAAATACGAATTTTATGTCCATTCCACACGAAATCGAATTCTCTACAACTTTACAGAAGAAAGTTTTTCCAAATTCCCAACAAAAAATATCTGAAATCCACAAACGAATGATTTTTAACACCTTTTAAAATTCATAACAAATCATACGTTAATTTTTAACGGTTCAAAATTTGTGGACATATATCCAACTTATATATGTATAACATATCCAAAAATCACAACGATCCAACGGTCGGATTAAAATTATAACTCACGCAATAGAGCTTAAAGAACACCGATTTGATCTTTTAATACCTCCAATCCGTCGAAATTCTGATAAAACACCTCAACGTTAATTCCTTCATTTATAACCACATAAATAAATCCATCATTTGTATCCACATCAAATAAATATTTTCTTATCATATAAATCAATAATTAATTATTCACAAATAATATTACAGAATCACAATAATGACAACCAGGTGGTTCCTAGGAAAGAGGGGACTTTCTAGACATTGCCAATAATGCTTAATAATATTATTCAAATAATATGAATTATTGATCTGATAATGGAAAATATTGTGTCGTGACAATTATTGAAACAACAATAATATAAACTATCAACGCAACAATTATTGAATCAATAAAATAAAGTATTGAACAGTAATTACTATAACAATTATTGAGTAGTGCCTTCTTACGTAAGAATCAATAATTTAAAAATACTGTACAATACCGTGTGCTATTGTGCAACCACGCGTATTACTATATTTTAACCACCGGGTAATCCAACAGTGTTAACGGTAACCATTACGCCGTTATTTATAAAAACTCAAACTTGTCGTTTTTTTTCATCAAGCGATGTTATTTTGTTATGGGGCCCCTAAATGGCTCACATACCGTCGCATGCGGATATTCGAACAAAAAGAATATTCCACGACCAAACGAATATTCCCTAACAACAATAAGTATTTTATAGCCACTTGCTTATTTTGAAAAAAAAATTCATATATCACCCTTAACTTTACTTTTTATCAATTTAACCATTTACTGAATAATAATTATAAGAAAAATTGAATACTTTTATTTCATAAAATTTGGGGTCTTACATGAAATCTATGTGAGGTTTTATTTATTTAATAGTTCTAGATTGTAGCTAGCATGCAAGATAACAGATCTATTACATAACAACAGTCTAACAACAAAAGATCAAGCAGATCTATGCCGGTCAAACCATGTTAGAAGACATGGTGATTAGTTTTCTAGGTTACCTAGAAAACCGATTTCATGAACGTTCTACCTGGTTTGACCAGCCATTACTTCCAGCCTACATGATGTTTATGTGTTCTAAAGGCTTTAATCTACAGTCCATATACCAACCTTCAACATGAATACAACAACAATAACAAGGTAACTAATAACAGAAAGATCTAAGGGCGTGAACTTGCTGTCAGAGCCATCTGGGTAAGTTCTGAGTTACCCAGAAAGGCTTGGTCATGGTCGGTCAACTGACTTTGACCATCAATAACTTTCAATCTATACATGATCTGGAGTTGATTCAAGTACTAGATCAAATATCTCATAGCATACTACAACTACATACTTTCAAAACACAAAAATCATTAAAAATCATTGAGATCTGAGGTCTGACATTCATTGTCAGACAACAAAAATAAAATTTTCCAAATTTTTAAAAGCTTCAAATCTAAGCCTCTAAATGTTATGGATCTAACATCTAGCAACCCAGATCATCAATATATACTACATACAACATGTTTTAACACAAGAACTTAACATCTAACATCAAATCACATGAATATCAAGCTAGGGTTTTTGTACCTCTTTACACCTTGATTCTTGAATCTGATCTTTGATGGTTGTGCTTGGGTGTTCTAGGGACTTAGATATGGACTGAATCACTAAATATTTTCGTGGGTTTTTAAGAGAGATGGTCTAGGATGAGAGTATGGGTACAAATGGGGTAAATAATGCACTTTCTCTCTCTTGATCCTAATTTAAACTCATATGCAATGAATTTGGATGGTTAATGGCAGAGAGTTGGAATTGTTTAGCTCCTAACTGGACTAGGGTGGTGGCTTGTCAAGATTTGGCAAGATTTTGCTAGCAATAATTCAAGAATGGGACAAAAAGGGTATAGTGGTCATTTTATTAGTAATCTTAATGGTATTCTTGTCCATGGTACTTGAATCTAGGGTTTAATCACTAGATTTTAAACCTTAAGGTTTCCAAAATAACTAACTTCGCAAGAATTTATAATTAACTTACCCATAATAACTTCGTTCGGGTTTCTTGACAAACGCTCTCACTTAAACTACCGAATTTGACTTTGCTATAGGGTACATTCCACCCTTAAGTGCTTCGTCATATTCCTGATCCATGATTTGAATCATTATTCTCTGATCCATATCGAATTGGTGTTGGCGCTTCGGATGGGTAATTAGAATTCGATGTTGGATTCTCCCAATTGTTGTCCAAAAAGCAAAATCCATTTCATCTATTTTGACTTTATTGGATCGGATGTCTTTTTCGACAATATCAATGCGTCGTGCGGATTTTACCCATGCATAATCTATTCTCCTTCGTTTATTTGTTTCTGCTTTCATCAGATCTTTGATCAAAGCATTCTCAGATTCCAGCTCTAATATCTTATACTCTGCCAAAGAGTGCTTCTGTTCAAGCATCGCACATCGGGTAGCACAATTTAGAATTGTTGCATCTCTTTGCTCTACAACCGCCTGCCGTTCTTCCACCTGCTCTTCTAACTCATGAATACGATTTTGTAATTCTAAATTTTGATCATAAAATTCTTCTAATAAATTTTCCTCAGGTTCCTCTTCTTCCTCACTCTCAGCTTCTACCTCTGCGACTAGCTCGGGTGCAACTATTATTTCTTCACTCACCACGTAGATATATCTATATTCTTCTTCGTCTGACATCACATTAACCTGGTTAGTAATTAAAGGTGTCTCAATGGCCTCATTCACTCCATTGCTAACATTTTCAGCTGTCATTTTCAAACACTGCCACAAAACAAGAGTTAATTGACATATCACATATTATCCCTATACTCTAACCGACCAATTAAATATCAAATAAACTTAGGTAGGTCATACTAGCGAAGGAATTCCCCGTCTCTCCCCTCCTAGTTCTTATCTCACATCTTAGCCAAGGATCATATCCCTAAGCTTTAACACCAACTGTGACGCCCCCCAAAACTGGTATTCATCACCCATCTTGAGTCGCCAGATATATGGTACATAAATTCAAATATAACTTAATTATACAACAGTCATGTAAAATACGACGAAACATAATCTAAGAGTTTTAATACGTATATTGTCATCTAGACAGTATACAAACTCAATGGAGTCCTCATTACATTTATTGTCACACTATTTAATAGAATAGTGAGGACTACTAATGCTATCATCTGGACCGTCACTCCGTTCCCCGACTCGTCCCAGCTATATTCTCATTTCCTGAAGAGAACAGTGAAAGAAAGGGTGAGCTCAACTTGGCCAATAAGAAATATTATGACTAAGATAATGCAGAATAAATTATCGTTAGTCTTCAACAATGTTAAACTGATAAAATACAATAGACATCAAGTTTAACTGCAGCGGAATAAACAATCCATTAGAAAAATCAAGTAGAGAATAAAAATTACTATCTTCTATGATTTAAAAAGGTTTTCCATCAATTTTTATCGCCGAGACTCAGTTTAACAAATAAACCACATCTTTGAATCATTCTTATACCACGGGCCAAGGATATTCATTAAATCATCAACGGTCCTGACTATACTGAATAATCCCTAGTCATAATCATACCAAGTCCATCTCTGCACGTAAGTCAAAGATATAAAACTATAAAACCAACAACCAACAATCCATCTTTGCACGTAAGCCAAAGATATACAATTCAATATTCCACAGTCCATCTTTGCATGTAAGCCAAGATAACTTTTATCACCATATAAGCATGAGGATGATGACCATGATATAAACATTAATCAACTGAAAACAAGGATAAATATTAAAGACGTTAAATTTATCCAAATATTATCAATAACATAATAAATTCATAATCTAATATTATTAATATCATAACAATATTTTAATCACGTCATAAACTTATAAACAATTTATTTCAACTATTTATACTTTACCAAATAATGCATTTAATCATTCAAAATGCAATACTAATAAGATTTCATCACCAATGATCAAATCCCTTATAAAAAATCTACATATACCTTATATAGGATTTTCAAGCTATAAAATCCTATTTTCCAACTTTGTTACTTCACATAACATATTTAACTCATATATTCGTAACTAAATAATTTTCATGAAAAATACCAAATCAGTCCCAAAAATATTTCTTTTCTGGGATTTAGTAGAATATAGTCCCATAATGAACATATATTTTTCTCAAAATTTTTAAAATTCATTTACTATTTTTCAAAAATTAATTTCTAATTAATTCCTTAAAAAAATAGCTACCTCAAGTTTAACTCCAGAAATTCCCAAATCTTGGAAGGATCTTACACATGTTAACGTGAGCTTCCAATTTAAATTTTATGGTCATCGAATTTATAGAACTCCAGTTATAGCGTTTTTCGTCGGAAAAACCTAAATATTGAAATGGTCATAACTTGCTCATTTTAAGTCGGAAAGAGCTCATTTTGGACAGGAGGTACCTTATACCATATAATTTCATGTCCCAAAAGGCCGGAATTTTTCTCACAAATTAAGTGGCCGAAACAGCCCTTTTAATTTTATGGGCAATAACATTTTCGGTATTTGCAGCTTTTGACTCCTTTGCTAAAATCCGCCCACACAAAAATCTACAACACCTTTTCTAGTGATTCCACATGGAGATGATACAAAACTCATAGATCTAACTCTAAAACTTGACCACATTCAAAATTTCAAAATATAATAGGAGATATGGTCAATTGAATTTCATGTTCCGTTTTCGCCAAAATCTGATTTTTCAACCCTTTGTGATTTCTAAGAAACTTTCATGTTTTCACATAATAACCAACATAACTCATCATAACACTTATTAATACCACATATACCCATGATTTTATTATGACTCTCATCATAATCAATGTAAACAGATCATTTCCACAATTTAATAAGGAATTAATACAAAGATTCATTCACCATGCATGTGGTAATTAACATAGACAGGTTATTCTAACAGAATAATAAAGAATGGAATAACAGAAGGATTCACCATGCATGCGATAGAGACCACACAGACAGGTTATTGCTAACAGAATAATAAAGAATAGAACTAGGTCAGGTGTGATCCTCACCAACAGGATATTCCAACAGAATAATAAAGAACGGAACCAGGTGAGGCGAAATTCGCACCGACATGATATTCCAACAGAATAATAAATAATGGAACCAGGTCCGACGTAAACACACAGACAGGATATTTTGACAAAATAATAAATAATAGAACCAGGTCCGGCGTAAAATGCACAGACAGGATATTCCGACAGAATAGTAAAAATGGAATAATAGAAGAATTTCACTATGTATGCAGTTCTTTGCATATACAGGTTATTCCAACATAATAATAAAGAATGGAATAACAGAAGAAGTTCACCATGTATGCGGTACTTTGCATAAACAGGTTATTCCAACATAATAATAAAGAATGGAATAACAGAAGTTCTCTTCATGAATAAGAAAGAAATAATACCCATTACCTCAAAAGAAAACTGGATTCTGGAATAGTGAGGTAGCAAACTTCTCTTCTTCTTTCTCTCTATAATTTCTCTCTATAATAATTGCTCTATAGCTTTTGTGAATTGGTGAGAAATAAAAGAAGAATGAGCTTCTATTTATAGGAAAATATATTTTCGATAATTGCACGTTTTCGGGCTCGAAATATTATAGTACAATACCTCCAACTTTTCTTTCATTTTTAATTCAGTCATCCAAGTATTATCAAACTTGCAACACCTTCCCTAATAGTAAATCATGTGAATCAATAGTAAATCATGTGATTCAATAGTTCTAAACATGTAAAAAAATTAATTACAGTATAGTACCTCCATCTATACCTCTATTTTTAACTTAGTCATACAAGTATTATCAATCTTGCACCAACTCCCCTAATAGTATAAGAATGTGATTCAATAGTACACACATGTGAACAAATAGTTATATGAGCATGTGAATTAGTAGCAATTAATTGCTCATTTACCCGATTAATTATCTGGTTGGTCAATATAACTTCCAGACATTAATTACTATCGAAATAAATATCGATTTCCATTAATACTAAAAATCCCAACACAATGGAAATATTTTTCTCAAAAATTTCATTTTTGAAATTTCGAAGTTTGACTTTTTATGAAAAAGTCAACTGTTGACTTTTTTGTCCAAAAAGTCAACCTCGAAAAATTTTGTGTTTGTAGTCTATTTCTACTAATTTCATCGTTTCGGACTCAAATATCACGTCCGCGTCTCCAATTCAACTCCGAACTCAAATTTGATTATAATAACATTCATCATTAATATCATAACTCACAATATTTAACAACCAGGTCGTTCTCAGGAAAGAGGGGGTTTTCCAATAAGAATTTCTCCCTATTGGCACGTAATTAGGTGACCAAACCTCTCCTTGGCAGAACTTCTAGACATTGTAAATATTGCAATTTAATAATATGAATAACTTTGTCGTCTCAATTATTAATTTAATAATATAACATATAATACAGATGATACTGTGACAATAATTGAATCAATAATATGAGAGATATGATGCAACAATTATTGTAACAATAATTGAGTATAACTGAGTGACTTATTACGTACGCATCAATAACCAATACCGGGGGCTTATTAGAAGCCACCTGTTATTCTGTACTTTTACTACATGAGGTAGTTCAACAGTTTTAACGGTAAAACTTCTGTGGTTATTTTCATAAAAATAATTCTGTCGTTTTATTACTACGACAATACTTCCGTTGTGGTTTACCAATGATTGTGCCGTCGTACGAATATTCCCTGTTAAAACGAATATTCCTCGACTAATCGAATATTATATAACAACTTGCGTACTTTGTAAAATTTATAAATATTACCCATAACTATAACGTTATCTCAAATCCACACCAAAATTTTGAAAAAAATATTTTGAGAAAATTAAATCTTTATTCGTAAAATCTGGGGTCTCACATGAAATTTAAGATTCTATATAATAACTTTGATGAAGCGAATAACAAAATAAAATTGATTCAGAGATGTGTAAATGATAAGGGTTTTGATTCAGGGAATTGAAGTAAGAAGACATAAACGTTTAAATTATTCTGTATTTTATTAAGTTTAACATCGAATAACGATGTAAAATCAGAAGTTAGACGTATTATTAATGACCGAAGTCAATAATTGAGTTGTATGAATTTTGGGGTCATTACAGTTGGTATCAAAGCTGATAGGTTAGAAACCTTAGGTAAGAGTACCTTAGGCTATAATCTTAAAGGAGAGAGGTGAAGATAATGAAAGAATAAGCTCAAATAGAGTTTGAACAATAAGAAGTAGTTTAACAAATTTATAAAGAATGGATTAAAACATGCGTGAGAGGATTCAAAGAAGAATCTCGCAGAGTTATAAGGAATATAAATGTGGGGTTACCCGACTCCAATAAAAAGGATGTAAGGTGATAATAAATAGACAATGTCTATAAGAAGAGAATGATAAAGAAGTTAAGAATAAAAAGTTATATTTAAGTATGGTACAATTGTACTCTTTAATAGTTGATGTATGGTATCTGGGCTAAACGATTCCTTTATAGAGCGGAGGTATATACGAACTAGCAACTCAGAACCTAGTTTGTTGGTTATTTGTGGGAAATCACTCAGCGTACCATATTGAAACTATTAGAGACTCGATGTGTACCAAGTATAGAAAATGGATACGTATGGTGAAAATGTGGAACTCGAATGAAATGTTGAGCAATGTAAATGAAGTTTGAAATTCTTAAAGGAAGGATTGTTATATAAACAAGAAAATTCAAAAAAGAATCTTGAAGAGATATGAAGATAAGAAATAAGAGTTACCTAACTCCAATAGCCAAGATAACGAATAATGGTGAATAGACAAAGTCTGTAAGATTAAAAGCATAAATGAAATTGTAAATGATGAAAAAGGAAAGAAAGATGATCGTAAAACAAAACGATCATGAGTGAAGAAAAGAATTTTAATTGATATGATTATATAATAAGATCACGACGTGATCTGTTTAAGATGGTCTATAATGTTTGAATAATTATAGCTTGATGCTATAAAGATAATGTACTATGATATAGTACGAGATAAACTCACGAGGAGTTATAGATAATGTGATACGAGGAATTCGTATTGAGCAAGTTAAGGGCAAGTTAAGAATAAGTTAAGAGTAAGATAGAGTTAGGTGGGATTTTAATTGAGGACTCATGTGATGGCTGAGTTGTACAAATCTTTGTATGGGCGAGGGTTTTGTACTTGCACTCGGTTTATCACATTGATATTAATTGGAATGTCGATGTCGCGCTATCAATGTATATGTGGTGAAAAGGTGATTATTTTCTCATGTGTATATTTGATAGTTAGAAACTATTAAGATTAGTTAGATATTACTAGGATTAGGTGCGGTTCTTAAAACTAATGCATATGGTAAGTTCGTGACTCATAATAATATGGTATGTTTTGAACCCCTCAGTGAATAGACGCCTATGGTCTGACTAGGATAAGTTCTTAAACTCATATTATTGTGGCAAGTTCCTGAACTTCCAATGTGTGGTAAGTTTGATGAACTATATTGGGGGGTATAGGAAGATGATAAGTTGAAATACAAGAATATTTAGTATAAGAGCATTGGTGGTGCTAGAAATAAAAAGAATTAGTTAGTAATAAGGTAATGGAGTAAAGATTGAAATTAATGGAGAAAATTAGATATTCCAAATCTTCTAACTTTGCTAGATTTTTGAAATTTATTGACTTTGTCTTGATGTTTGCACTTCTATTTTTCTTGAAAAACATTGGATCAAATGATGGAACCAATGACTTTTAAAAAAAATACCGTTATTCGTATGTTTATGCTAATTATTTTGGCTAGAAAAAAATGAGTTAAAAATATCAAAATGTATTTTGTTTCTTTTTCCGTAGTCAATAAGGCATCACTAAATATAATGCTAATTTGATAAACGAGGAAGTCATCAATGAAATTGAACCTGGTGTTGGATGTGATCATAAGATCATCAGCCTACTATGGTATGATGTAGCATGCCAAAGTCATATAATGATTGAATCCTCAACGTACTATTGAGAAAGTTCGGTATCATGTTATCATAAAAGGATTTTTGGTTTTCTTTAAACTAAGAAAGATATACCATATGAATTGGATAAAACTATTTTGATTGATGTTCGAGTTGTTGTTAGAAGTCTATGATATTTGATTCAGCTAGACAAATATTGAAAGATGTTTATGCAGTTCAAGCGTTTCTTGAGAAGTTATGCCAAACCAAATTGTTTTAGTGCGAATTCAGATGTTGAAAGGCTAAGATGAACAACCCTTTTATAGGGAAGTACGCGGAAGCGTTTAGATGTTTGTGTACAATATGTGCTACGAAGGGCTTAACATTCTAAGTACGGGAGTCCCTATAGTCTAATGACTATTTAAGTTTAACTTGAAAGAGCACTTACAACTATGGAAAAAGTGCACAATACATCATATGAAGGGCTTAACACCCTAAGTACGGGAGTCCCTACAGTCAAATGACTGTCAAGGGTTAAGTTTAATGAACTACTTATAACCATGGACGTAGTTCAAGGTCTTGTGACCCCTCAGCATGATTTGGAATCTTTTAAATTCCCGAGTTATTCATACTAGTTTCCAATTATTGAACAATTGTGGAAGATTCATGTTGTTCTGCAAGATGGAAGTGAAAAGGAGAGTATTCCTTAGAAAGAAGTAAGTCGTAGAATGTGACACTGAATGATGAATATATTGAATAAGTGAGAAAATAAATTTTAAAATGAGAAGGAGATGAGTTATTAAAGAATAATGTAAAACTTTTAATAGAAAAGTTAATAATTGTAGAAAGATCTTTGTGGAAAGAAAGTATTTATAGAACCCAATGAATGAATAAAGTATTAACGTAAAATCTATTTTGATAGATTGAATGAATGAAGAGTAATAAATAAATTTTCGAGGAAGAAATTTGTAGAAGAAGGGGTGAATGTAATGTCCCGAGAGTTTGAGAATCTAGTACATGATAATGATCCTTAGAGAAAGGAAATGAATGAGTTAAAGAATATATAATACTCAAAAAAAAATTGAGTTCAAGCGAAAGTTATGAAATAAAACATAGAATTTGTTGAAGAAATTAATGTAGTAAGAAATATAAAACTTATATTAAGGTAATGTGTTGAAGTCATTCAACGAAGAGATTTGATGAAAACCTGAGGAAGGTAGGGTTTCGGTGATTCCGATGACGGAATCCTTATAAGGTGGGAAGAATGTAACAATACAGAACTTTATTTATAAGTTCAAATATTTATTGAATTAAATAAATATTTTTAATTGATGTGTTTGTTATTTAGTAAATATTTATTAGATTATTTATTAGTAAGTAAATAATTCATGAGTTATAGAAATTAACTTAATTAAGATAAAAGAGTGATGGATTAAATTTATGAGATAATACTCTAATTTAACTTAATAACTAAATTAGAGAGTTGTTAAGGATTATATAGTTTGGTAGAATGTTGTTTTAATTTAATTTAGTAATTAAAGTGATTTTTTAATTTATTAAGTAAAATTATAATGAAAATTATAATTTTGTGGTAATTAATTTTATTTATTTAATTAAGATTGGATATAGAAATCCAAGTAAACAATGTGGGACAATAAACTATATTATAAATGACTTATGAAAATAAATTAAAAGAGTTTTAATTTGATTTTACCAAACAAAGCCTTAGAGCTTTTGCAATTCGTATTTTAATCTTGCTTTGCCAAACAAGGCATAAGCAATGATTAAGTCATTATTTTAATAGGTTTTTCCAAACAAGGCCTTATGGCTTTTAAAGTTAAAATAAAATAACTGATATGTATTTAGTAGCTTTATTATTATACGTTAGTTAAATTTTTTTTATATTAGTATCTGTTTTAGTTTTACGTTAAGTGTTGGCTTAAGCCTAAGAAAGAACAGAAGGAAGAAAGAAGAGAGAAAAGAAAGAGCTCTAGAGAGAGTTTGAGAGAAGAAGTTTTGCAAGAACAAGGAGCAGTAATCAAAAGTTGTGTTATTATCTTTTAGCAAAGGTATAATCTTTCTTCCCAAAGTTTTATTTTTCTTTTAAGGTTCTAGTTTCTTTTATATGAAAAGTTCTCTATAAAAGTTATTTGGGTAGTAATTATGATTATATATTTAGTATATATAATAAATTATAGATAAATTGTTTTCATATGTTTAGTATAAGATTTAGATTAGTTTAATTCATGTAAATATGATATATATGGAGAAAGATATTTAATAAGTTGAAATATATATGAATATAACTTATTTTGAAGTCAAAATTGATGTTTAATTCATAGTATAATGTATAAATTGGCTATTGATTGTGAAAATACATGAAGAAACAAAAACAAAGTAATTAAAACTAACTGTTTTGGTTGTAAAATGAATTCACAATGTGGAATTTCGGTATGAATGTCAGAAAAAGAAGAAATAATAGAAATAGTGAAATTAAAGGTTGTAATTTTGATGTTTATGTTGTTTATGTGGTTAGAAACGTGTTAGAAACATTAGTTTATGTTTCTGGAAACATATTACAACTTAGGTAAGTTAGAATGATAGTTAGAAAGGAGTTTTTAGGCCTAACTTGGCTTTCTGCAGTATTTGTTCTCGAACTGCAGAAGGTACCCCCGCCCCGGCGGACTATTATAGTGCAAAACCCTTGCCCCGGCGGTGGGGGGGGGAGTAGTCTGACTTACATCTTTTGAGAAAATCTGACCGAATATGTTTTAGTAAATTAGGCATAACGTTTTCATATGAACTCCGATTGAGGCGATTCAAGATTATCCGGAACGATAAAGAATAGAACTAAAACTTTTATTCTTTAAGTGCTTCGAGTTAAGGTCGGGAACAGGGGTCAAAATGGTCATCTTTAGGACTGTTGTGTTTTTGGGGACAATCGGAGGGCGTCGGGCATGCACATATGCAAGTGTAGTGCTTTTGATGATAAAAGATGTTGTTCTATTTTATAAAACATGAATGATAGTAAACATAATGTTGCTTAACATTAATAAATGATGTATTAGATAAGTTGTATAAGCATACTAAGAATACACAAGGGGGCCAAATCGGGCGTGCGACGAATAAACGTCGAAACGCCGTAATAAATCTTAATGAACTTAAAAAGTGATTTAAGTCAAATGAAATGGATATTATAAGATATGAAATGGGTTTAATATAAAACCAACAATGATTCCTAGCAAGACTTAAAAACTTGAATGAACTTTAAGTATGAAATATAGTGAGATATAAGTCGAAAGTTAACACAATCAAATTGAACATTGTGTATTGATTAATAAGAAGGGTCATGGGATGTAGAGTAAAGTTTACATTACAACTACTATGCGTTGCTATGTGACTAATAGTTGATGTGTATGATTATATAATTTTGTAGGGCACGTGAAGTGCAGATAACTGTAAGTTGTTAAACTATTATTGGTAAACAACGATCAAGGCAAGTCTTTCAGTTCCTATTTGCTATGTGAACTTGATGATGAACTATTTTAAATCTTTATTACAAATAGCATGATATTTTATATATATTTGGAAAGTATGAAACATTAAGGTCAATCTATGACTATGATGATTGAGCTATGAATGCTGATTGAGTAAGGAACTCAATCTTTATACTTGTTATATGAACTGCAGCATGTATATTATGTTAGTCCAATGTTTATAAGATGTATGTTGAACATGCTATTATGTGTTATGTGATGCATGAAAACTGTTAGATTTTGCTGGGTTGTCGAGCTCAACCTTGCAAATAACCACTTTTTAAGGTTAAGGATTCTAGGTAAAGTTATGTGCTAATTGAAAGACATGAATCAAATATGATACTTGAAGATTTATACACTTTGGCTAAGTTGTTATTATTTGAACCATGTTTAAGGTTCCAAAGAATGTATAATGTTTAATAGATGTGGAGTTATAAAGTTTAAGTTTTGGTTGTTGTATGAAATGGTATTGAACCTGGATGTAAGTTTTATTTATTAACTCTGATAAGGTGAGTAATAACCTAAGTATGGTTCAAAGGTAGGTAAAGATAAAGGTTTTGGGTAATGTACTTGATAAATCACAATAATTATGTAATAATAAACTGTAAAGTTTGAGTTATTTGATGTGTAAAGGTTATCGGATTGAAATGTAAGATTCTATATAATAACTTTGATGAAGTGAATCACAAAATAAAATTGATTCAGAGATGTGTAAATTATAAAGGTTTTGATTCAGGGAATTAAAGTAAGAAGACATAAAAGTTTAAATTATTCTGCAATTTATTAAGTTTACCATCGAATAATGATGTAAAATCAGAAGTTAGGCGTATTATTAACGACCGAAGTCGATAATTGAGTTGTATGATTTTTGGGGTCGTTACAGGTTCAAGTTGATGTAATCAAACACATTATTCATTATTCAATAAACTTGTGAGGTTATTCTCTACTTTTGGTTCTTTGAAGAATTCGTTAGTATATTTTTAGTTATTTCTTTGAGATTCAATTTGACTTATCATACAACAATTCATAGTTGTGTGTGGCGTCTTCTACCGCATCAATCGTCAATTGTACCGAGATTACTGCTTCAATATATGCGAGGGGTCAAGGTGTCGTTGGTGTCCATTCAACGCAAGTTTTCGAACGCGAGCAATTATACCAAGATTACCGTCTACATATAGACGAGGGGTTAAGGTGTTGCAAGTAGTTCACTCAACAACTGTGCTAGAAGCGATCCAGGCGATGACCACCTCACGCAAGCGTGCCGTGGAGTCTATCACAACAGGGATTCAAAGAGTTCGGAGACTTGCTTAAGCGAGGGGAAGATGTTAGACACTCCCAACTTCCATGAAACATGGTTACCTCATTCCTAATATTTTTCCTATGATTTAAATAAATTGTCATGTAAAGAAATATAAAAGTGTGTGCTTAGTGTTTCATATCTAGGTGAATCATGTTGTGTATGCCTAAAATATGGTATTCCCTAAATTTATCTAAGTGCGTTGTCTTGAAAACAATTTGAACTTATTTTCCTTAGAACAATGGATTTTGATTTGTAAATCTTTTGAAAACTTGAACTTATGTGAATGTTTTTAGAAATGTTGTTTTGAAATTTTGTGTTTTCAAAATGGTAATAAATGTATAGATTTGTAGGAAATTAATACTTTGAAGATTGGTCATATGCAAATAGACTTTTAAATTTGGAAAATATTTTTATTGTATATTGAAATAGTGATGAAAATTAGTCTTAAATGAAGAAAATTATTTTCAAAACCCTCTTGTCAAATAGGAAACAAGACTAAACTATTTTAAATTTTAGCCTAAAATCAATTTAATAACCTAGTTGATTGATTAATTTTTGAAATATCTTCTGATTTTTTGTTTGAAAAATATTTTTCACGTAACAAAATTTAACCAAACATAAAAAATAGTGTTGGAACTACCCATGGGCATGTAAGTCATTCAAGTAACTCCAAGCATATCAAAATAACAAACATCACTATGTAAGGGTCTTAAACCAAATTATTGTGCATGAAAGCTATTTAAATTGTTTTAAGACCCAAACAGAATTACAAGGTACCAAACTCAATAATTACGACCATTTCTCTAAGTTCATCAGAAAAATATACTTCAATTACCATTAAACATAAAGTTTTAGCGCCTTAGAATCATTCCTAAACTTACATAATACATAATCAAGCCCAACAAAATATTAAGATCTTTAAAGGGAATTTAGACTTTAGGAAAAGGGATTCATTGTGACAATCCGAAAATTTATAAAATCTTGAACGATTAAATTAAAGGTTAAAGAATAAAACCTAGACTTGAAATAGAGGAATGAATAAATTTTTTTTGAAAAACCTATACGTTTTAAAATAATTTAGAGAAATTAAATGGGAGTGATGGAAATTTAAAAAGTAATGAGAAGATGAAGAATTATATGAGATATGTGGAGAATGAGTAAATATTTTAACCAAATCTATGTGTTAAGGTTTAAATGTGAGAAAATATAGGTTACGAAAATCAAAAAACCCTAGAATGAATTTATATGTACCCTTGAAGTAAATTAAAGATAAGGTATTAGGGCACCTTTAAATTTATGAGAATTAAATAGTGAAAGAGATTATGTAACAACGTATGTCAAAATTTATTAAGGAAATAAATTTCAAAGAAAGAGATATTAAAAGGACAAAGAAAATGTGTATATATATAGATACGTATATACTTAAAAATGTGCTATTTATATTTCTAGCCAAAAGAAGTATGATTAATTAAAATTAATCATACAAGAATAAATGAAAAGTTTAATTATAGAAGCTTGTGAAAAATTAGGCTTTGAATGGTAATTTAATAGAATCCAAAAATATTAAATTGAGAATAGATAAGCTAGGTATTATGATGATAATTAAGTTAAGTCTACCTAGTAGTCAAATATTACAAATTTAATAAAAGTCCAAAATTAAGAATATGACTAATCGAATTCACATAGACGACAAACCGAATTCACGTATATGGCAAACCATATGAAGCAAGCTTCGATATTAAAAAAACTTGTAAAAATGATGCAACTTATTAATATGGTATTTAAATTGAAAAGTTAGATTAATATAGTCCATTATGTCAAGCCATTTAAAAGGCTTATTGAATGTAGCAAACCGTATTAAGAAATTTTAATAGGCATTGAATTAAATGTCTAGCCTAATACATGAATATATCAAGGGAGTAAATATATTGTGACTCATGTGGAGTATGTATATTATTAAATAAATATATATTATGTGTGACGCCCCCATAATAAGTATACATCACCCATCTTGGGTCGACAGATACATGGTACAGAATTCAAATACAAACTTAATTATACAACTGTCGTGTAAAATACGACAAAACATAGCTGAGAGTTTTAACACAAATATTGTCTTCAAGACAATATTCAAACTCAAATTCAATCCTCATTACAACTATTATCACACTATTTTATAGAATAGTGAGGACTACTATGGCAACCATCTAGGACCGTCACTCCATTCCCACACTAGTCCTAAATATATTCTCATTTCTTGAAGAGAACAGTGAAAGAAAAGGGTGAGCTCAACTAGCCCGATAAAAAATATTATGAATAAGATAATACATAATAAATTATTCTTTACCTTCAATTGTATAACAACTGATAGAATACAATAGACAACAAGTTTTAGATCAACAACTACAGTAGAATAAGCAATCCATTAGAAGAGTCAAGTAGAGTATGATATCTACTATCTTCTATGATTTAAAAGTTTATCATCAATTTTATCGCTATAATACCCATTAACAGTTCTTTATTATACCCAAGACAAAGAGAACATTCATCACCTGTCTTCACCTGAACCACCAAAGATTATAGTTAAATTCAAAACTAATGTTTATAATAATGTGAATCAATAGTTTCTCCTTGCCACAAAGGCTTAATAGAACGTTCACTCAATATCCTTACCCCAAAGGCTAAAGACATTCAAGTGTAATAATAATGATCATACCAATCAGTTGTCTATCTTTGCACTACGGGCAAAAGATATTCAACTATAATACCAATGGTCATGATCATACCAATCAATTGTCTGTCAGCGCACTACGTCCAAAGACATTCAACTGTTAACTAATGGTCATGATCCTGCCAATCACATCATCGAATTATCCATGCACTACGACCAAGGATATTCGTTAGTATCACCAGTGGTCATGATCATGTCATACACTTGTCCATCTTTGCACTATGGGCCAAAGCTATCAATCAACAATTCATCTTTGCACTACGACCAAAGATATCAATCAACAGTTCTTCTTTGCACTACGGACCAAAGACATACAACTGTAAAACCAATAACCAACGGTCCATCTATGCACTACGTGCCAAAGATGACTTTCAACATAATATAAGAATGAGGATCATGACAATGATATATGGAATCAATCAAGTGAAATAAAGGACAAATATTAAATATTTATAATTCAATTTATCTAGAGTTCAAGAATATCTAAATTGTCAACATGATCACCAATTGTGGAGTAAAATTCAAGAATAATATTCATGTATCAAAAATTAATTTGGACAGAAAAGAATCATTTTTTTGTCGTGAATAGTACTTCATGAATAGTACCCCGTGAATAGTATTTTGTGAATAATACTTTATGAATAGTACTTCATGAATAGTATTTCATAAATAGTATCCTATGAATAGTACTTCGTGAATAGTACCCCCGAGTGAATAATACCCGAGTGAATAACACCCCGTAAATAACACTCTGAGTTAATAGTACCATGTAAATAATACTCTGAGTGAATAGTACCACATAAATAATATCTCGAGTGAATAGTACCCCGTAAATAATACTGCGAGTGAATACTACCCGAGTGAATAGTACCCAAGTTAATAATACCCCGTAAATAATACCCCGAGTGAATAGTACTCGAGTGAATAGTAAGAAATAATAACCTTATGAATAATAAATAAATAACACCCCTTACAACTATTGAACGAAAATAATATTCTTTACGAATATTGAACGAAGATATTATTCCTTACGAATATTAAAAGAAGATAATATTTTTTGCGAATATTGAAAGAAAAAAAATTTCTTACGAATACTGAAAAATAATATCGTAAGCAAATATAAAATAACTAATACCCCTTACCTCAAAAAAGAGTGTAACAATCAAGAATTTTATTTATAATTTCAAATATTTATTGAATTAAATAAATATTTTTAATTGATGTGTTTGTTATTTAGTAGATATTTCTTGGATTATTTATTAGTAAGTAAATAATTCATGAGTTATAGAAATTAACGTAATTAAGATAAATGTGTGATGAATTAAATTTTTGAGATAATACTCTAATTTAACTTAATAACTAAATTAGAGAGTTGTTAAGGAGTATATTGTTTGGTATAATGTTGTTTTAATTTAATTTAGTAATTAAAGTGATATGTTAATTTATTAAGTAAAATTATAATGAAAATTATAATTTTGTGGTAATTAGTTTTGTTTATTTAATTAAGATTGGATATGGAATTCCAAGTAAACAATGTGGGACAATAAACTATATTATAAATGACTAATGAAAATAAATTAAAAAAGTTTTAATTTGGTTTTAACAAACAAAGTCTTAGAGCTTTTGAAATTCTTATTTTAATCTTGTTTTGCCAAACAAGGCTTAAGGAATGATTAAGTCATTATATTAATAGCTTTTGCCAAACAAGGCCTTATGGCTTTTAAATTTAAAATAAGAATAACTGATATGTATTTAGTAGCCTTATTATTATACGTCAGTTTTATTTTTTTTATGTTAGCGTCTATTTTAGTTTTACGTTAAGTGTTGACTAAAGCTTAAGAAAGAACAGAAGGAAGAAAGAAGAGAGAAAAGGGAGAGCTCTAGAGAAAGTTTGAGAGAGAGTTTGAGAGAAGATGTTTTGCAGGAACAAGAAGTAGTAATTAAAAGATGTGGTATTATCTTTTAGCAAAGGTATAATCTTTCTTCCCAAAGTTCTAGTTTTCTTTTATGGTTCTAGTTTCTTTTATATGAAAAGTTCTCTATAAAGTTATTTGGGTAGTAATTATGGTTGTGATAACCCGGGATTTCGAATAATCCGAATTTTTTTGAATAATTTTTTTTTTAATATTAATATTGACTGTTAATGTTGTGCTGTGTATTTGTGATACGAGTTTAGAGAATGAGTCAATTTGTGTATTGACTGAGAAAATAAGAGTAGAGTTGTGCTTAACTGAGAATAGAAACCCTAACCCTAAGTTCGGATAGGGATTCGATAGAAAATACAGTTATTATAACTGTATCGTTGAGTACATGTTTGTACTGTATAGAATTTTGATCAGTGATTGATTGAGTAGTGTATAACATTAATAAACCCTAAGGAGAGATTAGAAACCCTAATCTCAGGTTTAGAAACCCTAACGTACAGTTAGGAACCCTAAACGAAAGCCGAGAAATCCTAAATTCATATTCAGGAACCCTAAAACCCTAATTAGGAAACCCTAATTAGAATTATCAAACCCTAATTGAGAGAATTAAGGAGAATGATGTTAATTGACTAGAATACCCTTAAATTTATAAGGGAAATTATGAAATTACCCTTTTAAGGGTGAAAAGACCAAAATACCCCTTAACTTAAAACTTAAGTTAAGAGAATTCTAGAATGTGGTGACTGACCAATGTTGGATAAGCCCATGTGCTCTTAAAATCTTACCAAATCTGATCTTCCATGACACCTAGCATTGCTTAGATTCATTGTATCTAAGATTATAAGAATTAAAGAGAGAGAAAATGTGTAAAACTTGCTCATTTGTGTTCTAACACTCCACCCATTTTTCTCTCACTAAACCCATGAAAAGTTTAAGTGTTTCAGTCCCTAGATCACCCTCTTAAACATCAAGATCAATGGAGAAGAGCTTAGATCAAATATTTAAAACTAAAAGGTATAAACCCTAACCCTACTTTGATCTTGTATGCTTAAGAAAAATTTGTGTTTATGTGTTTAGATACATGTTAGATGATGTTTTATGATGATCCATGGTGATATACCATGGATCTATAGCATCAAAAGGCCTTAAAGACCAAGTTTTCAAAAACTGTTAGAACCGTAGAAAGTGTTCTGACAACCATATGTCAGTGACAACAAATCTTTCTCTATTATTGTTTTGGGTTGTTTTATGTTTTAGACTTGTAGTCTCGCATGAGGACTGTAATCTGGAAGTGAAATCATAGTTATTCCATGTCCACACTGTGACGCCCCCAAAATAGGTATACATCACCCATTCTGAGTTGTCAATACATGGTACAGAAACAACTACAACTTTATTATTACAATCAGAAAGCTGTGAGTTTGAATACAAATATTATCTTCTAGACAATATCTATACTCAAATAAATCCTCATCACATTTATTGATACATTATTTTACAAAAATGGTGAGGACTACTAAACAACTCTTTCTAGAACCTTCATTCCATATCCCGACTCGTACTCGCTATATTCTCGCCTCCTGAGAAGAAAAATGGAACAAAAAAGAAAAAGGGTGAGCTCAACTAGCCCAGTAAAGAATATTATGACTAAGATAATATACAACAAATTATCGTTAGTCTTCAACAGGGAAAAATCTAATAGAATACAATAAACAACAAATTTTAAATCAATATTCGCAATGAAATAATAATTCATTAGAAGAGTTAAGTAGAGAATGCAAACTACTATCTTCTATGTATGAATTTAAAAGTTCATAAATCATCTTTTATCCTCGTAACATCAATCAATATACATCCGAATCAAATATTCATCTTTGCACTACAGCCAAAGATATTCATCGATTGGTCATGTTCATCTAAACGACTGTTCATCTTTGCACTACGGGCCAAAGATATTCTTCAGAAATCATTCATCTTTGCACTACAGGCTAAAGATATTCCATAATATCATCATTTAAGGCTGAAGATGATGATTTTTTTTAAAAGAAACGAATCCAAATTGAAACAAAATGACAAGGATTAAGGATTAAGGATTCGTACTTGGTTTTATCCACGCCCAAAAATACCTCAAAAATAATCATAGTGGTGTAAAATTCAAGAATGATCAAAACATGGATACAATCAAAGCTAGTATCCCGAATAGATATTTTGAACGAAAAGGAAAATTTTCATTTTTAGATGAATAGTGCCAGATTCGTAAATAAGTGTCAGATATCGTGAATAGTCAGATATCGTGAATAGTAACTCCGACACCAAAAGTTCCAAATTTGATAAAACTTCAGATCAATATTTCAAAGATAATGATATTGAAGAAATAATATCATTCTGAAAAAAAAATAATATCCCTTACTCGAAAAGATCAAGATTTAAATTTAAAACACAGGATATAGGCTATGACTTGGACTTGCACAGTATAACAATACTCAAAGTATACTCAAAATACTCACAAGAATACTCGATAATATAGAGAGAAAACTTGATTTCGGTGTGATTTTCAATTCTAACCTAAGCACCCTATTTATAGGAAATTGCTTAGAATACCAAAGTAGAAAATTTAATAAATTAATAATATTATTTTTCAAATTTCCTACGCCCACTAATTTGGTCCAAGACATCACCACCATGTGACAAAACATTAAAACGTTTTTCTTAATTTAAATAATTAAAACTTCCAAAAATTAATTATTTCGGAGCTTCGGAACTTCAATAATTCACAATAAATAGCCCTTTTATCAAAAAATTTGAATCTCAAGACTTTTTATAGGAAATTCAATTCTCTACAACTTTGAAGAAGAAAGTTTTTCCAAATTCCAAACAGAAATTGACCGAAATCCACAAATGGGCGATTTTACAGGCTATAATCAAATTTCAGTCAATAAATGGAGTCCACCAACATGTTTAACATGTTATAAACATTTATTGCAACAAAAATACTCCTCCTCCTCGTATACTCATATATCCCACATTCGTTGTAAAAATATCACCATTATTATATTATTAAAATATAATAATATATTTAAATGAATTATTTTATCAGAAAAAGATAAAATTTCAATTTTCAACAATTGTCACATTAAAAATTTTCTCCATCTATATCCACATAAAATCAATATTTTCCTCATCATATGAATCAATAATTAATTATTCACAAATAATATTACAGAATCACAATATTGACAACCAGGCGGTTCTCAGAAAGGGGTTTTCAATAAGAATTTCTCCATCTTGGCGCCGCAATTAGGTGACCAAACCTCTCCTTAGACAGAACTTTCTAGACATTGCCAATAATGTTATCTAATAATATTATTCAGATAATATGAATTATTGCTTCGATAATGAAAAATACTGTGTAATGACAATTATTGAAACAACAGCAATATAAAATATCAACGCAACAATTATTAAATCAATAAAATACTGAACAGTAATTACTGTAACCATTATTGAGTAGTGCCTTCTTACGTAAACTAATTATGAATTCACTTTGCATGACTTATCATAGCTTAAATCTTTTAACCATCATCCTTTCTTCTTATTATCTTACAATCTTATTAAAGTAAACATATGCGAAGTTCATCTAAGTTCCTCAAGAGTTCACAACTTAATTAAGTTTAAAGTACTTATTCATAACTTATACGGCTTATTAAGACTTAAGCTCTTAGATTACTCATTCCTATCATTCCTTAGCATACATGTTCTACCATTACCCATCTCCCTACCAATGGAAGAGAAAGAGATTCATGGTTTAAGTTCTTACCCTTGAATATCACTTGACTAAGCTTTAATCTCCTTCTTGCTTCTTGAATTATGAATATTAGCTTTCTAGCTTATTCTTACTTATTCTCTCCAACCAATAAGTTGCTTATCTTGAGAGGAGTTGGGAGAAATTTATCAACCAACAAATGAAGTGAGGCTTCTCTATTTATAGGCAATCCTAAGTTAGGGCATTATGGACATTTAGGCCATCCCACCTCCTTAATCACCTCCTTACTATTCATTACCTAGCTATTAAGTAAACTTGTCCATTAAGTCTACTTGATCATCACACTTACTTAGCCTTTAAGTATACTTGCTAGTCACCTAGCTTATCCATTACTTGCTCATCACAACTTTTACTTGTTCACTACACATAAGCAATTTACTTTATCATCACACATAAGCACTTTACTTAGCCTTTAAGTTACTTAACTTATCATTTGCTTAACACTTAAGTCTACTTGCTCAACACACTTAATTCTTGGTCATCAATTCACCCATGGGTTGCCCCATGGTTCAAACTTTATCCATTAGATCTTATCTTGGGCTTTACAATCAATTAGCTTAATTAACTTATCTTATACATTGGGCTTGCAATAACAATTCTTTGAGCTTTATCATTATCTTGCATTGGGCTTACACATCTCTATACTTGCGCCTTATCAATATCTCATTGGACTTTACAATTTCTTACTCAATCCTACAAGTCCATTACATTTGGCTTAAAGCCTTATAACGTATAATTTACGTATTAATCTCGTATTCCACATCATATTCTTATTCACATACGACATACCATCATTCATTCATACTTGTATAACACCTCGTATTATACTCATATTCATTACCTCGTATAATACCTACATATTATATGATCAACACTTTAATTCATTATACATATTACATTTTCTTCTCAGAACTCACTTTCCCTAATCGTTAGGTTTTAAGTCCGCGGGCGAAAAACTGCGTTTGCCATAACTGAAATATTATGGGATATTCTATCTCACCTCGATATTCTATCATTACGTATTTCTCGGATGTTCAAAAATAATTCCCGAACAGAAATGCGTGAATAGTGTTTTTTGAAAAATTTCTCGAAAAGCTTTTATTTTCGTCTTGGAAATTCAAACACTTTAATTCTATCACGTAGCCAAAATACTACGGCATTCTGATATGTCTAGGTCATAGAACGACCTTTAAATAGCTTACTCCCATAATTAATTAATTAAGTTTTCATTTAATCCACATAATAAAAATAAAAATTTAATTCTCAAAAATCCAAATTTTCTTGGGAGTACATTCTTCCCCCCTTATAAGGATTCTGTCCCCAGAATCACGCTAATAATACATACACCATTGAGGAAAATTTTTTCCATCATTTCAAATCCCCACAATGCTTCTTCGACATTGTGGTTCTTCATTTTACCTTCAACGAAGGTATTATCTTATTTCACATAACTGGCTACTTCCTATCAATAACATGAGTTGGAAGTTAAACACTTATTAACACATTACGTTATTACCCTTTCATTAAATTTTAACTTAGAATTATTTGGAACTCAAATTCCTCCTTCAAAACAAGATTATACTTGATCTTCTCTTCATCCTGCATCCTCTTCTTCATTCGCTTGCATTCCTCATTACCTAGTTGTATTAACTCGCTCCATTATTGTGGATTGAGTCTATGCTGTGATTAACATTTTTACCAGTTCATTCCACTTTTTAACATTGATAGCTTTTCCCTACCCTTCCTACTTAACGCGTCGGCTTCTACGTTAACTTTCTCAAATTGATATAACATATCAACGTCAAAATCTCTTATCCATTCTAATTACCTTCTCTACCTCATATTCAACTCCTTTTGTGTGAAGATATATTTCAGACTCCTAGAGTCCGGGTATATCTCACACTTCTCACCGTATAAATACTATCTTCAAATTTTTAATTCAAAAACTACAACTGCTAATTATAGATCATAAGTAGGATAGACCTTCTCATAATCCATTAACTGGCGTGATACATTCCTATTTACTTTTCCATGCTACATAAGCACGCAATCTCGTCATCTATGCGAAACATCGATATACACTACAAAATTCCCCATATCATCTGATAAAGACAATACAGGTACCTCACTTAACTTCCCTTTTTAGTTCTTGAAAACTATTTTTTTTCGCACTTCACATTTCGACAATACTAACCTGTGACGCTAATGGTACTTTTAATCATAGCACCTCATAAGGGTACTTATTAATTTACCCTCGACTTGCTTAGCGCCTCTGATGAAAAATCTAACTTCCGTACATTAGTCCACCCAATTGACATAACCAGAAACTTGTCATAACTATAAAGAGTTCTGAATGTCATCTTAGGTACCTCCTCCTTCTTCCTTACTTTTAACCGACTATACCCCATACGCAAATCTATTTTAGAAAAATTATTTGCCCTCTTCAACTGATCAAATAGATCATCGACCTTGGGCCATGGGTCTTCATTCTTAATCGCTAACTTACTCCTATTACGATAGTCAATACACAACCGTAACGACTCATCCTCTTCCTTAACATCCTCCTAACATGCTTCATTGTTAGACAACACGAGCGTCGCGGTATTTTATTACCATAAAATACTACCTTGGGTTACTTAGAAAACCGAAGATCCATTCTTTTATTCTAACAATTTATTAAAGTTCTATGATTAATCAACCCATTCATACCAAGAATTACTTCAAATTCTCACAACTTTATCGGTACTTATCTACCGATACTTGCTTACATTCCTTATTCATGAAACTTTTTCAACGAATATAATTAACAAAAGTTATTTCCCGATTCTCTACCTTAACGTATAAAGGTACTTATAATTCCTTTCAGACAGACTCCTAGATGAGTCTTTCCACATGTCTTACACACTTCGATCTTACGCTTAGAATCCCCTTGTCCCACTCTAGTATTCCCGGAGTTAAAATTCTCTCTTTTTGGCATATTGCCACTAGCATTCTCTACCTTGGTTCCTCCCTCTCCCTTGTTCTTATTCTTTCTCTCTTTGTGGTATTGAGTCAACGCCTCACTACCACCCTCGGCTATAATCACCTTTTCCAAAATGGTCCCACAGGAAACACTTTGGAACACATAAATTCCACTATAGAGCCAGGGTTTCAGGCTCTGCTCAAACCTACAAGCCTTCCTCTCCCCCACTGCATACTTGTTGGGAAATAATTCTTGAAGAAAACCTTCTTGAATTGTTCCCACGTTACTACATCTATTCTAGTCCCACCCTGGTGAGCCTCCCACCAAAAGTTGGATTCCCCTTTCATTATATAAGTTGCAAAAGAAGTCTTTTGCGCCTCACCTACATTTGTAAAAACAAACGCCTTCTCTATTTCTATTACCCATGTCTGGGCTTCTAATGGGTCCGTCGTTCCTTTGAACTCCGGCGGACCTATGCTTTTAAATTCTTTAAGGGTAGTCATTCTGGTTAACCTAGGTTCGGCGGGTACTCTAACCCTGGTTTAGTTAAATGCAGCCGTTAATAAATTAACTAACTCTTGCATAGGGTTGTGTTTACCCCCTTGATTTTCATTACATGACTCCGCTTCCTGATTACGTTGTCTTTTTCTTGACGGCATTTACTGATTAAATAAAATTTCATTATTATCTATTTACTTATTTCGTTATTATTCACCCTATAACAACTCATACCATAACAAAACTTATTAAATCAAAACTTCATTATATTCATATGCTTCCTCATAGTTTGAAACTATTTACACTCTACTCCCATAGCCAGAAGCTATTACATTTTTATCCCGTAATTGAACTTCCCAAAAGTTGGGATTTACAAAAAGACTACCATTTTATTTAAAAGAGGGTTTTACGTCACTACACACATATTTATAACTCTAGATTTCTAATAATGCATAACAGCGTCCTCGTGTTTCTCGTTCGCAATCTTTGCTATAGTATCCAGACTAATAGTATGTCGAGTCTGCCCCGACTCTATGGAATAACAAGCAACTTTAAGCTTGAAATCCTTATGAGCACTCTCATGGATGTAAGACATTCGTGCTATCTTCCAGTCTCTCTTAATCAGTTTCTTACGAAGCTTATTGGCCTCTTCTTTATAGTCCCTAGCCTGCTCTATCATAAGCACCTGTCTATCATGTTCTAACTCAAAATCTGCTTCTGCAGACACCTTAGCTTCATGGAGATAATTAATCTCTTCACTCGATTTCGCATAACCTGCATTTCGGTTGTACATTCTTGTCAGCAGCATCGATGATACAATGCTCTCATTGTATCTGGAGGTATTGACTCTAAGGTAGGTACCACCGTATTAATCGATGTTACCTCAATTTCCTCCTACTCATAGTACATCATATTAAGATATGACCCTATATCCATATCTCCCTCGGAGTAGTCCTCCTCAGAAAAGTACTCCACTGTCTCCGACTCCTCTAGAATCACTAATGGTACCTCCGCCACCGGCATAGGTACAGGCTTTACTCTGTTCCCAATTTCTTCGCTCACCACGTGTATATCTTTATACATCAAGCTATCGATCAACATCCTACAATAACACATATGTTGATTAGTACATAACACACCATAGTATAGGCACAAATTTCATTTAATTTATTTAGGGTTACTTTCCATCTTATAAATCTTTCGGTACTGAGTTTCCTCAATACCTTATTAACTCATTCAACTGAAGTAAAGCTTGAGTTTACTTCCATCGGACTTTTCTTCCTTAACAAGGTTATTAGCCTAAGGTTCTCCTCCCCCCCCCCCTTAAGTTTTATAACATATTGCTTTGATACCAACTTGTGACGCCCCCAAATCCGAGTATCTTCCAACCCGACAGATAGTGCTACACGGTACTCATAACTGTACATTCATTCTATTGAAACGACATCAAAATATGTGTTTCAACGACATTCTTATTACATTAATAATATTACATCCCGTTCCCAGGTTCTAAAACCATTACATTCTTTGTTCATCATTCTATAATATATACAACTTACTAGTTTATCACAAGGTAAACTAATCGTTCAGCTTCGTCTTGCCTCTATCCTTGTCAAATCCCTTGGTTCGTTCGGTCCTAGCTGCATTCATATGGTTCAAGCAAGAGTGAGCATAACAAGCTCAACAAGTACAACAATTTCTTTTAAACAACATGCTTGAAACATAGGAATCGTATATCTTCAATAACTGGATAATAGTTATGAAGTACTATCAATAATTCAAAATAGCATTTCTTTTTCTTAAAAACGTTTTACAATAACAATATTCAGTAAAACATCAATTCTGGCTCAAGACCATGAGTAGTGCATAATTTCTGTGAAAAGGACAACCCGACACTAAGTCCGTAAGTCCGGCATATCTTACGAGCACTTCTGGGTGATCAGCCCATAGTACTCTATGTTGATCAACACTACATCCATTAAACGTATGTACATTTAAGTTTTTGCAACCTCGCGTGCCCATTGAATAATCGATGAAAAATACATTTGTTTATTCATACATATGCTTACCTTGAATCCGTACCAAACAATTGGTGTAGGATAGCGTTAACAATTCTATATTGAAAGACTTGTAAATAAATCCATCAACTCTTCAAGATTAGTCTAGCTGAGATAAAACTGGCATCGACCCTTTAGTAAAACACTTCATGCATCTCATAACATGAATCACAGAAAACTTGGCTAACACGAAGGTTAGACAAGCGTTTAACAAAAACTTGCCTTCAGCATCTGCTACAATATAATAACTTTTCCTTTCAGTCTTTACAGTCTCTACAATACATAACCACATAACATACCACATTAGGTCATGAATGAACATACATGGTTCCTAATGAATCTTTCCCTTCTTCTCAATCTAATCATATATTAGATTTGTTACTATTGGTTTTGGCTTGCCATTATATTTTACATTATTCTTACCAACTTCTTTCTCTTCTATATCTTACGTGGATTTACTTCATTAATAGAACTCGTTTCGAGTTAATCATCCTTCTTCACGACTTACTAACATTCCTACGTTATTCAAAACTCGATCGTCATTTGTTAAGTACACTTTATTGCATTCCGTTTACGTTCATGAATTACTTAACAACTTTTAGTTATAACTCTTAATGTTATAGGCCTTATCATTATTGAATATGGTTCACGTTCCTTATACATTACGTTCATTGTTTAACTACTCATTAAACAACATTAGATTCCTAAAGTCATCATTATAACAGTGATTTAGGAAAGGTCTTATCAAGATCATTAAGTAATTACATAACCCATACTGGTATTGCAAACCATTGGATTCATAATCAACTTGGTCAACAAATTTCTCGCCTAGCTTAGCACATTACGTTGTTCTCATTACGTTCATCTTCAATTGATTATTAACCTTTAATCATCATACATTAAGTTTAAAAGTACCTTACAATATCTTATTAAGTTCCTCAATTTATTATTCTTGAGTTATTGCTCAAGTTGTACTCATAAACATTCTTCATCGCTTTCAACTTCCTAGGGTTGGTAGCCATACGCCACCCATAGTTATAATGTAAGTCGCCATGCGCGAGTTAATGATGTCTTTCGAGCCAGGACTTGGCATTGCGGCGCGAGTTCTTACCCTTCATGTCGCATGCACTGCAGCTGAAGTTAGCGATGTGCTCGGTTTGCCCGTCTTCGCGTCGCGATATGGGCTTTAAGGTCGTGAGTCGTGCCATACATGACTCTCGTGACTTAGATAATTTGTAGATTTTGAAATTTTTATGAAACTCCCGGACGCATAACTTCTTCATTATAAGTCTGAATTGGCTCTTTCAAAAGCCTACGGTTCACAAATTACATACTCTACACGTTCATGTAAGAATTTTAGCTATTTGACTTCGCTTGCTAAAATTTCACCTATTAGTGCATTTTAACGAAAACGATAAACGTTCGTGAACGCTCAACGCTCGTTTCTTTGTTCTAAGTCAGAATCTGGTCATTTTTGAGTCTGCAACTCTATAATGCCAAATATGATTTGTCTCCATTGAAAACCAATGTTTCCAAGCTCAAACACAAAATACGACTTCCATTTTTGAGAATTTCACGAATTCGACGCTTAACTTCTAATCGTGTGAATTATGGCATAACTTCTTTACTAACGATTTGATCATTGTTCTAAATGGATTCTAACCATCATATAAACATTTCAAACTACTTATTACATTAACTTATTTTCAAATTAGGTTTTGACTTATTCTTCATAAGTTCATGGCTTATCAACTTATAACTTTCATGATTTTATTTACTTATGACTTATTATTGATTTAAATCCTTTACTCAATGTTCTTATATCATATCCAACATACTAACATCTTGACATACATACTTCATTAACTTATTGACATGATACGTTATTACTTGTTATTCATTAGTCTATAACTTGTAAAAGTATGAACTAATTATGAATTCACTTTGCATGACTTATCATAGCTTAAATCTTTTAACCATCATCCTTGCTTCTTATTATCATACAATCTTATTAAAGTATACATATGCGAAGTTCATCTAAGTTCCTCATGAGTTCACAACTTAATTAAGTTTAAATTACTTATTCATGACTTATACGGCTTATTAAGACTTAAGCTCTTTGATTACTCATTCCTATCATTCCTTAGCATACATGTTCTACCACTACCCATCTCCCTACCAATGGAAGAGAAAGAGATTCATGGTTTAAGTTCTTACCCTTGAATATCACTTGACTAATCTTTAATCTCCTTCTTGCTTCTTGAATTATGAATATTAGCTGTCTAGCTTTTCTAGCTTATTCTTACTTATTCTCTCTAACCAATAAGTTGCTTATCTTGAGAGGAGTTGGGAGAAATTTATCAACCAACAAATGAAGTGAGGCTTCTCTATTTATAGGCAATCCTAAGTTAGGGCATTATGGACATTTAGGCCATCCCACCTCCTTAATCAACTCCTTACTATTCATTACCTAGCTATTAAGTAAATATGGCCATTAAGTCTACTTGATCATCACACATACTTAGCCATTAAGTATACTTGCTAGTCACCTAGCTTATCCATTACTTGCTCATCACAACTTTTAATTTACTTGTTCACCACACATAAGCAATTTACTTTTTCATCACACATAAGCACTTTACTTAGCCTTTAAGTTACTTAACTTATCCTTTACTTAACACTTAAGTCTACTTGCTCAACACACTTAATTCTTGGTCATCAATTCACCCATGGGTTGCCCCGTGGTTCAAACTTTACCCATTGGATCTTATCTTGGGCTTTACAATCAATTAGCTTAATTAACTTATCTTATACATTGGGCTTGCAATAACAATTCTTTGAGCTTTATCATTATCTTGCATTGGGCTTACACATCTCTATACTTGCGCCTTATCAATATCTCATTGGACTTTACAATTTCTTACTCAATCCTACAAGTCCATTACATTTGGCTTAAAGCCTTATAACGTATAATTTACGTATTAATCTCGTATTCCACATCGTATTCTTATTCACATACGACATACCATCATTCATTCATACTCGTATAGCACCTCGTATTATACTCGTATTCATTACCTCATATAATACCTACATATTATACGATCAATGCTTTAATTCGTTATACGTATTACATTTTCTTCTCGGAACTCATTTTCCCTAATTGTTAGGTTTTAAGTCCGCAGGCGAAAAACTGTGTTTGCCATAACTGAAATATTATTGGATATTCTATCTCACCTCGATATTCTATCATTACGTATTTCTCGGATGTTCAAAAATAATTTTGTTGTAAATGCGTGAATAGTGTTTTTTGAAAAATTTTCTAAAGCTTTTATTTTCATCTTAGAAATTCAAACACTTTGATTCTATCACGTAGCCAAAATACTACTAAGATTTCGATATGTCTAGGTCATGAAATCCACCTTTAAATAGCTTACTCCCATAATTAATTAATTAAGTTTTCATTTAATCCACATAATAAAAATAAAAATTTAATTCTCAAAAATCCAAATTTTCTGGTGTGTTACATTAATTATATTTATTTAATATAATTTTTAAAACTATTTTTTATATATATTTATATTTATTTATTAATTATTTCTATTTTTTATAATTTAATTTTAGAAAAACAATTTTTGTCTGTCGCTAAAACCCTTCAGTGACAGAAAGTGTCGTTGTAGGTGTTCTTGAGTTATGGGCAGCAGTTCGGTCATGGTCGAGTGACCAGTTTGACAACTAATTAAAATGCTACTGATAATGATTTTTGGTTTGGTCAATAGTTGATGTTGTAGTACTCATTTAGTAATACAACATGAATCAAATTTTAGGCTTTAACCTACATATAACAAGAAGTTATAGAGGCTCAAAGTCACTGACAGAGTTGTTCTTGAGTTTCTGGGTAACCTGCACATGAGTCACGGCAAATCAACTTTTTGTGGTTTGAATATCTTTGATTCTGTGTATTAGATGTGTGTGGTGTTTGTTGTAACATGTAGTATATATGTCAGGGTACATATATATAACATTAACTTGAACAAAACATAAATCTAAGGTCTCTAATTATGCTAATCAAAGTACAGCCAAACGTTGTTCTTCGTGTTCTTCAATTTTCTGGGCAACCCAGAAAACGTGGTCAAGCTCGGTCAACGACTTTTGACCATTACTTCTAGTAATCCTATTAGTCGTTTTAGCAATTTGAGATCATATATATGTAGTACATATAATAGGGTATAGATCTATAAGAACACCTTCCAAAAACAACAACCAGAAAGCGATTAAAAAGCTTGGTCAAAGTAGTCGGTTCGATTGTTCTTGAGTTTTCTGGGTAACCCAAAAAACTGCAATCTGTGAACGGTCAACCCACTTTGACTACCTATAACTTGAAATCTATGGTTCAAATGAACCTATTTTCTTTTCCAGATTAAAGACCTACTAATAGGCTACAAATACCAAACAATTAACAGCCCAAAACATAAACACATATGAATCTACAGGTCCTGACATTCGGCTGTCAGACCTAGTTTTCAAAATTTCTAGATTTCTTAAAACACTTATTTAAGGCATCTAGATGTTATAAAAACGTGTTCTACCAATATAACATACTTTCTAACATACTAATACATAATTCTAAACATCTAAACAACAAAACTAACACAGGATCAAAGAGCTAATTATGAATTAGGGTTTGCACCTTTTCTTGAATGATTTTTGATTCTAGCTTCTGATGTTGTTGCTGCTAACACCCAGGCTTGATTTGGTAAGTTTATAAGTGTATCTAAGCTTAGAAATTTCGTAAGTTTGCTTAGCTCTAAGGTTCCTATTTATAGAATTCTTCAACTTGGCTTTTTAATCATTTTTGAGCAACTTGCCTCTACAAATATCTGATCTGATGACTAATGTCATGCTTGGGAATGGGGGAGGAAATATGAAAGGGAAAAAGAAATTAGCGAATGATATTTTTAAAGATTTGTGAACTGTTAATTTTCTGAGATTTATTTCAAGAAAGTAATGAAGAATTTTTCTCTCACAAAATAATTATTGCTAATTACATATTGGGAATAAAAAATTTTCATAATTTTTTAACAAAAAATAGGCGCCAATTATTATTTTATTATCTTAAATTTGCGAAGGAAAAAAATTAAATTGCGAAAGAAATTTCTTTCGCTAATTGATTTTGGTGACACAATTTTTTCCTTCACTAATCCTTCATAAAAAAGACTTATTTGTGAAGGAAATAATTCATTCACAAATTTTGCTTCGCAAGAACCCCAATTATTTAGAACAAGATAGTGACCAATTTTATCCCTCTCAAAAAACTTCTGAATAATGATATATAGTGAGTAATAATTCCTTCACTAAATAGATTTTTTCCTCGCAAATTTTCATCATAAATTGGCTCCAAAAATCTTTCTATCGCCCCAATTTTGCGAGGAAAAAAATATAAATTGTGAAGGATGTTTCTTCCGCTAATAACTATATTGTCACTATACTTTTTTCCTTCACTGTTCCTTCGCTAAACAACTCCTCATATGAAGGAATAAATTCCTTCACAAAATTTACTTCGCTATAGGCCATTTTTGGTGTAGTGGGAGTTACAAGCATGTCATGTGCAGCCTAGGGACTTGAATGGTGACTCCTAACCTACTTGTGATCTATTTAGGTTTGTTTAATAGCTTAGTTTTGTCCAAATCCTCACTAATAATGATTAGGGTTTTGTTTTTAATGATTAGGAATGTTAAATGATGTTTATTAATAACTAATTGAAGTTTACTAACCATGATTAGGTGTTAACATAAGCTAATTAGGGTTAGTTTAGCTAATTAGGGTTAGGTTTACAAATTAAGGTTAGGGTTTTGCTAATTAAGGTTAGGGTTTGTTAATCTAGGGTTGTTAACCTAATTTCTCACTAATCCTAACAAGCACGACAAAGCGTTTTGTCAGTTTAAGCACGACAAAGCAACTTGTAAAAATGATTATGCCGAAAAGTCCGATTACGAAAAAAAATTTAAGCACGAGGTGTCAAGCACGACGTTTTTCGGGAAAAAAATTATTTGGTCAAATTTGTTAAACAAAGTATATATTAACACATAACACATTCAAAACGGAGAAATTTTATTTATATAACGGGATTTTATACATACGAGTCTTATTAGGGTTTTGGGTTTTTATATTCACCCCCACTAATAAGAATTTCGTCCTCGAAATTACAGTACAAGTTAAGTAAATAATTGAGGATAAATTCTCTCACATTTTATCTTCAAGCTCCCATGTAGCTTCTTCAACATTTTGATTTCTCTAGCTCACTTTAACCGATGCTATCACTTTATTTCTCAGAACTTGCTCTTTACAGTCGACGATCTGCATAGGTTCTTCTACATAAGAAAGATCTTTTTCTATTTGTATTGGCTCATTTTGTATAACATGTTTATAATTAGGTTTATATGGTCATAATACGGACACATGAAACACATTATGGATATGATCCAATTCAGGAGGTAGTGCTATTTCATAAGCAACTTCACCCACCCTCCTCAAAATTTCAAAAGGTCCAATGAATCTAGGACTTAGTTTTCCTTTCTTGCCAAAACATATCTTGCCCTTCCAAGGAGATACTTTTGAGAATACGTGACTTCCTACGTTAAAGTTTCTTTGTTGACGATGTGGATCAGCGTATTTTCTTTGTCGATCTTGAGATGCTTGTAATCGTTGACGAATAAATTTGATTGTTTTAGTTGTTTGTTGAATTATCTCAGGTCCTAGATTTGTCTTTCCTCGACTTCATCCCAACATAAAGGTGTTCTATACTTCCTCCCATATAAGGCTTCATAGGGTGGCATACCTATGCTAGTATAATAACTATTGTTATATGCAAATTCAACTAAGGGTAACTAATCTTCCCAACTTCCTTTGAAGTTTATGATACAAGTTCTTAACATATCCTCTAATGTTTGTATGGTTCTCTTACTCTGTCCATCAGTCTGAGGATGATAAGTTGTGCTCAATCTTAAATGTGTTCCTAAGTGTTTCTGAAGGCTTCTCCAAAAATTAGAGGTAAAACGTGGATCTCGATCTGATACTATGGAAACAGGTACTCCATGCCTAGAAATAATTTCATTAATATACAGTTTGGCAAGGTGATCCAAGTTATGAGTAATTTTAATAGGTAAAAAGAGAGCTGATTTAGTTAAGCAGTCAACTATTACCCAAATGGTATTATGGCCCTTTTGTGTAGCTGGAAGACTAACAACAAAATCCATAGTTATATGTTCCCACTTCCACCCGGGAATTGGTAAGGGTTGAAGTAAACCACTCGGCTTTTGATGCTCAGCTTTAACCCTTTGACACATGAGACATTTGCTTACCCATTCAACTATTTCTCTTTTCATATTCGACCACCAAAAGTGTCGACTTAAATCCTTGTACATTTTAGTGCTGCCAGGATGTATAGCAAATTTAGAATTATGAGCTTCATTGAAAATTTCATCTTTTAAAGCTTGGTTTAACGGAACCTGGATTGTATTTTCATATCTTATGATTCCATCCTTATCTATTCTGAATTTGTTATACTTGTCATGAGTTATATTAGACTTGTATTTCTGACACTCTTCATCCTTCTCTTGTATCTCTTTGATTTTGACAAGCAGAGATGAAACTCCCTCTAAAATGTATAATTTTTGGGTAGAGGTAGTTGGACATTCCACCTCAATTTATAAATTTTGAAAATATTTTATTAACCTATCATTAGTGGTTAATACATTCAGCTTTTCCTGATTCTTTCTACTTAACGCATCAGCTACGACATTGGCTTTACTAGGATGATATAAGATTTCACAATCAAAATCTTTTATCAGTTCTAACCATCTTCTCTGCCATAAATTTAGTTCCTTTTGTGTAAAAATATATTTTAGACTTTTATAATCTGTATATATCTCACACTTCTCCCCGTACAAGTAAAGTCTCCAAATTTTTAGAGCAAAAACTACCGTGGCTAACTCTAAATCATGAGTAGGATACCACTTCTCATAATCTTTGAGTTGTCATGATGCATAAGCTATCACTTTCCCATGTTGCATCAACACACCCTAAACCTTTGTGTGATGCGTCACTATATACTACAAGACCTCATGTATCATCTGGTAAGGATAACACTGGAGCAAAGCTCAGTCGCTTCTTCAACTCTTAGAAGCTTTCCTCACATTTATCTGTCAAGACGTATTTCACCGTTTTTCGAGTTAAATTGGTTAATGGAGTTTCTATTTTTGAAAAATCTTTTATAAACCGTCGATAATAACCTGCTAAATCGAGAAAATTTCGTACTTCTATTGGAGTTGTTGGTTGTTTCCAATTCACAACCGTTTCGATCTTAGTTGAATCTACAGATATATTATCCTTGTCAATCACATGACCTAAAAATTGAACTCTCTTCAACCAGAATTCACACTTGGAAAACTTTGCATAAAGTTGTTCCTTTTGTAATATCTCCAAAATGACTCTCAAGTTTTTTGTATGCTCTTCACGTGTTTTTGAGTATACCAGAATATTGTTGATAAACACTACAACAAATTTGTCTAAGCATGGTTTAAACACGTGATTCATTAAATCTATAAATGATACCGGAGCATTAGTCAATCCAAAAGATATTACAAGAAACTCATAATGTCCATAGCGTGTCCTAAACGCTATTTTCGGCATGTCCTCCTTTCTTACCTTTAACTGATGATAACCTGTTCTAAGGTCAATTTTTGAAAAATGTTCGGCCCCCTTTAATTAGTCAAACAAATCATCAATCCTTGGTAAAGGATATTTATTCTTAATAGTTAACTTATTTAGCTCTCTATAATCTATACAGAGCCTCATAGTTCCATCCTTCTTCTTTACAAACAATATTGGTGCTCCCCAGGGTGAAACACTAGGTTGTATGTACTTTTTATCTAAGAGTTCTTGTAATTGTATAAGTAACTCTTTCAGTTCTATAGGTGCCATTCTTACGGTGCCTTAGAAAATGGTGTCATTCCCGGTGCAAGATCAATGAAGAACTCAATTTCCCTATCTGGAGGTAAACCTGGTAAGTCATCCATAAATACATTGGGAAAATCCTTAACTATAGGTATTTGATCTAGTTTTACTCCTTCCTGTCGAGTATCAACTATATAGGCCAAATATCCTAAACAACCCTTTTTAAGTAATCTTTCTGCCTGAACTATAGTCAAACATCGAGATTGCTTAGGTGAACAACTACCGTTGAACACTACCTTTGACTTCAAAGCAGTCAAAAGGTTTATACGCTTTTGATGACAATTAATCATCACGTTATGGTTAACTAACCAATCCATTCCTAAAATTACATCAAATTCTCCCAACTAGATTGGTAAAAGATCTACCACAAAGTTATGTCCTTTTATTACCACACTACAATTCTTGTATATGGTTTTAACCAGAATCCTTTCATTATTAGAAATTTCTACACAAAATGTTTGTCTAAATTTTTATAAGGTATATTCAAATTTGTAGAAAACTTTTTAGACACAAAAGAACATGTAGCACCAGAATTGAATAACAAATATGCATTTAAAGTGTTGATAGGGATTATACCTGTCACCACGTGCTGTGAAGCAACAACATCCCTCGCCAACATATTAAATGTTCTTGCGGTAGGTCGATTCTGAATCCTAAGTGCAGCTATAGTTGATTGATTATTCTCTGGTACTATATTCCCCTTTCCTCCTTGGTTCTTGGGTTTAGGACAATTCTTAGAAAAATGGTCCAACGAACCACAATTAAAACATCTATTTTTATTTGTAAGAGGACACTGTGGAGAAAAATGTCCCAATTGTTCACAATTAAAACATTTGTTATGATAGCATTCTCCTTTACGTTTCTTACCACAAATGGGACAAGGTTTAATAATATTATTACTAAAGTTGTTATTAGTATTTCCTATCTTTTTCCCTGGCTTGTTAGAAAAAGTATTATCCCATTTCCGCTTGTTATTAAACCCACCTGAACTGGGTTCTGTCCTAATTTTCCCTTTTTCATTATGACTTTTCTTGTCCTGGTGAAATTTAACAAGACTCTCAATCTCACATTCAGCTATAGTAGCTTTCTCCAGTATTTCAGAGAAAGTCTTTATTTGGAGTACTGACAACTTACTCCGAATCTGAGGTTTTAAACCCTCCTAAAACCTACGAGTCTTTCTAAGTTCAATGGTTACTTGATGAGAAGCAAACCTGGACAGTTCTTTAAACTTAGTTTTATACTGGGTTACAGTAAGATCTCCTTGTTTTAAGTCCAAAAATTTTATTTCCATACGATCTTTTAGGGATTGGGAAAAATAGTTTTCAAAGAGCAACTCTTTGAATCTATCCCAAGGAACAATTTCAGTTTCTACCCGACCTTTGGTTGATTCCCACCAATAGTTAGCCTCACCCTTCAAGAAAAAGGTTGCAAAAGTTATCTTTTGGTTATTACTAACATTGGTTACTAGGAAGAATTTCTCTATTTCAGAAATCCAAATTTGTGCATTTACAGGATCTGATGTACCTTTAAACTCAGGTGGTCCAACTAATTTAAAGTCTTTAAAAGTTGTATTTTGGTTCACAGGTCTATTTACAACTCCTAGCATAAGGTCTACTAATTGCTGGGTAGAATTATCATCATTCATTTCTCTTTGGGGTCTTCTGTTTGGTAGCATGATTCTATATAAAACAATAACAAAAATTCACATAAGAATTTGAATAACACAACATATTGTTTATTTTATATATCACAACGGTCTTACACAACAACTTCATAATTAAACATACTACTATCTTACAAAGTACTGATTACAGTACAAACTTTGAATGCTTCTTTATTATACTAATATAAAGCATTTAACCACCTATGCTACTCTCTAGAATTCATTGATATCATCAAAGAAATCCCGAATCATGTGACAAACCACAGATCGATCGATGAGATCACCGCTTTTCTTCTCCCACGACATCGAACTACACTCAAGACCGTAAATCATTAAAAGTATCTCGAACACCCAGAGGTGTTTAAGAAGGCTTGACAGAATTTCCTTTCTGCCCCTCTGTGCATGGTGCAGTTGTACTTTTAGTCGAAGACTATGCCCCCTCTCATGCTGTAGCATTCTCTCAGCTAGATCAGCCCTAAACTTCATTTTATTATTCTTATATTCTGTTGTCTGCATTAGTGATTCCATTGCCTCATCATGTTCATCAATTCTCATTAATTATCGTTCTACTGGATCTTCTTCTTCCTTAGCATCTAGCAGTTGTTGATCATGAAGCAATTCTTCCTTTTATGCATCACTAGCTATAAAAGACTCAATTTGTGGTGGATTGATTACTATCACCATTTCTTCAGCATTGGACACTACAAGAAAATCGCCTATTTCCGACTGACGTATCCTCGACGGATTAAATTCGGTCGAAATAGGATTATGTCCGAGGGAATAATTTTTCGGATATAAGTCCCTCGAAAATACATTAATTAGGACGGAATTCAGTCGAACTTAGTCCTCCCAAGTTGGAGCTAAGTTTGGCGCCACCGCGAAAAGTAATTTCGAAGAAAAAACATTAATTCCGAGGGACTTTTCGTCGAACTTAAACTATTTCCGAGAGACGTATGTCTGACGGACATTTCGTCGGAGATAAAAATAAAAACCTTTCACTTTCTGCCTTTTCATTTCAGACGCTCGTTTAATTTATCTCTCTCACTCCTCCTCGATCTCATCCTCACCGCCCCCACCCTCTCTCATTCTCTAAGTCGATCTCATTCCCTCTCTCATCCTCCCCGCCCCCACACCGGTCCCACTAGTACTCTCCTTCCCTCTCTCATCCTCCCCACCCTACCCATCCGGTCACCGCCGGTCCCCCGCCACCCCTTTTCCCCTACCACCGTACATTCGCCTCTCTCTTTCTCTCTCTCCACTCTCTCAGACTTCAAATTTGCACGGCCACCCTTCCACACACCACATCACGGCGACCCTCCCTTACGCAATGCATGCCGACTACTCACTGTTCCGCGGGTTGGACTCTACTTTCTCCTTCTCCTCCTTTAACCGGTTTTCAAACTAGCTAAGGCCTAAGGTTAGTAATGGTTTATTTGTATAATTAGGTATAATTTCCTACCCTATATTGTGCATATTACACTGAAATTGGTACTATATATATATATATATATATATATATTGATGATAATTACTGCTACTATATATATTTCGGATTCATTGCTGAAATTGGGACTTAAGTGTTAATTGTCAATATAAGGGTTATTATTTGTGTTCTGCCGAAATGGGTTATATCTATTTGTGTTCTGCTGAAATTATAAGGGTTAATATTTGTGTTAATTGCCTAACTGTTGTGAAAATTGGGTTGCCGAAATTGTGTTTTGCCTAATGTTATGCAAACTGCTGTGCAAATTGGGATTTCAGCTTATGTTGTAGCTTCTGTTTAGTGTATAGCATCTGGTAAATGTTTCAATTTGTTTTTTCTGTATGCAATTACAGTTTATTACATGATATTTCCGATGGAATTTCTGATTGAATTTCTGTCAGAAGTCTTCAATTGCAAATTTTGTGGGCCCATGTAACTATTTAAATATGTTACTTAATTAATTTTCCAATACTAAAATAACCTAGTTTATAGTAATATTTACTTAGTTTTGTACTACTAAATAAAATAAAATAATATTATAAACAATATAAACATAAATAAAATAATATAAGATATAATATAAAATAATAAAATTAAATAACATAAGATAAGATAATTTAAGATAAAATGAAATGAAATAAAATAAAATAATGAAATTAAAATAAAATAATTTTTCCTAAATGAAATAACTTAAATTATATCTAATAAATAAAAAAAACATTAAATAATATAATATAATATAATATGAGTAATAATAAGATAAAATAAAATAAAATACAAAATAATAATAATAATAATAAATTATAATAATTTAAATTTAATAAAATATAATGAAAAAATAAATAAAATTTACTTTAATAAATAAATTAAATTTAATAAAAATATTTTAAAATATATAATATAATACAAATAAAATATAATCCAATAAAACATAAAATAAAATAAAATAATAGAATAAAATATAATTTAATTTAATTTAATGAAAATAATTTAAATTAAATTTAATAATGAATTTAGTAAAAAATTTAAAACTATATAATATAATACAAGATAAATTAATTAGAAACCCGTTTGACAAGTAGGAGTGAATGTTGAGCAAAGACGTAGTCTCTCAGAGATTCTAAATAACAATTCTCATAAACTAAGTACCACTTACTTAGTTTATCATTAATTGACAAAATAAATTAAGTAGCTAGGAGTGAATGTCGAACAGTAGTAGTCTCTATAGATTCCAAATAATAATTCTCATAAACTAAGTACCACTTACTTAGTTTATCATTGGCAAAATAAACTAAGTAGGTAGGAGTGAATGTTGAACAGTAATCTCTATAGATTCCAAATAACAATTCTCATAAACTAAGTACCACTTACTTAGTTTATCATTGGCAAAATAAACTAAGTAGCATTTGCTTAGTTTGCCACAATTTTCAATTTATAAATGCAATAATACTCTCCCTACATATATGTACTCTTTCTTGTATGCAGGTTTTGACATAGCAGTTGCAGCTAATAGTACTCCAATCGGTTCCTCGACAATAATTAAAAAAATAGGGTCGTAGTTCCTGTTTGTGTCCTATACTCGAATAATAAAGGTAATTGAATTACTACAGACATTCCTCATTGTTCCATCATAATAGATGGCAACATCCTAAGGAGTGCCGATGAAGTTATTGAACAAAGTTCTAGGTTAAGCAACCCTCTAAATGAGCGAACGATCACCTCTCTCATAGGATTGAATCATCTCCCCATATGGGTCCAATCCATGATATAAACAGCTTCTCACCACTCCGAATTCCTCAGATGGGTAGTTCTCACAGAACGTCTCGATCACCTCTTGTATGAGAACTATCCATTTGAGGAATTCGGAGTGGTGAGAAGCTGTCTATATCATGGATTGGACCCATATGGGGAGATGATTCATTCCTAGCAGAGAAGTGATCGTTCGTTCATCTAGAGGGTTGCTTAAGCTAAAACTTTGTTCAATAGCTTAATGGAACTCCTTCGGGATGTTGTCATCTGTTATGATGGAATAGTGAGGATTGTTTGCAGTAATTGAATTAAATTTATTATTCGAGTATAAGACACAACAGGAACTATGACCCTTTTTTTTCCCGGTTGCTGACTCAAGTAGAGATTCCACATAACAATTCTCATAAAATAAGTAGCATTTGTGTAGTTTGCCACAATTTTCAATAAACTAAGTAGCATTTTCAATTATATATGTACTATACTTTGAAACTTAGAAACCCGTTTGACATACACACTCAATAAGGGTGAATGTCGAACAGTCCACAGTTTGGGACTGTTATTAGATGTTTTGTCTCTCACTTAGGCCGGTGCAAATACAAAACGGTACATTTTTTGTTATTTTGAGGATTAATCGACTGTTATCTCTATATGTTCTCTGAGTTCATACTTAGATTAAGTTATCTTAGTCTATTTCGTGTGCTTGGAGACCATGGGGAGGTGCTGCCGAAATTTTATTGAAACTCATGAAACGTACTAAACGTGTTTGCACTAGTGACGAGACGCATCCAATAACGGGATAAAAGCCTTACCCCTGTCCTGTAGAGATACTAGGTAAATCTAATTCGCACATGAATATCCAAATTAACTTAATGCATACTTCTGTGTAGTTAAAAATGTCAGCCGACCAGAGTTGGATGTACCGTAGGATACCCAGTGATGGGAGGGGATTAGTCTCAGCTTATCGTGTTGGGGTTTTAGATTTCTTGAACAAAGAACTAGAACATACGGATGATCCGCACGGGAAGATGCAATACCCGTGTGTCAAGTGTAAAAATCTAATTTGGAAGAAAGTCGACGAGATTAAATTCGACTTATTTTCTCATGGATTTGTGGATGGGTACTTTGTATAGACTCATCACGGGGAATCAGAAGTTATTGAAAATATTATGGAACAACCAATTCCACGGGATTCATACATCAAAAACTATGATCCAGTTGAGATGTTGGTCAATGCTTATGGCCCTACTACTATCGATCAATGAATATGAACCTTCTTCAAGCAAAGTCTTGGTTAAGTGCCAAATGATACAGCTGCTACCTTTTACAAGTTGCTATCTGAATCTGGGGTCGCGTTGTATCCGGGAAATGATACGAACACCAAGCTTTCTATAGTGAGGAAGCTCTTACACTTCAAGAATGAGCATGGCTGTAGTGAGAGAAGTTTCAATACTTTGCTCACTATAAATGGTCAGTTCTTACCCAAGGATCATACTCTTCCTGCGAATTATTACGAAGTGAAGAAGATGGTCAAGGGGTTAAATATGGGGTATCAAAAAATTGATGCTTGTGAGCAAGATTGCATATTATACTATGGGGAGGACAGAGATAAGGGACAGTGTGATATATGCAGCATATCGTGCTACAAGGTTACAAAACGTGGGGGGAAGGAGAAACATGTTCCGTGAAAATCTTACGGTATTTTCCACTTGCATGCCGAGACTTCAAAGAGCCTATTCATGTAGTCTCATACGGCCAACATATGAGTTGGCATCGAACAAGGGATGTCGTGCTCGGTCACCGACTCACCCAAATGGATGGAGATGAATGGAAGAGATTTGATGTAAATTATCCTGAGTTTGCAGAAGAAGTTGGGAATGTTAGGCTTTGCATAGCTACTGATGGCTTTTGCCCTTTCAATAATTTTAGCGAGCCGTACTCAGTTTGGCCAGTCATTATGGTCGCTTATAATCTTCCACCGGCAATGTGCATGAGGGATCCGTATTTGTTTTTGACTTTACTCATTCTGGGGGATAAAAGTCCTACAAAAGACCTTAATGTTTACCTTCGACCGTTAGTGGATGAACTAAAGATGTTGTGGGAGACAGGGGTGGGAATGTATGATAAATCGATATGCAAGAATTTTGTGATGAAGGCAGCCCTGTTATGGACTATCACTGACTTTCCAGCTCTTGGGATGGTTAGTGGTTGGTCAACTCACGGGAAGCTATCCTGTCCAGTGTGTATGGGGGATGTGCAAGGCAACCAGTTGCAGCATGGTCAGAAATATAGTTTCTTTAGAACTGCTCGTAGATTCTTGCCTCTTGATCATAATTACAGAAAGATGTCTGCACCGTTCAACAGAAAGATAGAGAAGAAGGGGGTTGTTGGTCGGCTGTCGGGCAGTGAGGTCTTGGGCTAGTTGAATCAACTTGATTTTCCTTTACCGGGGAAGGAACACTGTAAATTAAGAGCAGCCGGGTATGGGAAGACTCATAATTGGACACACTTCCCTATATGTTTGAGTTGCCGTATTGGGGCACACTTTCAGTTCGTCATTGTATAGATATCATGCATACCGAAAAGAATGTTTTCGAGAACTTGTTGTACACCGTGTTAGATGCGAGTGGTAAAACTAAAGACAATGACAATGCTCGAAAAGATTTGGAGGCATTGAACATTAGGCAAGAATTGTGGCTTCGCCCTAACACAACGAAACCTAAAGCTCCATTTTGTCTTATTATGAAGACGTCTGTAAGTGGGTTAGTAGGTTGAAGCTCCCAGATGGATATGCATCGAACATAACACGTTGTTGTAAGGTTGAGCAATTAAAAATTTCTGGATTCAAGAGTTACAATTGTCATGTATTCATGCAGAAGTTGATTCCAATTGCATTTCATGAGTTGTTACCCAGAAAAGTTCTGGATGCATTGACCGAACTATCAAATTTCTTTCGAGATATTTGCTCAACTATAATTAAGTACAGTGATGTCGAGCAGATGGAGAAGAATATTGTGCTTACCATATGCAAGCTTGAAATGATCTTCCCTCCAGGTTTTTTTGACTCGATGGAACATCTGCCTATTCATATACCGTATGAACTCAAACTTGGAGGACCGGTGCAATATCGGTGGATGTATCCTTTTGAGAGGTAATATATAAACTGATAATTGCTCTATCCTGGTCATATTTATAATACTTCAATTTGTCTGCATATTATTTATCGTAGGTATATGCGCCGATTAAAACAAAAGGTCAAGAACAAAGCTCGTGTAGATGGTTCTATTGTTGAACGATATATAGAGGAAGAGCTTGTCAACTTCTACTCATTGTATTTTGACGATGTTGTCTCAACGAAGCACAATCGTTTAGGAAGGAATGAGGTTGTTGGTCCAATGACTCATGCTGATGATGAGTTAGATGTATTCACATATCCAGCTAAACCATTTGGCCCTGAGACGCTGACTTACTTAAGCGACAAATAGTTGAAGAATGTATCTACATACGTGCTTCTAAATATGCCCGAAGTATCATCATACATTTGTTAGGTTAGTAATATTCGAGAACGCAATCAAATTGAATAAAAGTGCGAAAACGTGTAAAAATCAGAGTTTAAAAATTTTACAAACCATATACCCGGATCACCCTTTATGCACAATTATTAATTAAACGAAAAAGATGAATAAGAAACATACCCTTGAAGATCCGAGCTTCCTCAGGTACAAGTTCACCTCCAATCCTTTTCGCGTTCAACTTGAATCCACCGGGTTTGGTTCCTTCCTTTGATCAACGTTAGCCACCCATATGTTTGGCCTCTAGAGGTGATCCACCAAGGAAAAATAAAGATTCAAGAAGATGGGTGGTTGGCTAAACCCTAGTTTTTCTATCTCTATAGAAAAGAACGTACTCTCCCAACTATTGGAATTATGTATGTTGTAAAAGTCAACAACTACCCCATCACCCATAATAAGACTCCTCTTATTTATAGATGTGGGCAACCCACCTTAACAATTAAGGAATTGGATTTTATTTAATTAATTAAATTTATTTAATTAATTAAGCTCCCTAATCTTATTAGGGATAATTAATTAAATTCCTTTAACTAATTTTCCTTCCTAATCCAATTAGGAATAAATGAGAGTACTTATATTAAATTAATTCTTAAACTCTTTTAGAAATTAAAATAATAATAATAATTATAATAATATTAATAAGACTCCTCTTATTAATTTATATTTAATATTTCTAAAATATTAAATAATAATATTAAGCTATTTAATTTATTCTATCACCATAGATTAAATTAAATATACATAATATATTATTACGATTATGCCATTAACTTCTTAAATAATTATTCTTCCTTTTATGGTGTGACCCTTTAGGTTCTCCATATTAAACCCAAGTTGTGAATAAATCAATTAGAACAATTCTTATCTTATTTAAATAAATAAATTAAACAATTAATTTATTTAAATAAATAATATTTATTCTACAATAGGGATAAGCCTCCTAGCGATCAAACGACTTTCCGATAATATAGATTTCAACATTTATCATAAATGAACTTTTGAGTAAATAGTTACCAGACAATTCAATCCTTCCACCATACAATGTCCCAATTAAATATAAGATATGGAATTATTGTCAAAGTCTTATTTTATTTAATTATATGTATTTCGATCCTTAAATGCACAACTCCAAATAATGCAAATTAGAAACTCCTTTCTAATTTCATTCATCTTTGCCAAGGACTACTTGGGTTGTCATTTATCGAATCACATAGGACATTTCTCTTCTTTAATAAGTGGTAGATTCTTTATTGATCATACATTATCTCCATGTACAACTTATTATACCCAAGTATACCCTTTGATATACCCTAAGGGTCTTAAGGAATAAGTCAAAGTATAACTCATCATACACAAGATACTATGATGATCTCAAGTCCACGGATCACTTGTACTACTATCACTACAGGAATTTCTATCGACCGCAAGTAAAACTCCATTAGGTATTCCTTAGCGAGCCAACGCTCAATGAACTTATTCTCTAATAAGCACCTACATACTTGCTTTAGTGTCTCCACACAAATGATCATGAGATCAATCATCCTCATCCAATGAGCAAGCAACGATGTACCAATCTATCCGGATTCACTAATCCCCAATTTAGTAATCCAATGATTGGGAACTATTTTAGTTTTAAGCTTTCTAAGAATTTAGATCTCATTAGAATGATCATCATCATTATTCTAAAAGCATTGCTTAAAACTATGGGTTTATCACATATTATAAAACAGCATCATGTAGATAATTAAAAGCCTTTAATAAATAAATACTTTTTATTAATAAATGAATAAGATTGTTACAAAGTATATGCTTTATCATCAAACAGGATTGGCTTGTGTGCATACTACTTTCAACATCACGTAAGTCTTAGCTTAATTCCTCTAGTTAGTACAATTTACAAGTGTAGTCATCTCTGTATATGTTAAAGACCTTTTACTAATATCGCAGTTCATTCGAAGAGGAAGCGTATGCTTCTAACCCAACTTTTACTACAGCGAAATTGGAAACATTCACTAATGCTAATTTCAAACAGTGGTTTAAGAAAAGGGTTAAAGTGGAGAATATTTCTGAGCGTTTTATATATGTCATCCAAGGACCTTACAAAGTTGTTAGTTCTTTTCCTAGTTGCATCGTGAAAGGGTATAGATTTAGAGTCGATGACTTGCATGAACTCACATCAGTTAATTCTGGGGTTGTGGTGTTAGGAAGCTGCTACCAAGATTCTGAGTCCAATTACTATGGTCGTTTATAGGATGTAGTTGTGCTCAATTATCACGGCGGCAAAAAGGTAGTTACATTTAAGTGTAGCTGGTTTGATACTGAAAAAGGGGTTAAAGTTGATCGTAATAGAATCACAACATTGGATATCAAGTCAGTGTTAAAGTCTGATGACGTGTACGTGTTAGCAAGTCAAGTGACTCAAGTGTATTACGCTCCTAATGTAGTAAAAACTCAAAGCCCCTGGGACACAGTAGTCACTACTAAAACACGCTCATTTAATGCTGATAACATGTTTGGTATGGATGAGGCATTGGAAGAAGATGTGAGCAACCCATTGGCCGTAGTGTTCTATGCTGAAGATGTGGTGAATACTGATGTCATTGACGTACCTAACGATGAGGATGTCAAGGCCAACGTACACATGAATAATTATGTAGTCATTGAGGATGATAACGATGACGAAACTGATCTTAAAACTGAGGATGAGGAAGATAACGAATCCGAGAATGATATACACGTTGATTCTGGAGACGGTAGCCACGATGGAGACTCTTCTTCAGGAGCGAGTAAGTTATCTTAACTAGGATTTAAATATATCTCAAGCTGTATTAATTACCATGATTATTGAAGTACTATGTTAAATTCAATTATTACAGATGCACCTCGTCAATAACACCGAGGGACGAACCTCGGTATCTTTGGTCGTCCGCCGGTAATGCAACTTACAGTACCAGTGGATGTCGTTTCCCAGTAGTAAGTGTTAATATATTCATACTATTTCTATCAGTTATTGAAAAACACAATTCACATAACACGTACTGTAATACTTTTTCTGTAGTATACTAGACCCGGTGGCTAAGCACACCCTACATGCGATTTGTTTAATGCATCTCCCGAGAAGGTGCATGCGGTTCAGTTAGTATGCATGGTACGATGCCACTTTTATGCAGACCGTCTTGCGGGAGTTCCATATAAGTTAAGCATATTATCACTACATAGTTGTATTGGGATAACGATATCAATTGTTCTTAATTTTAAATAATCTTTTGTTATAGGTTTATTATCGATTTGACCCGAGTATCTCTCAGTCAGCTGGCGATGATGTGATTGAGCATCACGTCGCTGCGAATTACTCTGGATGGTTGTATAAGATGCGATAGAAGGCAGCCCGGGCAGTTGTGGACCAACCCGGGACCACCATCAGAGATCATCAGCCCCGCATAGTCTCCGATTTAGACTGGGAGGTTATGTGTACGCACTGGGAGGCTGATGACTTCAAGAAAAAGTCTGAGCAGGCGAAGAAGAACCGTGGTCAGCTCCGGATAGTACATACCACTGGTTCTCAGTCGTTCGAGGAGGCAAAGACGGTAATTGCGTTGTATTTAGTTATTTATGTGTTTAGTTCTCACACAAATACTTAAGACCTACTTTATGAATGTTTGTATTACGCATTGGGGAGGACCTTGGGCCGAGATCCTACCATGCTAAAGTTTTGGGATCGAGCCCACACGCCTAAGGACGAGCATGCTTTGTCTCGGGCAGCTTTAGCTATACGGGTAAACCTCATCTTACTATTTAGCTTTTAATAATATTCAATCTTAAATAAAATGATATAATTAACATACGTATACAGAATACATTACAGGACCAATTTCAGAAGCTTTGGGACGAGCGTATAGCTGAGCTGGAGACTATTAGGAGGGGTTCTGAGCTGTTAGATTTCGCCAACCCTCTTCCCGATATTGTATTAGATCGGGATGAGGAGCTGAGACTATGGGTTGCATCTTAGGATTCCCCTACTAGTAGTACCGATAGATATCGAGTGTTGGGTCTATCGAGGATACCCACATATACACTTCCTAGAGGTAATATTTTTTTATGTTTCGCGAAATTATCCAAATTTATCATATTATATAAATTATTATTAGTAATCAAATTTGTATCTCTTTATAGGCTCCAGCCAGTGCCAGTGTCCGACAGCACAAGTCGGACCATCTCATACGGGCGCTGGCTTGGATGGCGATATCTTTCGGCAGCTGATAGGGGCCGTGTCGAATAGTTTCCATATTGATCTGGTCTCTCAACGTCAACAGTTGCCTTCCGGTTCTCGTCTTCACCAGATTGCTCATGATATTATAGCAAGGGCCTCTGCAGAGAGTACAGGATTACCTCGGGAGTAGTTCGACGCTTGGAGCAGCGAGATACTCCGGATGGTGATTACCCTCTTGGAGGAGGCTTTTCGTCCGCCCCCACCTACTCAGGTATTCTTATTGTTTATGTTTTTCAATTAAGGCTAGTTTATTAATTCTCACATATATATATGGACTAATGATTTATATTTTTGATTCTATCAACAGGAGGTGGCGATGGCGAAGCAGTGGTGGTGATGATGAGTAGGAGCACGTAGGTCGATTTCCATACATCGCATCGGTATTGCTCACCTCCCGCCCATGATGATGATACTTTTACTAGTTTATAGTTCATTTGTATATATTCATGTTATTGTAGAACTTTTGTATATATTGTATTGTCTAATCAAGGTCTGTATAACTATTGTAAATTATATTGTTTAACATTTATGGAACATTAGCTTATATTTGTATTTGGTTAGCTTATAATACGTTTTGGTGGATATTTGAATATGAATGTGAATGTGAATGATAATGAGTTGAAGATTACGTTTTAGTGCTATGTTGCATATTTGAATGTGAGATACAGTTTATATAGATCGTGTATTGGGTTGTGACAAAGTTCTGTGTACATTAATGGGTTTAAACACTCAGAACCGAACTTTTAAAATCTGTATTTTAAAAAAAAATTAGTTAGTTCTGACGGAATAGGGTAGGTTCGATTTTAACGCCCCTGAGTTAACAAATAAGCAATTTTTTATAAATGGCATTATGGCCTAATTTTCAGTCAAACATACATTACCTTCGACGAAACATGTCCGTCGTAACAACGCTATCTCCGACGTAACTTTCGTCGAAGATAATAAGTAGACACTTTTAATAAATATCTGATTATTTTAGTTTTCAGTCGGAAATAGACTATTTCCGAGTGATTGAATCCATCGAAAATAGGTGTTGTTATATCCGATGAAAACTTTCGTCCTATATATTCTGTCGAAGATAGTTCATGTTCGACGAACTTCTGTCGGAAATACGTCCGTCGAGGATAATGAAATTCCAACGAAATTTGTGACGGATTGTATTTTTGATGCAATTATTTACGACCGAATATCTGACGGATATTTCCGTCGGACATAATATATTTTCGACGTAATAGTCTTATGTCTGACGGATAATTCCGTTAGAATTAGCCGGTTTTCTTGTAGTGGGAGTTTGCCATCTATAAAAGAAAAGTCCTTTAATACTAGTATAGAAATTTACACAACAAATATTTTTAATGTTATATTTTATGTGTATTTTAAGATTTTTACGGACTCGAAGACTATATACTAAGATTTCTCTTCCTTATATCTATAGCCTTGAAGCTTTGATACCATTAAAATGTAACGCCCCCATATCTATACTCCCACGGTATCCGATATGGTGCTTACTATGAATCGATATATAATGCATTTAAATCTATACATCCATGGTATCTGATTAAAATATTACATTAAATAGAGGGACTATCAGATATAATTCTCATAGATCCAAGATTCATAGTATCCCATAACAGATGGTTATTCTTTAGAGAACTATTACTGTGTTTGGATACCCTCACTTAGATATATGAACTGTATCTGTGACTAGAGTCTATCTATCCGAAATTCAGAGAACCAGTAATAACATGAACAATCCATATTACTAATACCCTCACCCAGATGTATAGTTTAAGCCAAGCGAAAATATACTATCGTATCGATAGTAACTATTTATCCGAAATCCAAAGTATCAATAACAACATGAACAGTCCATGCTATTAATACCCTCACTCAGATAAATAGTTCCCAAGGATATCAACTAGATTTGAAGAAGTCTAATTTTACATCTATATATGTAAGAAAACACGGTTGCGGAAATAAAAGATGTTATATATATATATATATATATATCATATTATTAAGATTCGATTACATGATTCTCATAACGAGTTCTTATTACAAGGTATTCAAATAGACAAGAATATAATCTAATCTAAGCAGGGACGCTTCCCTTTATCTACTCCAGATGTTACAGCATTACCATCTAAAACTGCAAAAGGGAATAATTCGCAAGAGTCAGCTATGACATGCTCAACAAGTTGTGTATTTATAACAATATATGATTTAAAACATTTATTTATCCTTTAAATGATTTTTAAATCATTTACTTCTATTTTTAGGTAATTAATATTTACTTAAAATTTTACAAAAACATTGATTATTATTTTTAAATAATTTATATTCATTTATTATAATTTTTATATCATTAATAAAAATTTTCTATAATTATTTAATATTTATAAATAATTATTCTAATTTCTTTATTGATAAGCTAATTATTGATAATATCTATATAAAATAAAATAATTATTAAATTTGTGTAAAAATATCAGAATTTGATTATATTTATTTAATATGATTTTTAAAACTCTTTTTTATATTTGTTTATATTTATTTATTAATTATTTCTAATTTTTTATAATTTATTTTTAAAAAACATTTTTTGTCTGTCGCTAAAACCCTTCAGCGATAGAAAGTGTCACTGTAGGTGTTCTTGAGTTCTGGGCAGCAGTTCGGTCATGGTCGTGTGACCAGTTTGACCACTAATTAAAATGCTACTGATAATGATTTTTGGTTTGGTCAATAGTTGATGTTGTAGTACTCATTCAGTAGTTTAACATGAATCAAATTTAGGCTTTAACATACATATAACAAGAAGTTATAGAGGCTCAAAGTCACTATCAGAGTTGTTCTTGAGTTTCTGGGTAACCCAGAACAGTAATCATGGCCGGTCAACGATTTCGTGGCTTGAATATCTTTGATTCTGTGTATTAGATGTGTGTGGTGTTTCTTGTAACATGTAGTATATATGTCATGGTACATATATATAACATTAACTTAAACAAAGAATAAATCTAAGGTCTCTAATTATGCTGGTCAAAGTACAGCCAAACGTTGTTCTTCGTGTTCTTCAGTTTTCTGGGCAGCCCAGAAAATTTTGTCAAGCTCGGTCAATGACTTTTGACCATTAATTCTAGTAATCCTATTAGTCGTTTTAGCAATTTGAGATCATATATATGTAGTACATATAACAGGGTATAGATCTATAACAACACCTTACAAAAACAACAACCAGAAAGCGATTAAAAAGCTTGGTCAAAGTAGCCGGTTCGACTGTTCTTGAGTTTTCTGGGTAACCCAGAAAACTGCAATCCGTGAACGGTCAACCCACTTTGACTACCTATAACTTGAAATCTATGGTTCAAATGAACCTGTTTACTTTTCCAGATTAAAGACCTACTAACAGGCTACAAATACCAAACAATTAACAGCCCAAAACATAAACACATATGAATCATTGTACGACATTCTACATCGGACCTAGTTTTCAAAATTTCTAGATTTCTTAAAACACTTATTTAAGGCATCTAGATGTTATAAAAATATGTTCTACCAATCTAACATACTTTCTAATATACTAATACATAATTCTAAACATCTAAACAACAAAACTAACATAGGATCAAAGAGCTAATTATGAATTAGGGTTTGCACCTTTTCTTGAATGATTTTCGATTCTAGCTTCTGATGTTGTTGCTGCTAACACCTAGGCTTGATTTAGTGAGTTTATAAGTGTATCTAGGCTTAGAAATTTCATGAGTTTGCTTAGCCCTAAGGTTCTTATTTATAGAATTCTTTAACTTGGCTTTTTTTGTCATTTTTGAGCAACTAACCTCTACAAATATCTGATCTGATGACTAATGTCATGCTTGGTAGTTACAAGCATGTCATGTGCAGCCTAAGGACTTGAATGGTGACTCCTAACCTACTTGTGAGCTAGTTAGGTTTGTTTAGTAGCTTAGTTTTGTCCAAATTCTCACTAATCTTGATTAGGGTTTTGTTTTTAATGATTAGGAATGTTAAATGATGTTTATTATTACCTAATTAAAGTTTACTAACCATGATTAGGTGTTAACATAAGCTAATTAGGGTTAAATTAGCTAATTAAGGTTAGGTTTACAAATTAGGGTAAGGGTTTGCTAATTAGGGTTAGGGTTTATTAATCTAGGGTTGTAAACCTAATTTCTCACTAATCCTAACAAGCACGACAAAGCATTTTGTCAATGTAAGCACGAGAAAGTAACTTGTAAGAATATTTATGCCAAAAAGTCCAATTACGGAAAAATTTTAAGCCCGAGGTGTCAAGCACGATATTTTTCGGACAAAAATTTATTTGGTCAAATTTGTTAAACAAAGTATATATTAACACATAACACATTCAGAACGGAGAAATTTTATTTATATAACGGGATTTTATACATACGAGTCTTATTAGGGTTTTGGGTTTTTACATATGTTGCTAAGGGTTTAAAATCCCCTGCAGATGCGGCGGCCAGTTGATCCTCAATTCCTTGACATTTAATGGACTTTTGTGTCACGTAGACGATGTCAAATTGCTTTCGGATTAACTGCCATCGAGACAGCCGAAAATTCAATATGGGTTTACTGAACACGTACTTGAGAGGATCCACATGGGATATGAGATGGGTGGTGTGACCATATAGGTAATGTTATAACCTCATGGAAGCCCATACTAAAGCACAACAAGTTTTCTCAATCAGAGTGTACTTGTGTTCACTGCTGCTGAATCTTTTGCTGAGGTAGTAGATAGCTCGCTCTTGGCCTCTATCATATTTTTGTCCTAGAATGCAGCCCATGGCATTGTCATTAATGGACAGGTACATGAACAGGGGAACATCATCCCTGGAGGGTACCAAAATAAGAGCGTTAACCAGCTGCTCTTTAATTATAAGGAAGGCTTTTTGACACTCATCGTTCCATTTCATGGAGGAGTTCTTCCTTAACAACTTGAAGATAGGCTCACGGGTTGCTGTGAGTTGGGAAATGAACCTACTGATGAAGTTGATCTTTCCCAAAAATCCCCGTATTTCCTTCTCTGTCTGAGAAATGGGCATTTCCATAATGGCCTGGATTTTGGTGGGATCTAGCTCAATCCTTTTGTGGCTGACAAGGAAACCCAGTAACTTGCCCGATTTAACACCAAAGGCGCACTTGGCTGGATTTAACTTCAAGTTTTACTTACGCAACCTGTTGAAAAGCTTTCTAAGATGGTCTAAGTGGTCTTATTCCCTTTGGGATTTTACAATGATGGCATCCACGTAGATCTCTATCCCTTTGTGAATTAAGTCGTGGAAAAGAACCATCATAGCTCGATGGTAGGTTGCTCTGGCATTAATGAGGCCAAATGACAATCGTCTATAGCAAAAGGTTTCCCAGGGCGTGATGAATGAAGTTTTCTCATGATCCTCCTCAGCAACCATAATTTGATGGTACCCCGCAAAGTAATCAGCAAATGAGTACATGTCATATTGAGCAATATTGTCAATGAGAATGTGGATAAATGGCACAAGAAAGCTATCCATAAGGCAAGCTTTATTTAGATCCCGGTAATTCACGTAAACTCGGACCTTTCCTCCCGGTTTAGGCATGGTGACTATATTGGATAGCCATTCAGGATATGTGGACACCATGATGATGCCAGCTTGAAATTGTTTCACAATTTCTTCTTTAGCCTTTAAACTCCACTCAGGTTTTAATCGCCTGAGCTTCTGCCTGACAGGCTTGAATCCCTCTTTAATGGGAAGGCGATGGATGACGATGTTCGTGGACAAACCCACCATGTCTTCATGAGACCATGCAAACACATCCTAGAATTGGGTTAATAGTGCAACCATGTCATTACTTTGGTTTGAAGTGAGGTCTGTACCAATCTGGATCAACATAGGGCTTTCTAAGGTTCCGAGATTGAATGAGGTGGTTTGATCAAGATTTGGTTTGGGTTTGTCTTCGACCCATTCCTTGATCTCCTGAGGTATCTTAATGTCCTCTTGTATTTCCATCAAGTCTGAGTCCAACTTTTCATCAAAGTTACAGTTCTTATGGAGAAAAGGCACCTCATTAGCAAGTACATGCACATCTAAATTCAGAGTTCTGACACAAAATATGCTTTCACTTAATATATGAAACTGTTCAATCATACAAAGTGTTAGCATGTACTGATAAAACAACTGCTAATACTGTACAGAAAAGTAAGAAATTAAAGTTATCTACAGGGCAGAGTGGTTTCTGCCCTTTTTACCCTTGGCGACAAATGCAAGGAGTGCTGCTCTAATTTTCAAGGATGAAGTCCTAGTGGACGGCAGTAATGAAGGGACTATCATCGTCATACTTCTCCCGAATGATGACTATAATTTCGGGACAATCATCATTTGGAGTGTATCTTTTTATGTGCTCATCATGAAAAAGGATGCTTAGATGAGACAAACTCCTGGCGATGTCTTGTTTACATTTTCGTTCCCTCTCTTCCACTTCAGGATTAGGAATCAGGACCTCTTTTTCTTTAACCGGTATTGGTTTGGGAAATAGCATAGCCATAACATGGGCTGAAACCTTTACCGGAAACTGTATAGGCTCAGGATCGGTAAGGGGAGATAATCGTCGTATGTCTGAAGATGAAGGAATCTGTTTATGCTTGTGAGGATTCCTGTGACTGGAGCTAGCAGAATAGCTTAATCCAGTTGTCCTTGTTTGACTGAAAACTTGAATTGGGTGCTTAATACCCTGATGATCTTTGCCCAACCCTTGTCCAGGTTGATGACCCAATGACATCATCTCTTGAGTGGCAGACATTACCTCGGTAGAAATCTTGGGTGTGAGAGGTGACGACCCAATGGGATGGTCATGAGTGTTGCTCACCTCCAGGGAATGAAAACTGACCAACTCAACTTCTAAATTAAAGCTTATGAGTGGTATGTCACCTTGTTCAGAACATTCCCGCTCAACATTAATAGTGACTAGGCTATTGTTGATAATGTACTTGAGTTGCTGGTGAAGGGTGGAAGGGACTACTCCAGCCATATGAATCCACGGTTTTCCCAAATGCAGGTTGTATCCTGTAGCTATTTTGGGCACATGAAAGGATACACTAAATGTATGTGGACCAATCTCCACTAGCAGTTCAATCTCTCCAATGGCATTTCGTCGGGACCCATCAAAAGCTTTGATAATCGTATGGCTGCTTTTGATCCTCTTGGGGTTGATATTCATCTTCTCCAGGGTAGCATAAGGATAGATATTCAGAGATGAACCTCCATTTATCAAGACTCCTCCCACTATGTATCCGGAGGACAAAACTATTATGTGCAACGGCTTGCAATGACCAGTCCCTTTAACGGGTATGTCATCATCACTAAAAGATATCACATTGTTGTTAAAAATGTGATCAACCAGATGTTGGAATTTTTCCACATCCACTGATTTCGACAAGTGGTCTTCTTCCAAGTCCCCTAACAAGATCTTCCTATGATCTTCGAAAGAGAAAACCAAGTCCAGTATGGAAATTTGTTGTGGAACTTCTCTCAAGCTTAAAACCACCTTGGCTTTGTTATGGCCCATGGTACGGAGGAACATTTCAATTTTCTCCATGGGAACTTTCCCATTTGATTTGATGGTAGGTTTCATCACCCGATGGGGAAGATACAGTGGATTCTCCTTCGACACTGCAGCAGTTGTATGTGAGGTAGATCCTTCAGTCTGCCCATAATTCTATGGGACTTTTTTCAAGCTGACAACAAGATATTATGGCCTAGATGGGAAGAGAATTGGCTCTGGTGCAGCCACTTTCAAAGGATTGTTAACACCCTTGATTTGAATTGATTGTATTATGAGTGGACTGGCAACCAAATCATCCTCAGCGGAGATAACTGCTACGTCGTCCTTCCATTTTGTAGGACATGTGTTCCCACTCTTGAGTAACAAAGTGTCATCATCTGCCATCTGCTGGACACCGCTATCAATTAAATTCTGAATGAGGTGGCGGAGTGCCCAACATTCTTCTGTGCTGTGACCGCGAGAATGGGAGTGATATTGGCATACTCCATTGGAATTGAACCGTCTGGAACGGGGATTGATTGAAGGCAGAAGAGATGTAATTCTTCCTTCATTGATCAGCATCTGAAATATCTCCTCCATAGGCTGGCCAAGGTTTGTAAATTCCCTCTGTTTGGGAGATTGCATATCTAAAATTTGATGTTGAAAGTTAATAGTCATGATTATATGTAAAGTCCTTCAAAGGAACACATGTACAAGGACTTAGTGATAGATCAAATTTATTAGGTTGATATGAACTTTAAATGTTTATCATTCTGTAAATGAATGTATAGAAGTTGAGATCAAAGCTGTTTGATTGATCTATATCTTGAAATTTAATAAACAGGCTTCAACTGAATCGTAGTCTATTAAGATGATCAAGAGATTGCATAAGACAAGGCAGAATCATAGAGCGTTGAGGATCGTAGTGTATCTGCTTTGAAGGGCCTCTCCGAAATTCTAAAGTAGTCCTAACTCTTGCCGAGCCAAGTTAGAGCTCGTAGAGTGCTCTCGGAAGCGTGGAGTCTGTAAGTCAAGCAAGTGATGATCGTAGTGTACCAATACTTAAGAGAAATCGTAGTGTTCTCATCTATCAGCACCAGACCAAGTACCAAGGTGGCATGACACCATGATCAGAATCGTAGAGCTTCATCTGTCTATGTCAGAAGCATCGAGCCTCGTCCACTTGTTTAAAGATTAATTACAACAAATATGGAATGAGCTATAGACGTTGAAGACCTCGGTGTCCTAATGACACAACAATCATCCTTAGTATATAACAAAGAAACGTATTGAAGAAGCTAAGGAAAGTACTATGGGTCAGCAGAAAACAACTTTTCAGGTGTTAGGTGAGATAACAGTCTATTGTGTCAGTGGGCCAGTCTGCTAATCAGAATTCATACATAAAGTCTCCATCAAAGCTTAGAAATGTCAAATGCATTTAATGCTTCAACCGATGTCTTCAACGGATACATTTCAAAGGCATCATATATATAAAACATCAGCAGATGAAAGATTCAAGCAAGCACTGAACAAAAAGCTGAAGAACACTCAACAATCAAACTCTACGATTTAAAAAAGAAAAGCTTGCTCAGCTACTCAGTTCTTTCGAACACAAGCTTAACGACAACTGAGTAGTACCATTCAATAACTCAACTATTATCTAGTGAAGGAAGAAGTTCCAAGTCAGAAGGACTAAAAGAGTTCTAAGTGAACTAAGAAGTTCCAAGTCTGCTGGACTTGACGAGTTCAATAGTGAACTAAGAAGTTCCAAGACCGCTGGTCTTGAAGGAATCTGTGAGATTCAGAAGTTGTAATGATATCCTTAGTGGATTTCTTACTCGAGGATTAGAAGAGTGGACTAGGAGCTTTGAATGCTCTGAACCACTTAAAATCATTGTGTCCCTTATATTCTTGCCATAACTGCTATAACTGCCTTACTCCTATTTATTCATTATATCTTGAAGGGAAAAAAAACAAATCTTAATTCCACTGTGCTTTAAATCATTATCAAAACTAACAAGTATTTCGAAAAGAAAGAATTTAAAATATTTATTCAACCCCCCTTTCTAGATAACTATTGTGCCTCTGGGAACTAATAATTGGTATCAAAGCAGGTTCTATCAAACAACCTACAAAGCTTAAGTAGATCCAATGGCACATCTGATAAGAGAATCAAAGACCGGAGGAGGTGCAAGCCACCTATGTGCAAACCTACATGAATTCAATAGATGAAGATCTATTTGAAACTGTTCAAAATGGACCCTACATTCCTACTAAGCTTGCTCCTACTGTAGACGATCCAAACCGAATCCAGATCAAGGTCAAAGAAGAATGGACTGACAACAAAAAGAAAGTTGTCCAACTCGACAAAAAGGCTAAGAATATCTTGTTTCAATCTTTAGAAGAAGATCTGTTGGAAAATGTGGTAAATAGCAAAACATCAAAGGAAGTGTGGGAGGCATTAGTAATCATGCGTGAAGGAATGGAAGAAGTCAGAGAAAACAAGCAATCTCTCCTGACTCAGCAATATGAAATGTTTGCACACATTCAAGGAGAAAATGTCACTTCCACCTATGAAAGATTCAATGTGATGCTTAACTCTCTCCAAGTCTATGGAAAGATCTATCCAAATAAATATCTAATCATAAAGTTCCTGAGAGATTTACCTAGCAAGTGGGATGCCAAAACCACTGCCATCAGAGAGTCAAAGAATCTCCATGAAATGACTGTTCAACAATTATGTGGCAACCTTCTCACATATAAACCGGAGCTAACTCAATGAGCAGAAACTCTATCCGAAGGAAGAAAGAAAAATAAAGGATTTGCTCTAAATGCAATAGACGACTCTGACTATGATGAAGATGACGATGAGGACTTTGCAATGTTGGTAAATAGACTCAGAAGGTACATGCGTCAAGGCAAAAGTAGCAAACCTAATAAGTTCAACAACTACAACAACCACGAACAAATAAACGACTTATGCTATTACTGCAAAAAGCCTGGTCATTTCATTGCAAACTGCAACAAGCCTCTCAAAGAAGAACTCAAGAAAAGATCAAAATCAAAGAAAGAATTCAAAGGCAACAAGAGGCTTCAGAAGAAAGAAAAAGGTCTTGTAACCGGAGGATCGTGTAGTGACTCAGACAACAACTCAACTCCCGAATCTGGAGATGATGAAGATCCTCAAATGGAAAATCTTTGTCTGATGGCCAAACATGCAAAGGATAAGAAGAGCTCTGACATACTTGAAGTAAGTATAGATGAGTTATTTGACTTTAACTCTCCTGATGTAGACATTGATGATTTAAGAACTTCTCTACATGGCATAACATCTGATCTGCATCAATACATGAAATGGTCCAGAGTTCTATCCAAAGATTATTCTCTTCTTCAAAAAGAGAAAGACAAAGTTCAGGAAGAACTGAAAACAACTCTTCTAAGTACTAACTCTCTCTCCAAATTTGAAGCTAAGAATAAATTTTTAAAACAGACTAATGGACTTAATGAACAAAGAGAGTCAAGTATGACTTCTAAAATTGAGGAACTGGAAAGGACATTCTCTACATAAAATAAATCCTCTTCTTCCATGGACTCCCTGATCTCCAGTCAGAGAAGTGCATCTAATAGAACAGGCTTAGGTTTTGGGGAACCCACCTCAAAACCATATATGGAAAAGATAAAGGAAACCGGCTCAAGTAATGTTTCAAGTAGAAGCATTACATTTGTGAAATCCTCACGTAAGGAAGAACCAGTCCAACCCTCCTCTTCAGATCAAACCTATGTTCCAAGGAATAGAGGATTACATATTGGCCTAGGTTTCAGAAGAGAGAAGAGTACTCAATCTCTACTCTCCAACCTCAAAGGGTTGTAGAGTCAAGTAAAATTGACTCCATGAACCAACTGGGAAGGAACAGTAAAGCTAAGCCTCACTCTTCACGAATTATAAAACATAAGGACACATGGAAAAGAGAAGAAAAGGTTAAAGGAAGGACTGCTAGAAACCACATAAGTCCAAATAGAGGAAGAATACACACACAAACACTTGCATGCATCATATTAGATGTTTTGTACGTAATAAGACTGGTCATAAGGCTGCAATATGCTACCATAACCCTATGCATGTGAAATCCAAGATTAAGCAAATTTGGGTTCCCAAGGGTACTAACAAAGTAGGACCCATGCAAGTATGGGTACTAAAATAAGAGTTCTATCTTACCACAGGAACCAAGCTCCACGATCACAACCTCGTATCTGGATAGTGGATGCTCAAGGCACATGAGAGAGAACAAAGCGCTTCTATCTAACTTCGTAGAAAAGAAGGGTCCAACAGTCATCTTCGAAGATAATGGCTCTGGCAAGACAAGAGGATATGGCTCAGTTGGGAATGGAGCAGTGTCCTTCAGTAAAGTGGCCTATGTGGAAGGTTTACAACACAATCTTCTAAGCATAAGCCAACTCTGTGACAAGGGTCATCAAGTTACTTTCCTCAACAATCAATGTCTAGTCAGAGATCTGAAGACATCCTCTATAAAACTGACTGGAACAAGAAAAGGCAATGTCTATACTGTCAATCTTGATCATCTAAGCTCAGACGAGATGATATGCTTTCTGGCTAAAGCATCTGAAGAAATGAGCTGGTTATAGCATAAAAGATTGTCTCATCTCAACTTCAAAAGCATGTCTAAGCTGCCTCCAAGGATCTAGTAGCAGGCATACCCAAGTTTAGCTTTGTCAAGAAAGGCCATGTAATGCTTATTAGCTTGGAAAGCAGACTAGAAACTCATTTAAAAGCAAAAATGTCAACTCAATTGACAAACCTCTACAACTACTTCATATGGATCTTTTTGGGCCAATTCCAACAAGCAGCCTTGGAAGGAAGAGATACTCACTGGTCGTAGTAGATGACTACACCAGATTCACTTGGGTGTTCTTTCTAAACTCAAAAGATGAAACTAGCTCCAAACTAATTAAAATGTTCAGACTAGTGATGAATGAGAAAGGGGAGAAAATCAAGGCAATAAGAAGTGATCATGGCAGAGAATTCAACTTCTCTAAGATGGACCAGTTCTGCACAAACAATGGCATCACTTACAACTTCTCAGCTCCACGAACCCCTCAACAAAACAGAGTAGCTGAGAGAAAGAACAGGACGTTGATAGAGGCTAGAAGAACTCTACTTGCAGCAGCCCATCTGCCTAAATACTTCTGGGAAGAAGCTGTCAACACTACATGCTACACTCAGAAAAGATCTCTTATAGGCTCTACGTTAAAGAAGACTCCCTACGAACATTGGAGAGGAAGAAAGATAAGTGTCAGCTACTTTCATGTGTTTGGTTATGCATGCTATATACTCAACAATGGAAAACAGTATTTGACAAAGTTCCAACCGAAGTCTGATGAAGGAATCTTTCTCGAATATGCCACAGACAGTAAAGCTTATAGAGTGTTCAACAAGAAGACACTAAGTGTTGAAGTCTCAATTCACAACATCTTTGATGAAACAGACTTGGAAAAAACAAAGTCTCAAGACACTACGAACGATAATTCAGACACTACGAATGAGGTCGTCGAGCTCAACACTACGATCGTTGTTTTAGAAAATAAAATCGTCGAGCAAGAAGAGGAGACCGTAGAGAGAACTATGTAAGACAACGAACCTCCACATCAAGAAGCTGAAATTGATCTTGAAGGTCTTAGACAAGAAGGCATCAAGACAGATGTTCCAATAGGAAATAGATGGGCAAGAGACCACACTCAAGACTTAATCATTGGAGACCCAAATGCAAGAGTCAAAACAAGAGCCGCCACCCAAAATGAGTGTTTCTATCTGAGCTTTTTATCACAAATAGAACCCAAGAAGATAGAAGATTCTATGGAAGACTTCAGCTGGATCGAAGCCATGCAGGAAGAACTAAATCGATTTTGAAAGAAGAAAAGTATGCAGATTAGTTCCAAGACCGAAGAGTCATCATGTGATTGGCACGAAGTGGGTCTTCAGAAACAAGATGAAGATAAAGTAATAACAAGGAATAAGGCAAGACTAGTGGCCAAAGGTTACTCTCAAGAAGAAGGCATTGACTACGATGAAACCTTTGCACCTGTTGCCAGATTGGAAGCCATCAGAATATTTCTTGCCTTTGGTGCTCACATGAAATTCAAAGTCTTTCAGATGGATGTCAAAAGTGCATTCCTGAATGGTGAACTTCTAGAAAAAGTATATATAGAACAACCTCCAGTTTTCATCAATCCAAATCTCTCTAATTATGTCTATAGATTAGACAAAGCCTTATATGGTCTTAAACAAGCACCTAGAGCATGGTATGAAACATTAAGTAACTTTCTTATTGAAAATGGGTTCATAAGAGGTAGAGTAGACACTACATTATTTCTTAGAAAGCATAAAGACAAAATCTTATTAGTTAAAATATATGTTGATGATATTATCTTTGGCTCTACTGATGAGAAATTATGTAAGAGATTTGCCAAGCTTATGCAAAGCAAGTTTGAAATGATCATGATGGGTGAGCTGAACTTCTTCCTTGGACTGCAAGTAAAACAGACTGATGAAGGAATCTTCATAAACCTATCCAAGTACATTACAGACTTACTTAAAAAGTATGACATGTAATCAGCCTCTCCCATGAAAACCCCAATTGCTCCAGCAACCAAGCTTGACAAATATGAAAAAGGTAAAAGTATTAATACAACTCAATACAAGGGTATGATAGGCTCTCTTCTATATCTAATTGCCAGTAGAGCAGACATAATGTTTGCAACATGTATATGTGCTAGATTTTAAGATAATCCTAAGGAATCACACTTAACTGCAGTAAAAAGGATTTTCAAGTACCTCAAAGGCACACCTCACTTGGGGCTTTGGTATCCCAAGGAGTCCTCTTTTGAATTGATAGGATATACAGATGCTGATTTTGTAGGCTTTCAGAAAAAGTACTAGTGGCACCTGTCAGCTGCTGAAAAACAGACTTGTGTCCTTGTTTAGCAAGAAGCAAAACTCAGCATCCACATCAACAGCAGAAGCTGAATATATTGCTACTGGCAGCTGTTGTGCTCGAATCTTATGGATGAAAAATCAACTGGCAGATTATGGGTTTGATTTCAAATCTATACATGTTCATTGTGATAACACAAGTGCCATAGAAATAACACATAATCCTGTCATGCATTCTAGGACTAAGCATATAGAGATAAGATATCATTTTATTAGGGATCATGTTCAAAATGGAACCATATCTTTACAATATATTCCTATTGAAAATCAACTTGCTGATGTCTTTACAAAGCCTCTAGATGAATCCAGATTTAACAAATTAATAAGTGAGCTAGGCATACTAAATTTACAACCATAAAATCTATGCTCTAGTCTGTGCTAACCATGCATATATAAAGGCTATGTTCAAAATTGTAGACAGGACCAAAGAAAGTCCACGATCATAGAGTAGCAATGACATGAAAGACCACAATCGTAGAGTCTCATCAACATGATAAAGAAGCATCCTGTGATGACAAAAGTTCCAACAAATCTAAGGAATCTCTCTGTCAAGAGCCTCAGGGATAAACCTAATCCTTAGTTCATTCTAAGAGATTGGCCCTTCTTGAGCTACCTTAACTCAGAAGAAATGCTAATTCAAAATTTCATCACAAGGAATAGATCAGATAATGTTCGTAAAGCAGACTCTGCAGTGGACTCAACGATCACTATGACAACCTCAACAACCATAGTGCTACCTCGACGATTGTAGTCCTCTCAAAGACTACACCAGCTCAGGAGGAGCTAAGGGCAAATTAGTATTTTTCCAAACAACCTAAAATCATGGGGCCAAGAAAAACTCGACACATGCCCCTCCGAGCAGATCGAGTTGAGGGAAGTTATAAGTATAGTTTAAAAAGGCCTTTTTGAAAACTTAGAAGTTCAAAAAGCATATCTCTCTCTCTCTACCAGCAGAAACCCTAACCTTCAAAATCGCTAAATCATCCTCAGTGCAAAGAAATCAATGGCGGCTTTAAATGTTATCTCTGGTTACCAACTCTATTTCGAGGAGTTCAAGACAGCTGATCCCAAATTTCATAAAATATTATCTCAGTTAAAGAAAGCTGGTCTTGAAGAAGCTCTGGGTCCAAGCACAAGGATATACCCAAAGGTTATAAAAGAGTTCTACAGGAATGGAACATTTGAGAACAATATCATTACCACAAGGGTCAAAGACGTGGAAATTAAACTCAAAGATGAGGATATAAACCTAGCCCTAGGTTTTAAATCAAAAGGATTTCCATTCATTCAAGGCATCGATTTTCATAAAGTATTAAAGAAGATGCACCACAAAAAGTTTCCTACTGTCAGAGGGTACAAAAAGATAGAGTTCCCCCAAAGGTATGAATTTTTGGCTAACATTGTTGGGAAATGCATAAGCTACAAGAGCTCTGGCCATGACTCTGTGAACGAAGTGTAGCTTAAGCTCATGACATCAATCAGTTGTGGGATTCAACTCAACTATGGAGTCCTACTACTCGACTGGATTGGGATATGGATACTTAGTTCGAAGAAGTCAAAGAGCTCTGGAAAGATGCTCTACGAGAGATTTATAAACATCATCCTACAGTCAGCATTGGGAGATAAGATTGGGGATGATAAAGGAGAATCCATCAATCCAAACAGAAGAATGACTCAGCAGCTATTTGAAAATTGGAAAAGGAATCCAGCAGAAAATGTACGGATGATTTTTGAGTCCAGTGGAAGAACTGGTGATGAAAAGGAGTCCGAAATTCTAGGAAACATGTCAGTTGTAAAGCAAACTAAAGAAAAAAGAAGAAGAGATCAACACAGAAGAACCCATTGCTTTAATCAGAAAAAGTAAGGTTAAAAGAAAAGTGAAGGCTCAAATGGCAGAGGAGCCTCAAGGTTTAACTACTGATCTAACTCAAGAGTGTTCTGGTATTTGAGGAATTTAAAAAGGAAAGAACATCAGTCTGATGAGGATGAAGACAGAGCTACCATCTCTCAGTTGCTTAAGAAGAGAAAACACAGCTCACCCAGTCACAAGTCAAAGAAGCCATTTGTCTTCTCGATCGTAGAGTCTCTACCAATCGTAGAGACCAGACTGGCCACCACTCCAAAAGAAGATGCTGCAATAGCTTCTTAGGCTGATCAACCATTAAGAGCTGAAGCTGAAGAAAGTGCTGAGGCTGTAGCTCACCCTAGGAAGTCAAAAATAAAAATTGTCAAGAAATATGTTCTTATCAATGAAAAAGCTTCAAAGGAAGAAGATAAAAGGATAACTGCAGAAAAGGGGCTATCCAAAGTAAGTCAGAAGAACACAACTCAAATTGAGGGGGAGCTTCCTGAAGTTCCTACTCTAGAGAATGCTCCAGCTGAGGGGGAGCCGTTTGAAATACAAATAAATGATCTAGCTGAGGGGAAGCATCATGAAGTCCTCATGACAGAAGAAGCTGCTCCTAAGGAAGAACTGCTAAGAAATCATCAGGAATCTCCCTCAGTTCCTCAAGAAATTCTGGCTTCAGAAACTGCATAAATAAAGAAAAGTGAAGCTACGGAGGGTGAGAGAGAAGAAAAGCAAGGAAGTGCAGTGGAGGTAATTGTTGAAGTGGAATCTTTATGAGAAGACAGAGAACAAGAAGAGGATGATAAGGTGGAGATTATAGCTATGGGATGTGCTGGTTATAGGAGAGCCAACTACAATCAACTGTTCTCCTATCTACCTATGATGCCCTTTCACAGAGCCCAAATTCTCAACTTCTGGGATCATATGTTCTGGACCTTCAACGCCTATCTAGCAATTTCGGTGCTAGCTCATGGATTCCCAGGCAAACTCAACTTTGCTAGAAAACTGATCACCAACAGTCCCTCGACAGGACATGCACATGAGGTATAAACTATTCCCATCTCTTTTAGAGTAAATTACTTTCCACCATCATTTTTCAATCAATTCTATGAACTACCAAGATGGTTGGAAGTGATACTTCATCCACTTAATCAATTTCCAATTACAGAATCCCAACATTCTGTAACTGATGAACCAAATGTGCCAAACTTCTGTTGATTCAATCCCCTGTAATCCCTCCCTCTATGATCATTGAGCCAAATCAAATCATAGAGTCACCTGCACAAGTCGTCGAATCACCTAACAAAATTGTAGACTCAATTCCTTTTGAAGCTCAACCTCACACACCTGCCCCTCCATCAGACATACCATCTTCTTTAATAAACGACTATTTCAACCTTGATCTTTCTCTCTACCAAATGCAAGGTCAACATTCAAGAGGTCCTACAAGTAATCCACAATTCCTCGAGCTTATATCTGATCTCCCCACCAAAATAGAGTTGTCAGAAGCAACTAAGAAAGTAACCAAGGACATACAAGAAGATCTTGAAGTTCACTCCGAACTTGTCTATATGAGGCTGACTCAGTTGATTGATGCTGCTAATACTCTCCCAAGCACCCTAAGTTTTGAACTAACAAAGAAGCTTAGGGAGATAATAAAAGAGATGATCCAGAGTATAAATGAGAGGGACCAAATCCACTTTTTGGCTGCCAAGAAGCATAGGGATGTTGTTCTTATTTTGCAAAATACCTAAGAACCCCAAAATCAACTTATGATGGAAAATCTCACGAGTCTAAAAACCTAAATGAAAGAATTCCAAGCCTTCTCCATGGGTCAAATGAAACAAACAGAAACTATCTTGGACATTCTTCAAAGAAGAGAAGCTCGTACTGACTCTCTAATCGAGGAAAATTCTATAGATATAGTTCAATCCTAGACTCAACTCAACAAACTTGTACAAGGCATGACTCGCCTTTCTAAAGATATTCGAACCCTTGATGCTTACATAAAGGGGGAGAATAAAGGAGAAGGAGACAAAGAAAGGGGCAAAGGAGGCAGAGGCAACATTACTGCTTTCTAAAGAAGTTCTCCTACAAGTTAGTCTTGCCATCAGACTCCACGACATGATCAGTTGCAAATTCTCATGGCACAACCAATAAGGAGTCAAAGGCCTTCTCCCAGCTCACAAGAGGTGACCGCCACAAGCCTAAGAATGCCAATTGGAGATCCTGCATTCATGAATAGGCATGATCATCATGAAAGAATAAGTCAAAGAAAGCTGGAAGATATAATATGGAGAGACGAAGAGAGTAGAAGAAGAAGAGCTCAAGAGTATGCAAATCCTCCAAGGAACAAAAGGTATAAGAAATAGAGATAAGTTGAAAATCATTTCTTATTGATATAACTAAGCTTAATTATAATATCTGTCCTTACAAATATCAATAAATTCATTCTTATTCTCTAGAGGTTTCAGCTGCTCACTGAAACACTAAGTCATATTTACTTTCTAGCAACTGCATTTAGAAATTAATAATCATGATACAAATCTCCTTGGTTATGTCAACATCAAATAGGGGGAGATTGTTGGGAGATTGCATATCTAAAATTTGATGTTGAAAGTTAATAGTCATGATTATATGTAAAGTCCTTCAAAGGAACACATGTACAAGGACTTAGTGATAGATCAAATTTGTTAGGTTGATCTAAACTTTAAATGTTTATCATTCTGTAAATGAATGTATATAAGAAGAGATCAAAGCTTTTAGGTTGATCTATATCTTGAAATGTAATAGATAGGCTTCAACTAAATCGTAGTCTATCCAGATGATCAAGAGATTGCAGAAGATAAGGTACAATCATAGAGCATTGAGGATCGTAATGTATCTGCTTTGAAGGGCCTCTCCAAAATCGTAGAGTAGTCCTAACGCTTGCTGAGCAAAGTTAGAGCTTGTAGAGTGCTCTCAAAAGCGTGGAGTCTGCAAGTTAAACAAGTGAAGATCGTAGTATACCAGTACTTAAGAGAAATTACAGTGTTCTCAACTATCAGCAGTACCAGACCAAGTACCAAGGTGGCATGACACCATGATCAGAATCGTAGAGCTTCATCTGTCTATGTCAGAAGCATCGAGCCTCGTCCACTTGTTTAAAGATTAATCACAACAAATATGGAATGAGCTATAGACGTTGAAGACCTCGAGAGTCCCAATGACACAACAGCCATCCTTAGTATATAACAAAGAAACATATTGAAGAAGCTAAGGAAAATACTATGGGTTAGCAAAAAGCACCTTTTTAGGTGTTAGGTGAGATAGTAGTCTGCTGTGTCAGTGGGTCAGTCTGCTAATCAGAAGTTATGTAGAAAGTCTCCATCAAAGCTCAGAAATGTCAAATTCATTTAATGCTTCAATGGATGTCTTCAACGGATAAATTTCAAAGGCATCATATATACAAAACATCAGTAGATGAAAGATTCAAGCAAGCACTAAACAAAAAGCTGAAGAACACTCAACGATCAAACTCTATAATTTGAAAAAGAAAATCTTGCTCAGCAACTCAGTTCTTTCAAACACAAGCTTAATGGCAACTGAGTATCACCATTCAACAACTCAACTATTATCTAGTAAAGGACGAAGTTTCAAGTCAGAAGGACTTAAAGAGTTCTAAGTGAACTAAGAAGTTCTAAGTCTGCTGGACTTGACGAGTTTAATTGTTAACTAAGAAGTTCCAAGACTGCTGGTCTTGAAGGAATCTGTGAGATTTAGAAGTTGTAAAGATATTCTTAGTGGATTTCCTACTCGAGGTGTAGAAGAGTGAACTAGGAGCTTTGAATGCTCTGAACCACTTAAAATCATTGTGTCCCTTATATTCTTGCCATAACTACTATAACTATCTTACTCTTATTTATTCATTATATCTTGAAGGGAAAACAAACAAATCTTAATTCCACTGTGCTTTAAATCATTATAAAAACTAACAAGTATTTCAAAAAGAAAGAATTTAAAATATCTATTCAACCCCCCTTCTAGATAACTATTGTGCCTCTAGGAACTAACACCCTCTTGTTAGCAAAATCCTGACGGGCCTTGGCACTTGCTCTCTTTACAATTTTATCTTCTAGTGTTTCACTTTCTGAAGGCGATGATGGAGTATTCATAACATAAGGAAGGAGACTAACATGCTCTTAACTGACTAATTAGTGTGTGTGACTTGATGCTGATGGATCACCAGTTCTGCTAATTGGTCTACTTGCTTGCAAAGAGCCTTAATCTTTCATTCCATCATAAACTGGAACTGTGTGTAATCCCATTTGTCAGCACTGTCTTTGCTGGTTTGGGAAGATTCAACAATATAATTGGAACTCTATCCACTGCTCCAATTAATCATATTGACCTCTTCTTCTTTATGTTGAGGAAGAGTGTTGTCTTGTACATGAGGTTGGTCGGGTTTAGTCACCACAATTTCCCCGTTATCGATTAAATCCCAGATCTTGTCTTTCAAGGCCCAACAATCCTGAGTATCATGTCTCGGTGCCCCGACATGATAAGCACTCTTCCGTATAGCATTGTAACCCTTCCCATTCGGGTTAGCTGGTAGAAGAAGATTTGTAATTTTCTTCTTTGTAGTCAAGAGATTGAGAACATTCTCGAGCGAATCCCCTAGGAGTGTGAAAACTCGATTCCGTTGGACTTCTCCACCCTTTGGCAATGTGAGTTTGGAAGACTATGCTGGAAAAGGGGAGTAGTTTCTCCTTTCGATAGGCATGTTCTGACTGCCTTTCTGACCTTTTAGTATCAAGGAAACATCCTCCTCTTTCTTTTTATGGACCCTCCGGGGGTTTTTTCCATAAGTTCTGGATTGGATGTGCTCAGCAACAGCTTTCAGAGTGGGTAGGTCTTGGATCTTTCCTGATTTCAATCCCATCTAAGTCATCTCTCCGTGTTTGATCATTTTATAAATGGCTTGCCAATGCCAGCTAAGACTCTCTCACAGAAAAGAGCTTCTTGTATATCTATGAAGGTCATAACCATTTCTGACTCCGTCATAGAAGGAATAACTTGAGCAGCAAGGCACCTCCACCTTTGAGCATATTCTCTAAATGACTCATTAGACTGTTTCTTGACCTTAGTAATTTGGTACCAGTCAGGACCCATGTGAGATTTGAAGCTATACTAACTGAGGAAGGAATGAGCTAACTCTTCCCATCTATGGATCTTAGAATTATCTAATCTGGTATACCATGATCGGGCTTCTCTAGTTAGACTCTTTTAGAATAGGTGCATTCTGAGCTTCTCATCCTCGGCATAAGATCCGAGTTCTCCTATGAATACCTTTAAGTGTGTGTAAGGATATCCTAACCCATCATACTTTTCAAAGTCAGGACTCTTGAACTTATCTGGATAATGAACACCATGGAATATACAAAGATCAACATAGGAGACACTCCCGTGTGCTCCAATCCCTTTTATAGACCGAATGGTCTCTTCCATTTGAAGGACCTTTTTCCTGATATCACCGGTGCCTGGATCTTTTTTGAGATGGGTGTTTTCAGGAATTTTGTTGGTTGTATCCAACTAAAGTTCCAGAATTGTTTTATTCGAACCTTGCATTCCTCCCTGTGCAGAGGATTCTATATGTACAGGTATTTGCAAACCCTGAGTAAATTGGTGTAGTTCTTTAAGCAGAACAGCCAAATCTGTAATTTGTTTGCTTAATCCGTCAAATTCTTCTCGAGAGACAGGAGCAGGATTAGATTGGTCAGATGAAGACATAATTGGCAATAGGTTCGTGCCCTTTTTGGACTTTGAACGGGTAACAGGCCTAATTGTTTCCCTACAAAAACTTATGTAGTTTAGTCTTAGGGAATGTATAAAATATTTACATGCTATCATAATGTGTCCATTTTAGGAATATTTTCCTGTAAAACGGGTGTCATTTGATAGCATGTCAAGCCTTAATATACATGTACAGATATTCTTCATATTTTCCATTATATAGAGATTGACATGGAATAAAATTACAAGTAATTGTCTTTACAAGTAATTGAAAATAGAAAGCATGAAGAGACTTTGTAAAGACCCGAAAATTTTTGAATAATTATATCAGTATTTTTACGAATAATTTTTTTTTTATTTATTTACAAATAATATTTTGAATATATGTGATAAGGATTTAGCAGAATAGTCAATTTAAATTTTTAGTTGAATGATAATGAAAGTTAAGTCGGATATGGTCCAGAACCCTAAATCATGGAATTGGAACAAGGAATGAGAATATTAATGTATAATAATTATATTTCAATATGATATGTATGTACTATATGTGTGTATGGTTTATTGTTGATCAAAAATAGCAGAGTATTAGAAAACACTAAGTTTAAACGGAAAACCCTAATTCAAACCCTAAATAGGAAACTAACACTGATTATTAATCAGGTATATGTGATCAAGGAGATATGTTAGTGATTATGAATCTAATTAGGGAAAACCCTAACAATTATCAAGAAACCCTAATCGCTAAGTTAGAAACCCTAATTTGATCTCTGAGAAACCCTAAACCTAATTTTAAAACTGTAACTGGTGATTAGTAAGACCTAATGGTATTTAGCAAATCTTAAGATTAAAAGTTATGGAAAATATATGAAATTATAAAACTACACTTAAAATTTAAGTGGAAAAGACCAAAATACCCTTTAGTGTGTAAAATAACCAAATTACCCTTTACTTAAAACTTAAGTTAAGAGATTGTCCTAGAATTGCATGACTCACCAAGTTAAGATCTCCCATGTGTGTAAAATCTTAGCCAACCTTATCTCATTTGACACCTTATAAGATTAGGTTCAATGCATCAAAGTATATAGATTTGTAAAGAGAGATAAAATCAAAACTTAAGCTCATTTGCTAGCTATCACTCAACCAACTCTTTTCTCTCTCTAAGACATGAAATCTTTTAGCAAATCATTCCCCAAACAACCCTCTAGAACATCACAAACAAATTAGAAAGCAAGGATTCAAAGCTTGTTAAGAAAGAGGTATAACCCTAAACTCATCCTAGATCTTGTATGCTCAATCAAATTTTATGTTTATGTGTTTATTTAAGTGTTAGAAGATGTTATATGATGATCTATGAAGTTACGTCTTAGATCTATAACATCAAAGTACTCAAAAATCAACTTTACAAAACTGTCCAAGAACCCTAGATTTATGTCCTGACAACCGAATGTTAGAGGCCATAGATCTGTGTCTGTTAATGATTTTATGTGTTTGATGTTTTAGATTTGTAGTTTGCTATAAGGACTTTGATCTGGACTTGAAATCATGCTTAGATCATGTCCAGAATACAAGTTATTCTTGGTCAGAACCCGTTGACCAAGCATGACCAAGAGTTTCTAGGCAACCCAAAAATTCAAAACCAGTGTCTGACAAGATTTTCCAAGGCTCATATTTGTCAGATGTTAGGAGATTTGGAACTATTGTTGTATCTAGTTTGTAGCCTGTTAGACAGACTCTAGATCTATGCCTTTATATCACTCAAACAATCAACAGATTTTAAGTAGTGGATGGTCAAAGTAGCTTGCTCGACATTGACTATTATTTGCTGGGTAACCCAGAATTTGTTTTTCAGTGTCTGACAAGAAGTTCGTGGTCCTAGATCTTGCATGTGTTTGATGTTTTGCTTGTGTTATTGTATTTAAGTTATACTCTTGTATGTATACTACATATTCATGCTCCTATATAACTTAGTTAACCAACAGAATGAAAGTAATTTATGGTCAAACTAGCCAACTCGATCACAGTTGTAGTTTTCTGGGAAACCCAGAAAACTCAAGAACATTATTTCTGACAATGTTTGACCGGATGCTATCTAATGAATCTGATGTAGTTAAGCCAACCTGGTGATTTATATATGTTCTTTGACATGAGGACTACAAACCTAAACCATTAGAACACATTAACAATGACTAGAACCTAAATAAAATTGAGCATCAAAATGGACCCATGAAGCTGATTGGGTTTCTGGGTAACCCAGAAAACCAAGAAAGCTCTAACAACGATTTTGCACGTTCAAATCTTCATGCTATGTGCTTGTATGATTTATATGATGCTTGATTCATGTAGTATTACATAAACACTACATGATCAACACTTAATATTGTCCAGAACATGTGTAGACTGAGAATTAAAGACGATTAAAGTAGGTACCTCAGCAACTGACTTTCAGTGCTCAATAACACCAACCGCGACAGAAACTATCGCTCTAGCCTTTGGCGACGAATTTAATTATTTTAGTTTTCTAATTTCTAAAAAGTTCATTAAAAATAGAAATAAATTTCTAAAAATTACAAAATCAGTTTTAAAAATTATTTTAAATTATAAAAATTAACTTTTGATAAATTGACATATTTTTTATTAATATTACTATTTATTTGAATATTAATGGTATTAAATTTATTTAATAAATGTATTAAATAAATGGGTTAAAAATTATTTTATATTATAAAAATTATTTTAAATGATAATAAGGTGTTTAAAAATATTTTAAGTAATAAAAATCATGACATTTAATATTTTAAGGTAATTTTCATTAATAATTTAATATTAATAATAATAGGTTTATTTAATATTTATATTAAATAAATAGTTTAAAAATGGTTTTAATGATTTAAAATGATATAAATGATTTAAAAATATTTTAAGTTATAATAAATGATTTTTAATATTTTCATGAATAATAAATTAATATTTAAATATTAATGGTAATTATTTAAAATGATTTAAAATGTTTTAAAAATCATTTAGGGAAAATTGGTATTTTAAAATATTTTAAGTTATTATAAATAACTTTAATATTTTGTCAAGTATTTCGTTAATATTTTAATATTATTAAATATTAATGATAATGGAATTATTCTATATTTAAATCATTTAAAATGATTTCAGTGTTTGAAAAATCATGAAAAATTATAATAATTATTTAAAAATTATTATAATACCTTGAAAAATAATATGATTAATATTTAAATTATCTATTATAGTGTTGAAGTTAAATAATAGAGTTTAAGTAAATATAAACTTGATTATTATCAGATAAAGCCGTCGGTACACCGAAATGTTACCGAAGTTGGCCCAGACTTATATAGATTGACCTGATAAGTAATTATTTATGTTAGAATGACTGATATAACTATGTGACAATGTGTTTAAGCTATATGATGACTGCAAATAGCAGTGTTATGTGTTATGATATATTATTCTGATCAAAAGAATAATCTTATGAATGAAATGTTTTAGTATAAAAGATAAAACTAAGTTGTGTAAGCAGCAGATCAGGCAAGTATCTTTACTCTTTGTATCTACTTTTGAATAATCCTGTGTAAGTAAGTTATCGAATTATACTCATATTATATAAGTTCTTAAACTCTATTGTTATCAATTATGTATTTCAACATTAGTATTCATGCTAGTTATCAAACTCTATTCATTTACTAGTACAGTAGTAATGTATGATCAATATATACCCTGTGAATAGATAGTTAAGTTAGATTATTCAAGTGCCCTCACTTGGATAATGATTGTATTTAATCACATGTTGACACCTACCTACTAGTTTTCAGGAATGTACATGTTATTTAAAAACTGTCTAAGCTACTTAACTCAGCTGGATATAGAATTGAAAATATTGTAGACCTTGATATAAATTTATTATTATTTAATTAAACTATTTTAGTTCGAATTCTAGATTAATTATGAACATCTCGAACATGGTAAAACTTTTATGCGCCAAAGGCAGATCAGATTAACGAACTTATCGTTCAAACACGTAGTATTGATCAATACAGGGCATAACGGGTTGATCACCCTCCGTGTTCGTAAGACAGGACGGTTTGCAGATGAAGTTCTGTTTAACCTTTTTAAAAATTAAAAATAAAGTTCATAGTTTGTCAAACTATTTCCCATTTATAGTCAGTACGTAGTTTCAAAAATGAAATAGAATTGATATATAGTTCAGTATTGTTTCAGCTTACTTCACAACTATTTCTTTGTTGTAGAAGTGTGTCCAAATAAAACATTTAAATCTTTCAGATAATCTTTAATCATTGATATTACTTGCTGGGCACTCAAATGTTGATTCTTGCTTTAAATTTAAATGTTTTTAGCTAAGCTAGCATGATCTGAAGGTTTCAGCAAGGATAAAGGGAAGGGGAAGCTGAAGGAATAGGTTATATTATGTTGTTATGACTGCTTGTATTAAGATAATATAATATTTATCATGCAATGTAAGACTTAAAGGTTCTCGAGACTGGGAAGGTAGATAACTTTGATATAATAATTTTATTTAATTAATACATTAAGTAGTTTAATGAATGTTATCATGGAGCACCAAGTACGGGTTTTAAGTACTCGGATTTGGGGGCGTCACAACATGGTATCAAAGCTATAAGCATGAATTTCCTAAGAGACCCGAGCTTTTTGATGGTGACATCCCTTTAAGGGAAGGCACTGAAGCCAGACTTTCCGTAGGGGACGCCGAGCCAGTCAGTAGCAAGTTGATAGGTATCATTGTAGGGTGCTATGGTTGGAAGTACCATGAGTGCTACTGTAAGACCCCAACTTTTATGAATAAAGAATAATTTTCTCAAAATATAGTTTTGAATATTATGGTGTGGATTTGATATAATGTTATAGTTGTGGATAATATTTACAAATTTTGCAAAGTAAGCAAGTGGTTATATAATATTCGATTGGTCGGAGAATATTTGTTTTAACAGGGAATATTTGTACGACGATACAATCATTGATGGAACCCACAACGGAAGTATTATCGTAGTTAGAAAATGACAGAATTGTCTTTTTATAAAAATAACAGTGAAAGTGTTACCGTTAAAACTGTTGAACTATCCAGTAGTAAAAGTACAGTAATAAGCGTGGTTGCATAGTAGCACACGATATTAATTATTGATGCTTACGTGAGAAGTCACTCAGTTATACTCAATTATTGCTACAGTAATTGATGCATCATATCTCTCATATTATTGATTCAATTATTGTCACAATATCATCTGCATAAAATGATATATTTATTAAATCAATAATTGAGATGACAAAGTTATTCATATTATTAAATTAAAATATTTACAATGTCTAGAAGTTCTGTCAAGGAGAGGTTTGGTCATCTAATTGCGCGCCAATAAAGAGAAATCCTTATCGAAAAGCCCCCTCTTTCCTGGGAACGACCTGGTTGTTAAATATTGTGAGTTATAATATTAATGATGAATAAGTTTGTGTTGATTAAAGATGAATATGATAGTTCCATTGTGTTGGAATTATTAGTGTTAGTGGAAATCGACATTTTTTCGGTATTAATTGATGTCTGGAAGTTATACTGACCAATCGGGTAATTAATCGGATAAATGAGCAATTAATTGCTATTAATTCACATGATTATAACAATTTGTTCACATGTGTGTACTAATTATTCACATTCTTGTACTATTAGGGGTGGTGGTGCAAGATTGATAATACTTGCATGACTAAGTTAAAAATGGAGGTATAGATGGAGGTACTATACTGTAATTCGTATTTTCACATGTCTAGAACTATTGATTCACATGATTTACTATTGAATCACATTATTTACTATTAGGGGAGGTGGTGAAAGTTTGATAATACTTGCAGGACTAAATTAAAAATGAAGAAAAAGAGGAAGGTATTATACTGTAATATTTCGAGCCCCAAAATGTGCAATTATCGAAACTATATTTTCCTATAAATAGAAGCTCATTATTCCTTCATTTCTCACCAATTCACTATAGCTATAGAGCAATTATTATAGAGAGAAATTATAGAGAGAAAGAAGAAAAGAAGTCTGCTACCTCTCTACTCCAGTATCCAGTTTCTTTCTAAGGTAAGGGGTATTATTTCTTTTGTATTCATGAAGAGAGCAATTGTTATTCCATTCCTTATTATTCTATTGGAATAACCTGTATATATGAAGTAAAATTCTTTTGTTATTCCATTCTTTATTATTATGTTAGAATAACCTGTCTATGCGAAGTACCGCATACATGGTGAAATTCTTTTGTTATTCCGTTCTTTATTATTCTGTTAGAATATCATGTATCATATTTGGATTACGCTAGACACTGGTTCCATTCTTTATTATTTACATTGGAATAACACGTCTGCAATGCTTGATCTATCCCATGCATGGTGAATTCTTCTGTTATTCCATTCTTTATTATTCTGTTGGAATATCCTGTCTATACGAATTACGCATGACTTGGTTCCATTCTTTATTATTCTGTTGGAATAACCTGTCTATGTGGATTATCACATGCATGATCCTTCGTATTCATTCCTTATTAAATTATGGAAATGATCTATCTACGTGGATTACCACATAGTGGGTGAAAATCCATTTACAGTTTCATATATTCTATGATACTCATTTGGTTAAAGTTTTGGCTTCTATACTCCATGAAATTAGTGGAATATCCTTGATATTTGCGCTTCATCCAGTATCTTTTCATGGAAATATTCTTCTGAGCATTCTTGAATTTTACTCCACAAAGAAGTATCATGTTGACAATTTGAAAGATATTGATTTCTAGATAAATTAAATTATAAATCTTTAAAATTTATCCTTGAACTTGTTTTATTAAATTATTATGTCATTGTCATCATCCTCATGCTTATATTATGATTAAAGTCATCTTTGGCTTACGTGCATAGATGGACTTGGTATGATTATGACCATGGATTATTCGGTATAATCATGACCGTAATGTGACGAATGATGTGGTAAAAGTCCTCATTGGCCTGTAGTTCATTGGTGGAAAGTTGTTGGTATGATTATGACCAGAGATTATTCTGTATAATCATGACCATTGATAATTACATGAATATCCTTGGTCGTGGTGCAGGGATGATGTGGTTTATTTATTGTTTGAGTCTCAAATGATAAAGTTGATGAAAATCTTTTTAAATCATAGAAGATAGTAGATTTTATGCTCTACTTGACCCTTCTAATGGATTGCTTGTTTCACTGCAGTTAAACTTGTTGTCTAATATATTCTATCAGTTTAACATTGTTGAGGCTTAATGATAATTTATTCTGCATTATCTTAGTCATAATATTTCTTACTAGGCTAGTTGAGCTCACCCTTTTGCTTTCATTGTTCACTTCAGGAAATGAGAACATAGACGGGACTAGTCGGGGAACGGAGTGATGGTCCAGATGATAGTATTAGTAGCCCTCACTATTCTATAAAATAGTGTGATAATAAATGTAATGAGGACTCCTTTGAGTGTGGAAATTGTCTAGATGACAATATTTGTATTAAAACTCACATCATATGTTTTTTCGTATTTTACACGATAGTTGTATAATTAAGTTTTTAATTGTATTTTGTACCATATATTTAGCTACTCAAGATGGGTGATGTATACCTGTTTTGGGAGCGTCACAGTTGGTATCAAAGCTTAGGAATATGATCCCTAGCTGAGATGTGAGACAAGAACTAGGAGGGGAGAGACGGGAAATTCCTTCGCTAGTATGACCTACCTAAGTTTATTTGGTATTTAATTGGTCGGTCAGAGTATAGGGATAATATGTGATATGTTAATTAACCCTTGTTTTAAGGCAGTATTTGAAAATGGCATCCGAAAATGTTGAGATAAGCAATGAAGCACATGAGACCGTGGAGTCACCACAGATTAATACCCAGGATAATGTGCAATAGGAAGACAATAATCCTCAGGTAAACAACAACGATCAAATGATGAACGATGGGATGTTTAGAGGCTTTATGCAATTCATGCAACATCAGGCGAAGGCGACTCCTGTCTAAAATGCAGGTGGAAACACTGAAAACTCTCGGACGGTCACCGCTAAGTAGTTCAAGGAGCTGGGACCACCGAAGTTTTTTGGAGAGCCAAAACCACTTAAGGCGGAGACGTGGATAAAGCAGATCAACAAGATATTTGATGTCTTGGGATGTTCCGAGGAGCAAAAGGTTCCTTTTGCCACCTTCATGTTGCGAGCAGAGGCAGATTACTGGTGGGAATCTGTAAAGCGTACTCAACCTGCCGCACTCAAAATGTCTTGGGAGAAGTTCCAAAAGCTGTTCAACGATAAGTACTTTCTTGAATGTATTTGTCACATGAAGGAGGTAGAGTTCATCAAGCTTGAGCAAAACAATATGACCGTGGTGCAGTATGAAGCTAAGTCTGCCGAGTTGTCTCGGTTTGTGTCTCACTTGGTTGATAATGAGGAGAGAACGACGCGGATGTTTCTAAGAGGTTTGAAACCCAAGATACGTCAATAGCTTATATCTCTTAAACTTTGCTTGTATTCAAATGTTGTGAATATGGCTCAGTTATTGGAACGCGATAATGAGCCAACCCAACCAAAAGAGAGTAACCGACAAAATGATAATACCAGTGGTAGCAGTCATCGAAGCGATGACAACAAGCGTGGAGGGAATCAACATGCCAGAAATGGTAATCACTTCGGTGTAATCATGGTCATGACAATAAAAGTGGACATTTCAAGAAGAGGAGATTCAACAATGATGGAAAGACGTCAGCACCAGCACCTGTTGTTAAGGAAGGAGAACGACCACCAGTCGTATGTTACAAATGTGGAGGGGAAGGACACATCAGTCCAAACTGCATGATGCAGTCCAAAGTGTGTTATAATTATGGAAAAGAAGTTCACCTAGCCCAATTTTGTCGTACACCAAAGTCAAGTCCAGCTGGGATGGAGGCATCAAAGGGTGTCCCAGACAAGACAAAACTGGTAGTTCAAGGGAGAGCATTTGTCATAACCTCCAAAAAAAGAGAGGAATCCGAATGAGGTGATCACGAGAAAGCTAATCATAAACTCTAGCAAAGTTTATACTTTATTTGATACCGGTTCTACACGTTCTTTTATTTCTCCTACTTGCGCTCAACGTTTAAATTTGACTACAGAGAAATTAGACTTTGATTTATCTGTTAAAACTCTATTGGGAGAAACCTTCATCACATCCACTGTTTATAAGTCTTGTTTGATTAAAATCGGTAACCGCATGTTACTTGTCAATCTTATTTCCTTGAAAGTACTTGCATTTGATGTGATTTTAGAGATTGATTGGTTAACTACTCATTATGCTAAAATCAATTATTTTCGTAAGGTTGTTAGCTTTCATATTCCTAACCAACCTATTATACGAATTCAAGCAACCAAACCGCTAAAGTCAATCACTGTCATATCAAGTCATAAAGCTATTCGTTTATTGAAAAATAGATGTCAAGCTTTCTTAGCCTATGTCACGAATTCAAATAAAAATACGTCAGATTTGAATGATATTTCTATTGTTAATAAATTTCCTGACGTATTCCCTGAAGAACTTCCTGGCCTACCCCCAGGCGTGAAATTGAATTTTGTATCGACCTTGAATCCGGTACAAAACCCATTTCCAAAGCCCCATATCGAATGGCTCCTATTGAACTTCGGGAGTTAAAAACCCAACTACAGGAATTGTTAGACATCGGTTTCATTCATCCTAGTACGTCTCCTTGGGGTGCTCCTGTTCTATTCGTGAAGAAGAAAGATGGAAGTATGCGACTTTGTATTGATTATTGGGAGTTGAATTATGTCACCATCAAAAATAGGTACCCATTGCCTCACATTGATGACCTGTTTGACCAGTTGCAAGGAGCCAAATTCTTTTCAAAGATTGATCTTCGTACCTGATATCATCAGCTGAAGATTAAAATTGATGACATTCCAAGGACTGCTTTCAGAACTCGTTACGGACATTATTAATTCCTAGTCATGTCTTCTGGATTGACTAATGCTCCTGCTGCCTTCATGGACATGATGAACTGAGTATTCAAGGAATATTTGGATCACTTTGTGGTCGTCTTTATTGATGACATCCTTATATACTCCAAAACCCGTGAAGACTATGAGCAACACTTGAGGCTGATACTTCAAAAGCTTCGTGAAAACAAGCTTTATGCCAAATTGAAGAAATATGAGTTTTGGCTTGAGGAAGTTGCATTCCTTGGGCACGTGATATTAAATCATGGAATATCTTTTGACCCAGCGAAGATTGAAGCAATTCAAAGCTGGGAGCAACCAAAGTCAGTGACCAAAGTACGTAGCTTTCTCGGCTTAGCTGGTTATTATCAGAGATTCGTGGAAGGATTTTCTTGAATTGCTACTCCATTAACTCAGCTAACTCAAAAAGATACAAAGTTTGGTTGGAGCGAGGAATGTGAAAAGAGTTTTCAAGAACTCAAGAGGAGACTCATTTTAGCACCTGTTCTGACAATACCATCTGGCTCGGAGGGATTTGTCATCTACAGTGATGCTTCAGGCAAAGAGTTAGGATGTGTTCTCATACAACATGGGAAAGTCATAGCCTATGCCTCACGACAACTCAAAGAATATGAGAGGAATTATCATACTCATGATCTAGAGTTTGCAGCAGTCGTTTTTGCGCTTAAGATTTGGAGGCATTACCTGCATGGAGAGAAGGTGGAGATCTGTACGGATCATAAAAGCCTCAAATTTTTCTTCACTCAAAAGGAACTCAACATACGGCAATGACGATGGCTTGAGTTGTTGAAAGATTATGATCACACTATCTAATACCATCCTAAAAAAGCGAACGTAGTAGCTGACGCATTGAGTAGAAGATCATATGCGGGCACGAGTGCAAAGGCCCATTGTGTATGACTAGGAAAGGATGGAAATAGAGTTAAAGACTCCAGGGACCCATGTGATGATGGCGAATATACGAGTGGAACCGACTTTAATCGATAAAGTTAAAAGTCGCTCAAGTTCACGGACTGGAGCCGATCACGTATGAGGAAGAAAGTACAAGAAGGTGCTATTTTGGAAGCAAGAATTGATGAAGAAGGAATACTTCGAGTCAACTCCAGACCTTGTGTTCCTAACGATTCTAACTTGAAGTATAAAATCATGATGGAGGCGCACAACACATCGTTTGCAATCCATCCTGGGAGTACCAAAATGTATCGTGATCTTCGACATACATTTTGGTGGAGTAATATGAAGAGAGAGATAGCGGGGTTTATCTCTAGGTGTCTAACTTTTCAACGAGTCAAGGCGGAGCATCAAGTGCCAAAAGGTACATTGCAACCACATGAAATTCCAGAATGGAAGTGGGAGCACATTACCATGGATTTCGTTACTGGTCTTCCCAAGGTTTCTCAAGGCATAGATGCAATTTGGGTCATTGTGGATAGATTGACCAAGTCTGCTCATTTCTTACCGAAACGAGAAACGTATACACTTGAACGTCTTTCTAGTATGTACATAAACGAGATTGTAAGATTGCATGGTATGCCAGTATCCATAGTTTCTGATCGAGACCCAAGATTCACTTCAAGATTTTGGGTTAGTTTATAAAAAGCTATGGGCACGGATTTACAATTTAGTTCGGCATATCATCCTCAAACGGATGGGCAGTCAGAAAGGACTATTCAAACCCTTGAAGATTTATTAAGACTCTGTGTCCTTGACTTCAAGGGAAGTTAGGACAAGTTCTTACCATTGGTGGAGTTTTCCTACAATAACAATTATCAAGCAAGTATTGGCATGGCTCCGTTCGAAGCGTTATATGGAAGAAAGTGTCGTTCTCTAGTATGCTGAGATGAGGTGGGTGAAGCAACATTGTTGGGACCAGAGTTGGTACGTATGACTACAGAAAAGATTCAAACGATCCGGTAACGTATAAAAACCTCACAAGATGGACAAAAGAGTTATGCTGATCTTCATCTAAAGGACGTGGAATTCGATATTGGAGATCATGTGTTGTTACGTGTTGCTCCATGGAAAGGAGTTATGAGATTTAGAAAGAGAGGAAAGCTCAATCCTCGAATCATTGGCCCATTTTTAATCCTCGATCGAGTAGGAACTGTGGCGTATAGACTCGCTTTACCGCCAAGTATGTCTCGTGTTCATAACATTTTTCACATATCCATGTTACGTAAATATGTGAAAGACCCGAATCACATTATTGAATTAGAACCAGACAAGATAGAGGAAGATTTAACATATGAAGAGTTACCTATTAAAATCTTAGATAAGAAGGATCATATTCTACGCTCCAAGGTTATACCTCAAGTCAAAGTTTTGTAGAGAAACCATGATGTGGAAGAAATGACCTGGGAGTTAGAATCTGAGATGAAGTCAAGATATCCTCACCTCTTCGATATACCAGGTACGTACCCTAATTTTGAGGACAAAATTTCATAAGAAGGGGAGGTTGTAAGACCCCAACTTTTATGAATAAAGAATAATTTTCTCGAAATATATTTTTGAATATTATGGTGTGGATTTGATATAATGTTATAGTTGTGGGTAATATTTAAAAATTTTGCAAAGTAAGCAAGTGGTTATATAATATTCGATTGGTCGGGGAATATTCGTTTTAACAGGGAATATTCATATGATGGCACAATCATTGGTGGACCCCACAATAGAAGTACTGTCATAGTTAGAAAACGACAGAATTATCTTTTTATAAAAATAACGGCGAAAGTGTTACTGTTAAAAATGTTGAATTACCTGGTAGTAAAATTACAGTAATACGGGTGGTTGCATAGTAGTACACGGTATTGATTATTGATGCTTAGGTGAGAAGTCACCCAGTTATACTCAATTATTGCTACAGTAATTGATGCATCATATCTCTCATATTATTGATTCAATTATTGTCGTAGTATCATCTGCATAAAATGATATATTTATTAAATCAATAATTGAGACGACAAAGTTATTCATATTATTAAATTAAAATATTTACAATGTCTAGAAGTTCTGTCAAGGAGAGGTTTGGTCATCTAATTGCGCGCCAATAAGGAGAAATTCTTATCGGAAAGCCCCCTCTTTCCTAGGAACGACCTGGTTGTTAAATATTGTGAGTTATAATATTAATGATGAATAAGTTTGTGTTGATTAAAGATGAATTTGATAGTTCCATTGTGTTGGAATTATTAGTGTTAGTGGAAATTGACATATATTTCGATATTAATTGATGTCTGGAAGTTATACTGACCAATCGGGTAATTAATCGGATAAATGAGAAATAAATTTCTATTAATTCACATGATTATAACTATTTGTTCACATGTGTGTACTATTGTTTCACATTCTTGTACTATTAGGGATGGTGGTGCAAGATTGATAATACTTGCATGACTTAGTTAAAAATGGAGGTATAGATGGAGGTACTATACTGTAATTCGTATTCTCACATGTCTAGAACTATTGATTCACATGATTTACTATTGAATCACATTATTTACTATTAGGGGAGGTGGTGCAAGTTTGATAATACTTGCAAGACTAAATTAAAAATGAAGAAAAAGAGGAAGGTATTATACTATAATATTTCGAGCCCCAAAATGTGCAATTATAGAAACTATATTTTCCTATAAATAGAAGCTCATTCTTCCTTCATTTCTCACCTATTCACTAAAGCTATAGAGCAATTATTATAGAGAGAAATTATAGAGAGAAAGAAGAAGAGAATTCTGCTATCTCTCTACTCCAGTATCCAGTTTCTTTCTAAGGTAAGGGGTATTATTTCTTTAGTATTCATGAAGATAGCTATTATTATTCCATTCCTTATTGTTCTGTTGGAATAACCTGTATATGCGAAGTACCGCATACATGGTGAAATTCTTTCGTTATTCCATTCTTTATTATTATGTGGGAATAACCTGTCTATGCAAGTACCGCATCGTGGTGAAATTCTTTCGTTATTCCATTCTTTATTATTCTATTGGAATATCACATGCATGTGATTCTGTGGGACTGGTTCCATTCTTTATTATTCGTTAGAATAACTTCATCATGCGATCTATCGCATGTATGGTGAATTCTTCTGTTATTCCATTCTTTATTATTATGTTGGAATATCATGTCTATGAGGATTACGCATGATCTGGTTCCATTCTTTATTATAATGTTGGAATAACATGTCTATGTGGATTATCATATGCATGGTGAATGATCCTTCTTATTCATTCCTTATTAAATTGTGGAAATGATCTGTCTATGTGGATTATCGCATGGCGGGTGAAAATCCATTTGCAGTTTCATATATTCTATGATACTCATTTGGTTAAAGTTTTGGCTTCTATACTCCATGAAATTAGTAGAATATCCTTGATATTTGCGATTCATCCAGTATCGTTTCATGGAAATATTCTTCTGAGCATTCTTGAATTTTACTCCACAAAGAAGTATCATGTTGAAAATTTGGACGATATTGATTTCTGGATAAATTAAAATATAAATCTTTAAAATTTATCCTTGAACTTATTTTATTTAATTATTATATCATTGTCATCATCCTCATGCTTATATTATGATTAAAGTCATCTTTAGCTTACGTGCATAGATGGACTTGGTATGATTATGACCATGGATTATTAGGTATAATCATGACCGTAATGTGACGAATGATGTGGTAAAAGTCCTCATTGGCCTGTAGTTCATTGGTGGAAAGTTGTTGGTATGATTATGACCAGGAATTATTCGGTATAATCATGACCATTGATAATTACATGAATATCCTTGGTCGTGGTGCAGGGATGATGTGGTTTATTTATTAAGTTGAGTCTCAGCGATAAAGTTAATGAAAATCTTTTTAAATCACAGAAGATAGTAGATTTTATGCTCTACTTGACTCTTCTAATGGATTGCTTGTTCTGCTGCAGTTAAACTTGTTGTCTATTATATTCTATCAGTATAACATTGTTGAGGGCTAATGATAATTTATTCTGTATTATCTTAGTCATAATATTTCTTACTGGGCTAGTTGAGCTCACCCTTTTGCTTTCATTGTTCTCTTCAAGAAATGAGAACGTAGCCCAGACAAGTCGGGGAACGGAGTGACGGTCCAGATGATAGTATTAGTAGTTCTCACTATTCTATAAAATAGTGTGATAATAAATGTAATGAGGACTCCTTTGAGTGTGGATATTGTCTAGATGACAATATTTGTATTAAAACTCACAGCATATGTTTTGTCGTATTTTACACGACATTTGTATAATTAAGTTTTTAATTATATTTTGTACCATGTATTTGGCGACTTAAGATGGGTGATGTATACCAATTTTGGGGACGTCACAGCTACAATATGGTATCAAAGCTTTAGGGTTAGAAACCTTAGGTGGGAGTAGACCTTAGGCTATAACCTTAGGACAGAGGGAAACGTTGAAAATATAAATAACTCAAATAGAGTTTAAAGGATATGAATTAAATAAATTCATCGTAAAACAAAATAAAAGATAACTTATATAAAACTATTATTTGATGTGTGTATATAATATATATATTATGTTCTAATTAGGATAATTTATGTGTAGATGTCAGGCGAGAAAAGGATTATTATATGCTTATAACATGAAGATGGATCAAATCAATACACCTGAGCTAATATCGAAGCCAATAGCTGAAATAGAGGCTCATGTTGAAAGTAACCTTGATGAGGTAGTTATTTTGGAGAATATAGAACCAGACCCAGAAACGGTGGAACTAACAGATAGTGATTCGGATACTGAAGTTGGAGCTGATCAGGCATCAATAGAAGTGCAAAATCTGTGGGACCAAGTTTCTTCTTTAGAAAAGTTGTTGGAAATAGAAAAGTTATTTTATATTCAATTGTAGAAGGCATTTGTCAACGTCGAGATTTTTTAATGTCCCTTTTCGTTACTTGTTCTTTGGTGTTCTCATGTTAATGTGAGATTTGTTTGAAAAAACAAGTGAAAAGGGTCTGATATGTATAATGTCGACGATTTGACTTTAAGAGTCGCCAGTTGGTGTATTTAACTGGTTGCACCAACGCAACCGAAAAGGTTTGCACATTGACCCAGTGATGTGACACTGCTAAACGGGTTTGTGAAACCGAGATTCATTTGGGTTCGGGGGCTTAATTATGCAGAGGGAAGGTGTTAGGCACCCCCCGATATCCGTGTTGCCACGGTGACCGCCACTTTTCAAGAAACTGTTATATGAATGTGTGTGTATGTGTGTGTGTGGATCAATGTGAAATTATTTAAAAGTAGTGCGAGGCCTCGTTCACACCTATATACAAAGGGTTTGAATTTATAGAAAAATTCAGTTTTAAACAAGATATAGCAATGAAGTTTTATAAATAAAAAAGGTTTTTTAAACCCTGTGCTCAATAGGAATTGAGACCTTTTCATACTTCCATTTTATTATTAAATGTTCGGCTTGTTTACTTTTATTTTCGAGATGCGAGACATCTTCGAGAAAATAATATAAAGCAGTGTCGAACTCCTCATGGGCATGACAGCCATCTAAGGAAATTCAAACACTGTAAATAATGTATAAGCTGCTTACAGCTGAAAAATGTTCAACACAGGAACCGAATCTAGATTCAGTAGATTGAATCTGTGATCACATGATTCCTAGGCTCAGATGATATTGCAGATTGTATAAAAAGCAGTAAGTAGTTATATATATAAAAGCTATAAATATATATACAGACATGATCAACCACCACGAAGCAACTCTATGGGGGATCAAAAATGTAAATATATAAAAGCGATAAATATATATATATATATATATATATGGACATGATCAACCACCACGAAGCAACTCCATGGGGGATCAGAAAAGTAAATAAAGCAGTAAATGCGATCAACTGCCACGACGTAAACTTCAGGCAGGACGAAATGTAAATAAAACAGTAAAAGTGATCAACTGCCACGAAGTAAACTCCAGGCAGGACGAAATGTAAATAAAGCAATAAAAGGTCACGAAGTAAACTCCAGGCCTGACAGAAATGTATATATATATATATATATATATAAGCAGTAAACGCAACGGATGTAAATCCAGGATTTATCCGACAACAATTATATATATAAGTATATATATATATATAAGCAGGTAAATGCTCCGGATGTAAATCCAGGCTCATCGGATATGTCCGACAACAATTATATATATAAGTATATATATATATATATATATATATATATATATAAAAGCAAGAAAACGCTCCAGACATAAATCTAGGTTCAATCGAGGCATAACTCGATAATGTTACTCCATATATAAAATATATACATATATAAAAATATATATAGACAGAAATGAAAATCATAGACCGAAGTCCGGGCATACACACACAACACGACTCTCAATATGTATAACAGTGTGTGCACATATGAAAGGAAAGGCTTTATAGAATGTGAGAAGGCTTACAGTGGGCTGCCAATGTAGGCTTCTATGACTCTATATGGACAAACACTCAGCTCCCGTCAGATAAAAATATAGCTATATGTGAGCTAACAGATGTTTAAAATGAGGAAACACTCAATATGGGTGTGTATAGAACAAATTGGACAGGGCTTATTCGCCTCTCTTTTTTTTCAAAATGGCTAGCCCAAGCTCTATATTTATAGAGCTGCTAGCCGCAGGTGTACCTGCGGCAGCCGTAGATGAACCTGCAGCTGTCCGAGCTGCCCGGGGTTCTGCGGGTCCTGTCGTCTCAAAGTACGTGCACTCGTGCACTATAATATCCGCTCGAACTTATAGAACTTCAATCTGAGCATCTGAACGAGGTATATACGACCTTCTTCGGATTGCTTGTGTCAAGAGTTACGCAATGACATGGATTAGAGGTTGTACGATGTCAGGAAGAGGGGACCATGCCGATAGTCTTCAAGCTTCAAATTCTATCTGGTGTGCTACCACGCGTAATAGTCACTCAGGATTGTAACTCCTCGGTTCTTGTGGGACATTGTTGTAGGTATGTATGTATGAAGTGTTGAGATGACGTGCAGGTATTGAGGTAGCAAGATGACGTTTGACTCTTCCTCGGGGTTATCGCCGGTTTGAGTTGAAAGCAGACGTTGCTCCGGGGTACATCTAAGATTGGACTACTTGTTTGTATGCCGCAATGTCATCTTGTGAGTGTGCCTGTCTGCCCGGTGTTGGCTCCGGGTCTGAGGTATGAGTGCCTCAGCAGGAGGTCTGAGATTGAAGCTGATAGCATGCATTTTAAACAAGCATTTAGGAGTTATCATTAAAGCGCAAAAACATTCCTTGGGGTTATCGCCAAGGACGAAACTCGGGGTTATCTCCGAGGTTGGGAATGATCATTCCGGTGTGTGTTCTGGGGTTGGAAATGAGGTTCCCGGTGTGTGTCCCGGGTTTTGAGATTGAACTTCCGGTAATATCCGGAATGGATGTGAGCTGTCTTCCAGGGTTATATCTAAAAGATGAATCTGCCCTCCTGCAATGTCAGTAACAGACGTGCAAAAAAATTTGAGTGTCTACAGATGCCCCTCTTTATCATATTCATGCAATGCACGACATGGATAGGATAAAGAATCCTAGACACTTGAAATGCAAGTAAGGTAAACATGATGCTATGTGCAGCAACATGATGCAAATGCATGATGCATGATGGAATGATTGTCGGTTCCCTGCTAATCCCATCGAGATGACAATCAATGATGGCTTGGACATGCGATCCAAGTCTTAAAGGATGTTGACGTTGGGGCTATCACCAAAGTCTCGAATCCTAGACACTGGCTTTATTCTGCAGATGTGTCTCTCGTATTCAAGAGATCTGTGGGGATAAAACTTTTTCTGTGTGAGGATGTGTATAACATATTCCCTCATCATGTCAGAGTTACTGCTAACAATCTATCATTGTCAGGGTTGCCTGACCTTCGCTGATGTGTGTATCACCGGATAGATCCCTGCTGGGTGCATTGTCAAGGTTACTTGACCTTTATTGATGTATGTGTCAATGGTTGCATTGTGTTGTAACCCCCACCGGGTAGACTTATATAAGTTGTTTCGATGGGTTTACTTTCCATCGGCTGACATGACGTCAAGGCTGCTTGACCCTCATTGATGTGTGTATCAATAGTTGAGAATGCACTGTAACCCCCGCTGGGATACTTGGATGCTTGAAAGATTTGCGTTGTGACCCCCACCGGGAATACTTCATCAGTTTGTAACTTTGGCGTTGTAACCTTCGCTGGGGATACATTTGCATTTCGTGACTTCGACGGTGTAACCCCCGCCTGGGAGGGTTTAGGGTTGTGACCCTGCAATGACGGCGTCGGACCTTTGTGGGGTATTGTCGAGCATGATTTGTGAAAGCTGAGCTCATTGGTATAGTATACCCAAAGATTCAAATTAGAATACCAATGAGTGACGGAGTTCAATTCGACCGTCGTAAAAAACCAGATTCGAGTGCTATTAAAAGCTCAATCACGTAGAATTTTTATTCCTGATTTAGCCTTTTCAGCTTGTGAGATCTCCTTCGCAACTCTAACTGGAACGAGCCGGAGGTGTGGGACCCACGTAGGAGTGCCGCAGTACACTGCTTGACGATCCGCAGTGGACTCCGCTACCAATCAGAAGCTATGTAAAGCCTAAAGGTTGCTTTTATAAGTCATTTTCAAGTTACGTTACGAAAGAAATCTGAGAGCTCTTCTTGGATCCGTTGAGTTGAGGCAACTTTTCGCATATTGCGCACCATAAAAGCAAGCGTTCTTCACTGTCTTGGTAACACATGCATGTATTTTTTTCCAGTTTCAATCCGTTGGAAAATGACTTATCATATGAAATGCATTTAGACACATAGTAGTGAATATACATGCTGATATAACTTGATAAAAAATATTCAACATAGCAAATGTTAGTATTAAACCATGACGAACATAATGATGTGAAAAAATTTGACTTTTGAAATAGTCAAATTGGCACCTTTTACTGTCATTTCTTATCCTATCCGAGGACAAATGAGTAAAGGTAGAAAAGCAAAATAATCCTGGTAATTAAACTACACTTACGGATTTTTTACTATGATGTATTAATGCATATAGGGTGTATATGACTGTGTATAGGTGTGCTACTGAATGGCCACCTAGTCATGCCTATGTGCATGTGGATTGTCCCATTTATAAAGGGGCTATGGAAAAAATTTTCCAAAACGTAGGCATTGGGTAGTCATGCATTTTTAACTTTACTATAGATGTATGTTAAAATAATGCATGCATGCATGTAATCATAAGATGCATTTTGAAAAGCTCTAGGTAAGAATTTACCACACCTTTTCTGAAGTGATTTAGAGACCTGTTGTCCAGATATTATGGATCCAGATCAATCGAGTAGTTCCCGCAGGACCACTTCTGGTGTACGAAGGAGGGCTTTCGAAGTTCCTCGTTCCCATTCTGTTAGACAGCCTCGTCGTTTGGTGGAGGCGGTGATACGTCCTATCCGGGTTGAAGTGCCGGATGTCGAGGACGAGGAGGAGGATGTACCGATTGAGGTTCCTGCTCTTGTTGTACGTGTTCCCCGTAGGGATTTGCCAGGTATTCAAGTGGTGAACCCAGATCTTCTGGGTGACTTGAGTAGGCATCCTTCAGTCTACTTGCACGCAAACGACGTATGAAGTTAGATCTTAAATCTTCCTTATTTCCTATTTATGAGGAGCAAAGGGTTCTAATGTTGATCTGCATTTGATGTAGGTTCCCGGCTTCACACAGCCTCGAGGGAACTAGTTTAGCATCAACTCTATGTATCAGGCTTTGCGTGATGACTATAGAGTGATTGTACATGGCTGGGGATTTGGGACGTTCTTCTCCATTATTCCCCGTCGTTGTCCTTGGGGTTCCCTTAGGGCATTGTCTGAGCGGTGGTTTCACCAGACTCAGTCACTCTATTTGCTGGACTGTGAGGTGAGGATGACGTTGATGGATTGGTAGTTTATCATAGGTATGGAGTTTGGAGGGGATCCAATGCCTTGCATGGCGGATATTACCCCTGCTGCCGTCAGATCCTTGTTGGGAGTTTTGACGGAGGCGCTCAAGGGCAGGACTGTTCGTACAGGTCCTTTGAGCGTAGATACTATGAGCGGGCTGTTGAGTGAGCCTATACCCGATGATGCTAGAGTCAGGGATCACATTCTTCGACGATTGTTCCTAATGATCATTAGGGGCTACTTCATAGCAGATAACTCTTCTACAGTGTCCTTCGCTTTGATAAGCGCCACTCGACATGTAGACCGTATAGGAGAGTATGATTGGGGTTCCTACACCTTTGCCTACTTCCTCAGGGGAATGCGCATGCGATCGCAGGGCTTCACCGAGGCGTGGTTAGGATTCTACCCATTTCTGCTGGTGAGTGTTTCTCTTATCTTTTCCCGTGTACAGGTTAAAAGTGTTGACTGACAATAGATGTTGCCTTTGTGTTGGCAGTTTTGGGCCTATGAGAGGATTCCATGTTTGCATCCTGTGAGCGTGCTAGGTTTAGACATTTATCCACGAGGATGGAGATGGCATCATTCCATACTAGCGAAAGTCCTTGTTGTTGAGGGTTTCACTCATTGTCGCCTACAGCTGGAGTTGTTGACAGCGGATCTCATCACATGGGTTCCCTACTCTGGGGAGCATTTGTGCGTTGGATTTGAGGATGGGTACCAGACTGGAGTTGAGTACGTCATTTCCACCCGCAGGATTCCTCTCTTCACAGATGGAGGATGGGAGATCTATTTAGGAGATCGTGCTATCAGGAGCACTACAGGAGAGATTCACATGCTGATCTTGCCTCCTATCAGGCGTTATTGGCCTATTTCGTAGTCACCCATTATTTACATCCTATTGTTGGGGATTGACGATTTTACATTGTTAGAGGGCCCCTTCACTCAGGAGATGTTCCAGCATTGGTGGTTCCCTCATACCATTGGAGCTCAGACCCGCGCCACACAGTTTATGGGGGATATGGTTCCAGGATCCGTGATAATGATGGATTGGCTAGCCTGTGTCAGAGATCCAACTCATGTGACACGGATTGACATATTGACCTGGCAGCTAGACCGGACACATCTCTTCATCCGGCATTTGGGCAGAGATCCTTCAGAGGTAGATACTTTTGATCCTTCCAGCTCTGGCACTGGCCCCTCAAGTGACCCATATGGCTTTACCGGTGCAGATTCTCCCTTGTATAGGCCTGACATCCCTGTAGATAGAGATCTAGTGACTCAGGAGGAGTTACATCAGGTGGACAAGATTGATGATGTAGACATCGACACCATTGACTTTTTCTGATGTATATTTCTCGTTATCTCTTTTGATAGGCCTCTTTAGCTGCTGGGTAGCTTCGCCCCATTCTCGCTATATCTTTTGATAGGCCTCTGTTAGATGTTGGGTAGCTTCGCCCCATTTCCTTGTATTTTAGCTGTATAGAGATATATTAGATGACGATATACTTAAGAATGTATGTACAGTTTTCCATTCCCTATATCATATTGCCATCTATTGTATCATGCATGTTATTATATTTTGCATATGTATGTATGTCCAGAGATATTCACCATTGACCCCTGGATGGTCTCATGACACGGTCCATACAGATGTCTTCTTCGACAGTTAGCCGTATTGATCATACCCCACGATTTTTGGTGGCATCTGGTATGCGCTCATGGTATGATAGTATGTCACCATCAGACATGGTGACTATAGATGATTTGTTTTAGCATACTATGACCTTGTTATTATTTCAGGTTCCCACAGGATTTGTAGAGGGTATGCTAGAGCATTGGGTATCGGAGATGCAGGTTTTCTGATTTGGGACCCAGGAGTTGACTCCTACTTTAGAGGAGTATGCACGGTTGATGATGCTACCGCAGGACAGACCTTGCGTTCACATGGCGATTGGAGACATGAGTAGACAGTTCATGACCCTCGCCGGATTGAGACGTAGAGTGGTACAGGACGAGATTACATCCAGCCACGTGATATCCCAGCGTTTTTTTTGACAGATTTGGCTCTGAGGATAGTTATGCACGGCATTCTGGGGATTTCACCACACCGGAGGACCATTGGCGTTCAGCCAGAGTGAATGTATTGCTATTGTGCGTATTGTCATACGTCTTTATGCCACGGTATATGGATGAGTTGGATATCGGCGTCATTATGGCAGTGAGAGCTCTCAGGGAGGGTCATACCATAATACTGATGATCATTGTAGAGACTCTGAGGTCAGCTACATACTGATGCACTTATCCAGCAGGAGTGTTTACAGGTAGCTCGGTCATGCTGTACATGTGGTTATGTCACACTTGAGACCGATTGGCACATTTAGGCGGCAGGGGTTTTGTTTCACCCATGATATAGCCATGTCATACTCCTTTCAGCCCGGGGAGTGTATAGAAGCTGCATCTTGGTCAGCTTTCCTAACAAGGATTGGAGATCCGTTCGCTATACTACCGTGTTCAGGGCTTAGCTCACCCTACAGCTTCATTACTCATGCTCCGGGCATGGATTATCTACCTCTATCTGGTTTAAGAAGGAGGATCACTTACCACCCACTGGTCATGATGTGTCACTTTGACGAGTTTGAGGATTTTCATCCTTTCGAGGGAGCAGTAAGTTAGCGCTTCGCTTCACACCGTTTATCAGCAGAGGACAGATCTAGGTTGTATGCCTGCTGGGATCAGCGAGAGCTGGCTGAGTTTTTTGTCAGTCATCCGGATTATTCTACAGAGTATTCAGCATGCATGGAGACAAAGACTACATCGACTATGGTAGTATCCACAGTGTAGGGTATAGATCACGACAATGAGGAGCCTATAGAGTAGGCTGACATTCCCACTGAGTAGGATTTGACTGCCAGGCTGCCAGCATTTGTGATGGATTCTCCCACCTCGAGTGCCACTGTTACCTAGTATTCAGCACAGCATTTGGAGCAGAGCTTACATCTGATGACCTATGATAGAGATCAGGCTAGGGCAGCGATGTTGATAGCTCTCGATGGGAGAGACGCCGCTCTGTTAGAGAGGGATGAGGCTTGATCAGCCAAGGATGCATTGATTGTGGAGCAGGATGCCGCCTTATCTGCTAGGGATGTGGCCATTGCAGACAGTACTTCAGTTAGATCCCAGATGACTGTCACCCTTGTTGACATGAGTGCTTACATTGATGAGCATTATGCCACCATGCAGTTAGCCTCTGATCTGCTAGCTCGTGTAGATACCATTGGGCATGAGCTTGCAGCGTTACCTCCGTCTTCTAAGAAAGGGATGCCATGTTAGATCTGATAGTCCGCATACATACAGATTTGTAGATAGCTTTGTATTTTCCTGCACAGACTAGCTTAGCCATTTTGTCATGTAGAGCATAGATGTATATATCAAACAGTATTACGTATGGCAGGGAAATATATTTTGATTCACTTCCCTTTTAGTTATGCCTTGATACTTGATTGATATTTGCCTGCTTCTTCAGCGCCTTGTGATCTTGATGCATTCTGAACTTATCCTTGATAGGTAGACATTGAGACGTCACAGAATGGATCATCGATCTCTGTATATCCCTACTATCTTTGGTGTCTTGGGACTGGTATCTGTAAGGAAAAGTGGAGAGGAGGGTAGTTTTTCCTCTGTGAGATTGACTGCACCACAGATGGTCGCCAGTACTTCTATTTATGAGAAGCCTAGTTAATTCCATCTCTTATGGATTGGTGTTTCTCTTTGAGGCACAACTATAGCTTAGATGGTCACCGAATCTTCTATTTGTGAGAAGAGGTTGGGTAATTCCATCCCTTTGGTTTGAAATCGATGAAATATGGTGGATTGAAGGGTGATCCCAGTACCGTGTGGCAAGTATTTTTGTTCTAGTAGGGGTTAGAATGAACCATGAATGGCTTCCTACGTACTCCTATTGAAGAGGAGATCAAGTCTGCGTAGTTCTAACCTGGTGTAAGAGGTTAAACCCTGAATGTGAAAGGCAGATGAGTGTAGAAATGTTTTTGTGGTTTTTGTTTTTGTAGAGAATGGTCAGAAATGCTTTTGTTGTTTTTTTTATTGCGACCAGGCCATATATAATATGGTTGCCTATGTACTCCCGGGTATCAGGGAGATCAGGTCGACGTAGTTCACCCCTCAGGATGAATCGCAGTCAAAGAGAAGTGTGAATCCCATGTGCAGGCTATATTGCGGGGAGAAGAAAGTTTGATCCCATAATGGGGACAAACTGCAGGTGTGGAAAAAGTTTGATCCCGTTTTCAGGACAAACTGCAAGCGTAGAAAAGCTTAATCCCGTCTTCAGGATAAAGTACAGGTGTGAAAGGTTCAATCATGTCTTCAGGATAACTGAAATTGTATGCAAGGTTTGAAATGAGGTGAAACCAGGCTACTAGTTTGAAGTATATGTTTCCCTGAGGGGCAGAAGAGTATGTAAAAAGGAAAGGGTTCAAAATCGGAATGACTGGTGATTTGATGATCAAAACCAGGATGTTTGTTTGATGGTAACTTCAGACATAGTATCGTTTCATGGTGTTCGAGTTGATAAGCTATGGAAATTCATTTCCATCCATTTCCTGCAATCTAAGAGCACCTCTTGTCATTCTGTTGTTGAGGTTCTTAGCATTGTCTAACACAATGACCTCTGGTTGTCCATATCGACAGACAACATTGTTTATGATGAAAGCAATGATGACTTCTTTAGTAACCCTTGCGAAAGAGGCTGCTTCTACCCATTTGGTGAAGTAGTCGATCATGGTGAATATGAATCGATGTCCATTACTCGCTTTGGGCTCGATGGGACCGATCACGTCCATTTCCCATATTGAGAAGGGCCATGGTGAACTCATATTGTGGAGTTCCCTTGGAGGGGCGTGGATGGAATTTCCATGAATCTGACATTGATAGCACCTCTTGACATGATCATCACAGTCAGCTTTGAGTGTAAGCCAATAATGCCCTATTCTGAGGATCTTTTTGATAAGGGTCCGCTCATGTGAGGACCACATACTCCACCATGGATCTCATCCATGAGCCTCTGAGCTTGATCTTTATCCAGACATCTGAGGAGACCTAATCCTGCATCTCTTTTGTAGAGTGCATCTCCGCTCAGGTAGAATTTCATAGCAAGTCGATGAATCCGCCTCTTCTCAGTTAGGCTCACCTCAGCGGGTGTAGATCCATCTCGTAGATACTCCTTGATGTGCTGATACCAAGGGTTGTGGATGGGAGGTAGCTCATCCGATACTTCTCCAACATAGTTCCCATAGACCGGGGCCTTTTGCAGTGCAAATATGATGTTTGGCATGTTTTCCTTGTCAGGTATGTGAATCAAGGAGGCCAAAGTTGCTAATGCATTCTCAAAATCATTTCTATTAAGAGGAATGTGTAGAAAAGAGGTTTCTTCGAACTTCAAAGCCATCTATAGAACTTGTCGATGGTAAGGTAGCAAATGTAATTCTTTGGTTTGATAGATTCATGTGGATTGTCTGATTACAAACTCTGAATCCCCAAAGGCGATTTAATCACCGATGCCCATTGAGCGGGCAAGTTTTAGCCCCATGATACTGACCTTCATACTCAAATTTGTGTTGTTGGTGCTGACAAACTACAATTTGATGGCGATGGGATACTACTCCCCCATACCGAATACTAGAATCGCTCCGGTTCGGAACATACGTGTTAATGACTCCATCAAAATACATTTTCCCGCATGACATGTATCGTCTCGATGTTGTTCTTTGAATCGTCAATACCCTTCATCGGGAAGTATGTTTCCAAGGGTTTGTAGTCCCCTGCAGGTGCGGCGGCCAGTTGATCCGCAATTCCTTGACCTTTGACAGACTTTTGTGTCACGTAGACGATGTTCAATTACTATAGGGATCGACTGCCATCTGGACAGTCAACAATTCAGTATGGGCTTACTGAACACATACTTGAGAGGATCCACGCGAGATATGAGATGGGTTGTGTGACCATGGTGGTAATGTTGTAACCTCATGGAAGCCCATGTTAAAGCACAACAGGTTTTCTCAATCAGAGTGTACTTGTGTTCACTGATGCTGAATCTTTTGCTAAGGTAATAGATAGCTCATTCTTGGCCTCTATCGTCTTTTTGCCCCAGCATACAGCCCATGTGTAAAACCCCAACTTTTATGAATAAAGATGAATTTTCTATAATTATCATTTTTTGAATATTATGGAAGGAATTTGATATAATGTTATAGTTGTGGGTAATAGTTATAAAATTTGCAAAGTACGCAAGTTGTTATATAATATTTGATTGGTCAGGGAATATTCATTTTAACAGGGAATATTCGTACGACGACACAATCATTGGTGGACCCCACAACAAAATTATTGTTGGATTGAGAAAACGACAAAAATATTTTATAAAAATAACGACGGAAGTTTTATTGTTAATTGTTGAAACACCTGGTGTTAAAAGTACAGGAATACGCGTGGTTGCATAGTAGCACACGGTATTGATTATTGATGCTTACGTGAGAAGTCACTCAGTTTTGTTCAATTATTGCTTCAGTAATTGTTGCATAGTATCTCACGTTAATTGATTCAATTATTATCGATATTTTATATATTATTAAATCAATAATTGAGACGACGAAGTTATTAATATTATTATTTGCAATATTAATGATGTCTAGAAGTTCTATCAAGGAGAAGTTTGGTCACCTAATTGCGCGCCAATAGGGAGAAATCCTTATTGGAAAGCCCCCTCTTTCCTGGGAACGACCCGGTCAATTAATAGTGTGAATTATAATAATGATGATGAAGTTTTGTTTTATTAGTATTATTAATGTAATAAAAGCGAGAAAAGCTTTTTATATAAAACAGAATACTTTTATAAAGTTATTCGTTTTATTAGACTATAAATAGAATATATTATATTCTATTATCCATAGTGTTTTGCATAGTAAAATCTTTTTATATAAAATAGAATACTTTTATAAAGTTATTTGTTTTATTAGACAATAATTAGAATATATTATATTCTATTATGCATAGTATTTGCATAGTGCCTGCATAGTGTTTGCATAGTAAAATCTTTTTATATAAAACAAAATACTTTTATAAAGTTATTTGTTTTATTAGATTATAAATAGAATATATTATATTTTATTGTAAACCAATATGGACCGTCCGTTTAAAAGTAAATCAATCTAGACCGTTCAGGAATTAGTTACTATTCAATCCATTCTTCTATAAATAGAAGCTCATTCCTTCATTATTTCTTATGAATTCACTGAAACTCTAGAGAGAGAACCTGTAGAGAGAATTCTTCTTCTATAATCTTGAGCGTATTTCTTTAGAGTTTAGAAAGCTTTGAGCGTAGTGCAAGTTTCTTCAAGTATATCCCCGCCCTACCCGTCGGAGTACTCTTCTTTATAAGGTAAGGGGTATTATTTCTTTGTTTCGTATTCATGAAGAGAACTTCTGATATTCCATTTTTTTATTCTGTTGGAATAACCTGTATACGCGGTCTACCCTATACTTGGTGAAATTCTTCTGTTATTCCATTCTTTACTATTATGTTGGAATAACCTGTCTATGTGAAGTACCGCATACATGGTGAAATTCTTCTGTTATTCCATTCTTTATTATCCTGTTGGAACATCCTGTCTGTGCGTTTACGCATGACCTGGTTCCGTTATTTATTATTCTATTGGAACATCCTATCGGTCTTGAATTTACTTTGACTGGTTCCGTTATTTATTATTCATTTGAATATATCACGTATGTGCGTTCGCATGACTGGTTCCGTTATTTATTATTACATTGGAATAACTCATGCATGCGATCTATCGCATGCCTAGTGATTTCTTTTGTTATTCCATTCTTTATTATACTTAGTTGGTTAAAGTTTTGACTTTATACTCCATGAAATTAGTGGAATATCCTTGATATTTTTGCGCTTCATCCAAATATCTTTTCATGGAAATATTCTTACGAGCATTCTTAAATTTTACTCTACAAAGAAGTATCGTGTTGACAATTTGGACGTTATTAGTTCTCGGATAAATTAATTCTTGAACTTGTTTTATTGAATTCTTATATCATTGTCATCATCCTCATGTTTATATTATGTTAAAAAGTCATATGTGGCTTTGTGTAGTGCATAGATGGACTTGGTATGATTATGACCGAGGATTAATTCCAGATAATCATGACCGTAATGTTGCAAATGATGTGGTAAAGGTCCTCATTGGACCGTAGTGCATTGATGGACAAGTTGTTGGCATGATCATGACCATTGATGAATACACGAATATCCTTGCCCGTAGTGCATGGATAATTTGTGGTTGTGATACTAATGAATATCCTTGGTCGTAGTGCAGGGATGATGTGGATTATTTATTAAGTCGAGTCCCAAATGATAAAAGTGATGAAAACCTTTTAAATCATAAAAGATAGTAGATTTTATTCTCTACTTGACTCTCTTAATGGATTGCTTGTTCCGCTGCAGTTAAACTTGATGTTTGTTATATTGTATCAGTTTAACACTGTTGAAGGCTAACGATAATTTATTATGTATTATCTTAGTCATAATATTTCTTACTGGGCTAGTTGAGCTCACCATTTTACTTTCATTGTTCTCTTTAGGAAATGAGAACGTAGCAGGGACTAGTCGGGGAACGGAGTGACGGTCCAAATAATAGCATTAGTAATCCTCACTATTCTGTTAAATAGTGTGATAATAAATGTAATGTGGACTCAATTGAGTGTGGATATTGTCTAGATGACAATATTTGTATTAAAACTCACAGCATATATTTTTTCATATTTTACACGACTGTTGTATAATTGAGTTGTATTTGAATTTTGTACCATGTATTTGGCCACTTAAGATGGGTGATGTATACTTATTTTGGGGGCGTCACATCATGGCATTGTCATTTATGGACATGTACATGAATAGGGGAACATCATCCCTAGGTGGTACCAAAACAGGAGCGTTAACCAGCTGCTCTTTAATGGTAAGGAAGGCTTTTTGACACTCATCGTTCCATTTCATGGAGAAGTTCTTCCTTAACAGCTTGAAGATGGGCTCACAGGTTGCTGTGAGTTGAGAAATGAACCTGCTAATGAAGTTGATTCTTCCCAAAAATCCCCGTAATTCCTTCTCTGTCTGAGGAATGGGCATTTCCTTGATGGTCAGCATTTTGGTAGGATCCAGTTCAATCCTTTTGTGGCTGACTAGGAAACCTAGCAACTTGCCTGACTTGACACCAAAGGCGCACTTGGCTGGATTCAACTTCAAGTTTTCTCACGGTCCTCCTCAGCGACCATAATTTGATGATACCCCGCAAAGCAATCAGCAAAGGAGTACATGCCGTATTGAGCAGTATTGTCAATAAGAATGTGGATAAAGGGCAGGGGAAAGCTATCTTTAAGGCAAGCTTTATTCAAATCCCGGTAATCCATGCAAACTTGGATCTTTCCTCCTGGTTTAGGCATGGGAACAATGTTGGATATCCACTCCGGATATGTAGACACCAGAACAATGCCAGCTTGAAATTGTTTCACAATTTCTTCTTTGACCTTTAAACTCACTCAAGTTTCAATCGCTTGAGCTTTTGTCTAACTGGCTTGAATCCTTCTTTAATGGGAAGGCGATAAAGAACAATGTTAGTTGATAAACCCACCATGTCTTCATGAGACCACGCAAACACATCCTGGAATTGGGTTAATATAACAACCATGTCATTCTGCTGGTTTGGTGTGAGGTCTGAACCAATCTGGATTAGCTTAAGGTTGAAAGAAATGGTTTGGTCAAGGTTGGATTTAGGTTTGTCTGTGACCCATTCCTTAATCTCCTGAGATGTCTAAATGTCCTCTTGTATATCCATCAAGTCTGAGTCCAACTTTGCATCAAAGTTACAGCCCTTGTAGAGAGAAGGCACCTCATCAGCAAGTACATGCACATCTAAATTCAGAGTCCTGAAACAAAGTATGCTTTCACTTAATATATGCAACTGTTTGATCATACAAAAGTGTTAGCATGTACTTGATAAAATAACTGCTAGTACTGTAAAGAAAAGTAAGCAATTAAAGTTATCTACAGGGCAGAGGGATTTTCTGCCCATTTTAACCTCGTCGACCAATGCATGGAGTGATGCTCTAATTGTCGAGGGCAAAGTCCTGATGGACTACAGTGATGGAAGGATCGTCATTGTCCTCCTTCTCCCAAATGATAACCATTACATCTGGGCAATCATCGTCTGGGGTACATCTGTTTGTATGTTCATCATGAACAATGACGCGTATGCCTGACATCATTAAGGCGATGTCATGTTTACGTTTATGTTCCTTTTCTTCCACTTCGGGATCAAGAATAAGCACCTCTTTTGCTTTGATTGGTACTGGCTTGGGAAACAGCATGGCCACAACATGGGTTGGCACCTTTACTGGAGACTGTATCAACTCATGAGGTAAAGGTAGAGAAAATCGCCGTAAGGCGGAGGCCTGAGGAACCTGCTTGTGCTTATGAGGATTCCTGTGACTGGAACTGGCATAATAGCCTAGTCCGGCTGTTCCAATTTGACTAGACACTTGAATAGGGTGCTTAATACCCTGCTATTTTTTACTAAACCCTTGTCCAGGCTGATGACCCAATGACCCACTAACATCATTTCTTGAGTGGCCGACATAACCTCGGCAGAAATCTTGGGTACGGGAAGTGGCGCTCCAATAGGATGGTATTGTGTGTTACTCACTTCCAGAGCATGAAAACTTGCCGGTTCAACCTCTGAATTGAAGCTGATGATTGGTAGAATTCCTTGTTCAAGACATTCCGGCTCAGCGTTGATAGTGACTAAACTGTTATTGACAATGTATTTGAGTTGTTGATGTAGTGTGGAGGGAACGGCTCCAGCCATGTGTATCCATAGTCTCCCTAATAGCAGGTTGCATCCTGAATCTATCTTGAGGACATGGAAGGATACATTGAATGTATTTGGACAAATCTCAATTGGCAGCTCAATCTTTCCGACGAAATTTCGTCGGGATCCATCAAAAACTTTGATAACTGTATGGCTGCTTTGGATCCGCTTGAGATTAACATTCATCTTCACCGAGGAGGCATAAGGACAGATGTTCAGAGACGAGCCTCCATCTATCAAAACTCCAGCTAGCATATAACCGGAAGACAAAACTGCAATATGCAATGGCTTGCAATGACCGGTCCCTTCGAGCGGTATGTCGTCATCAGTGAAGGATATCACATTGTTGTTGAAAATGTGATCAACCAGATGTTCAAATTTTTCCTCATCCACTGATTTTGGCAAGTAGGCTTCTTCCAAAACCTTTAGTAAAACCTTCCAGTGATCCTCGGAAGATAAAACCAAGTCCAGTATTGATATCTGGTGTGGAGCTTCTCGTAAGCTTAAAACCACCTTGGCTTCATTATGGCCCATAGTGCGGAGGAATTTTTCAATCTTCTCCATGGGAATCTTCCCCTTTACTTTGCAAGTAGGTTTCATAACTCGTTGAGGAAGATACAGTGGATTTTCCTTCGACGCTGTAGCAGTAATATGAGACGTGGATCCTTCAGCTTCTCCATAATTCCATGGAACTTTGTGTAAGATGACAACAGGATATTGTGGTCTGGAAGGTAAAGAAATTGACTCTGGTGCGGCCACTTTCAAAGGATTGTCAGCTCCTTTGAGTTGAATTGCTTGTATGGGAAATGCTTTGTGATCTCATCATCCACCGGATATAAGCACTCTCGATCCTTTCCATTTGGTAGGACATGTATTCCCACTCTCGAGTTACACAGTGTCATTGTCTGCCAGTAGTAGGACACCACTATCAATAATATTCTGAATGAGATGGCGAAGTGCCCAGCATTTTTCTGTGTTGTGACCGCGAGAATGTGAATAATATTGACATATTTCATCGGAGTTGAACCGTCCTGAACGGGGATTGATTGGAGGTAGAAGGAAGGTAATTCTTCCTTTATTGATCAGCATTTGAAATATCTCCTCCATAGATTGGCCCAAATAGGTAAATTCCCTCTGATTGGCAAAATCTCGACGGGCTTTAGCATTTGCTCTCTTTGTAACCTTATCCTCCATAGCTTCGCTTTCTGAAGGTAGTGATGGAGCATTCATAACAAATGGATGGAGATAGGCATGCTCTTGTTTGATTATTTGGCGTGTGACTTGATGCTGGTGGGTCAACAGTTCTGCCAATTGCTTAACTTGCTTGCAAAGAGCTTTCATCTTTCATTCCATAGTAAATTAGAATTTCGCATAATCCCATCTGTCAACACCATCTTTGATGATCGGGCATGATTCACTGTTAAAACTGGAACTCTGTCTAGTGCTCCAACTAATCATGTTGACCTCTTCTTCTTTATGTTGAGGAAGATGGTTGTCTTGCACATGAGGTTGATCTGGTTTGGTGACCACGATCTCACCGTTGTCTATTAAATGTTGGATCTTGTGTTTCAAGGCCCAACAATCTTGAGTATCATGTCCAGGTGCTCTGGCATGATAAGCACATTTCCGAGTAGCATTAAAACCCCTCCCATTAGGGTTGGCTGGTGGAAGAAGACGTGCAATTTTCTTCTGAGTAGTCAGAAGAACAAGAATATTCTCGAGCGAGTCCCCTAAGGGTGTGAACGTCCAAGGGCGCTTTGCATCTCCACCTTTAGGCAATGGAGGGTTTGAAGATTGTGCTTGAAAAGGGGAGTAGTTTCTCCTCTGTATAGGCATGCTTTGATTGCCTTTTTGACCTTGTAGTATCATGGAAACATCCCCCTCTTTATTTTTATGGACCCTCCGGGGGTTGTTTCCATAAGATCCGGACTGGATGTGCTCAGCAACAGCTTTAATAGCGGTTAGGTCTTGAATTTTACCGGACTTCAATCCCATCTCAGCCATCTCTCCGTGCTTGATCATTTCAGAGAATGGTTTGCCAATACCAGCTAATACTCTCTCATAGAAATGAGCTTCCTATACATCTATGAATGTCATGACCATTTCTGATTCCGTCATGGAAGGAATAACTTGAGCAGCAAGGCGCCTCCACCTTTGAGCATACTCTCTGAAAGACTCATTAGACTGTTTCTTGACCTTGGTAGTTTGGTACCGGTCAGGAGCCATCTGAGATTAAAAACTGTATTGAGTGAGGAAGGCGTGAGCTAGCTATTCCCAGCTATGGATATTTGAGTTGTCTAATCTGGTATACCATGAACGGGCTTCTCCAGTCAGACTCTTCTAAAATAGCTGCATTCTGAGCTTTTCATTTTCCCCGTAAGATCCAAGGTCTCCAATGAAAACTTTCAAATGTGTATAAGGATCCCCTAGTCCGTCATATTTTTCAAAATCAGGGGTTTTGAATTTCTTTGGATAATGAACACCAGGGAAGATGCAAAGGTCAGCATATGAAACACTTCTATGTGTTCCAATCCCTTTGAGAACACGGATAGTTTCCTCCATTTGGAGTACCGTTTTCCTGATATCACCAGTGTTTGGATCTCCTCTGAGATGGGTACTTTCAGGGTCTTTGTTGGTTGTATCCAACTGAGGTTCTGGACTTGTTTTATCCAACCCTTGTGTTCCTCCTTGTGTAGAGGATTCTCTATGTGAAGGCATCTTTGTACCCTGAGTGGACTGATGCAATTCTTTAAGCAAGACAACCAAATTTGTGATTTGATGACTTAATCCGTCAAATTCTTCATGAGAAACAGGATTAGACTGGTCAGACGAAGACATAATTGGCTGTAGGCTCGTGGCCTTTTTGGATTTTGAGCGGGTAACCGGCCCAATAATTTCCCTACAAAAGACTTATGTAGTTTAGTCTGAGGGTAATGTAAATGTTATCATAATATGTCCATTTTAGGAATATTGTCCTGCAAAACCGGGTGTTAATTGATAACATGTATGCACAAATAATCTTCATATTTTCCATTACATAAAGATGAACATGGAATAAAATTATAAGTAAATGCTTTTACAAGTAATTGAAAATGGAAAGCATGAAGAGACTTTCCTCCGCGTTTGGTTTATAAGAGGTTGACCTATCTTAGGGTTACTCTCGCGGCGTTTTGGCATAAAGGTTCCCAGATCATCGCAATCTACTTGACAGGAAGTTAATCTGGTCTTTCAACTGGAGCGAATCTAGGTGGTGCCTTTCCTAAGCCTCGTTGGAATTATTCTACTACAAGTCCAGTAATCAAACACCGACAGGATAACCTCCTAGTGGAGGAACCACACAACATACATTCACATACAACGTGTCTCACCGTTCATGAAAATGATGACATGTGCGAAGCACTAATATCATAAATAGATATAGTATAGTGCAGTAAGTAAAATGCATTTGTACACATTCATCATAAATGTAAATGCAACATTCACACACAAGCATATAACAGTTTTGAAAAGCTTGTAATAGCGGCTTAAGCCCTCTTACAGGAGTCCCCAGCAGAGTCACCACCTGTCGATGTCGGGATTTTTTAATGTCCCTTTTCGTTACTTGATTTTTGGTGTTCTCATGTTAATGCGAGATTTATTTGAAAAAACAAGTGAAAAAGGTCTGACATGTATAATATCGACGATTTGACTTTAAGAGTCGCCAGTTGGTGTATTTAACTGGTTGCACCAACGCAACTAAAAAGATTTTCACATTGACCCAGTGACGTGACACTGCTAAACGGGTCTGTGAAACCGAGATTCATTTGGGTTCGGGGGCTTGATTATGCAGAGGGAAGGTGTTAGGCACCCCCCGACATCCATGTTACAACGGTGACCGCCACTTTTCAGGAAACTGTTATATGAATATGTGTGTGTGTGTGGATTAATGTGCAATTATTTGAAAGTAGTGTGAGGCCCCGTTCGCACCTATATACAAAGGGTTTGAATTTATAAAAAAATTCAGTATTAAACAAGATATAGCAATGAAATTTTGTAACAAGAGGTTTTTCAAACCTTGTGCTCAATAGGAATTGAGACTTTTCATACTTCCATTTTATTATTAAATGTTCGGCTTGTTTGCTTTTATTTTCGAGATGCGAGGCATCTTCGAAAAAATAATATACAGCAATGCTGAACTCCTCATGGGCATGACAGTCATCTAAGGAAATTCAAACACTGTAAATAATGTACAAGTCGCCATGACTAAAAATGTCCATTCTGAGAACAGAATCTAGATTGAAGAGATGAATCTGTGATCACATGATTCCTAGGCTCACATAATCTGCAGTTTGTATGGAAAGCGATAGCGAGTTATATATATAAAGTCAGTAAATATATATATCTGAGACATGATCACCACCACCATAAGCAACTCCATGGGGGATCGAAAATGTAAATATATAAAAGCGATAAATATATATATATATATATGTATGGACATGATCAACCACCACGAAGCAACTCCATGGGGGATCAGAAAAGTAAATAAAGTAGTAAATGCGATCAACTGCCATGAAGTAAACTCAAAAGCAGATTTAAATGTAAATAAAGTAGTAAAAGCCGATCAATCGCCATTTAAGTAAACTCCGAAGCGGACGAAATGTAAATAAAGCAATAAAAGGCCATGAAGTAAAATCCAGGCCTGACAGAAATGTAAATATATATATATATATAAAAGAAGTAAACGCACCGAATGTAAATCCAGGCTCATCGGATATGTCCGACAACAATTATATATATATATAAGCAAGGAAACGCTCCAGACATAAGTCTAGGCTCAATCGAGGCATAACTCGATAATGTTAGTCCATATATAAAATATATACATATATAAGTATATATATAGACAGAAATGAAAACCACGGACCGAAGTCCGGGCATACACACACAACACGACTCTCAATGTGTATAACAGTGTGTGCACATATGAAAAAAAAGACTTTATAGAATGTGAGAAGGCTTACAGTGGGTTGCCAATGTAGGCTTCTATGACTCTATATGGATAAACACTCAGCTCCCTCTGGATAAAAATATAGCTATATGTGAGCTAACAGATGTTTAAAATGAGAAAACACTCAATATGGGTGTGTACAGAGCAAGTTGGACAGGGATTCCTCGCCTCTTTTTTTTCAAAATGGCTAGCCCAAGCTCTATATTTATAGAAATTTGCTAGCCTGAGTGTACTACTGAGTAGCATGAGATGCACTACATTTGCCCGGCCGCACTGGGTTCTCTGCGAGTCCCGTCATCTCGAAGTACGTGCACTCTTACACTATAATGTCCGTTCGAACTTACAGAACTTCAATCCGAGCATCCGAACGAGGTATATACGACCTTCTTCGAACTGCTTGTGTCGAGAGTTACATAATGACATGGATTAGAGGTTATACGAAGTCAGGAAGAGGGGACCATTCCCATAGTCTTCAAGCTTCAAATTCTATTCGGTGTGCTGCCACGCGTAATAGTCACTCGGGATTATAACTCCTCAGTTCTTGTGGGACATTGTTGTAGGTATGTATGTATGAAAGTGTTGAGATGATGCACAGGTATTGAGATAGCAAGATGACATTTGACTCTTCACTGGAGTTATCGCCGGTTTGAGTTGAAAGCAGACGTTGCTCAAGGTTACATCTTAGATTGGACTACTTGTTTATATGCCGCAATATCATCTTGTGATGTGCCTGTCTGCCCGGTGTTAGTTCCGAGTCTGAGGTATGAGTGCCTCGGCAGGAGGTCTAAGATTGAAGCTGATAGCATGCATTTGAAACAAGCATTTCTGGAGTTATCGCCGGAACTGAAACAGCATTCCTTGGGATTATCGCCAAGGACGAAACTTAGGGTTATCTCCGAGGTTGGGAATGATCCTTCTGGTGTGTGTTCCAGGGTTTGAAATGAGTTTCCCAGTATGTGTCCCGAGTTTTGAGATTGAACTTCCGGTAGTATCCAGAATGGATGTGAGCTGTCTTTCAGGGTTATATCCGAAAGACGAATTTGCCCTCCTGCAATGTCAGTAACAGGCGAGCAGAAAATTTCGAGTGTCTACAGCGTTGATCACAATAATGGAAGAATAAGATATGCTTAAGATCCAGATAGATCAAATATGAGGAAAAAGCAGATATCAGGTGCAACTCTGAGCAAGAAGGGGAAAAGAAAGATGAACGACCGGGAGTTAAAAAATTCTGAAAGCCTTAGCAAAATAGAAAAGCGTACAAACTGTAAAATAAAACATAGAGGCATGTGCAAGACATGGAAAAAGATATGTTAAATTTGCGGGTATGGGGGACATACCTCTCTTTATTGTCCCGACTATAAGCAAGGTGCATGTTTTATTTGTGGGTTGGAAGGTTATTGGGCGAAAGATTGTCCAAGATCAGGAGAAGGTGTAGGGAATAAGTAGGACTAGTATTTGAATATGCATGTTTAATGATATAATATGTGTGTAATGTAATATTTCTAACTTTTGGTATAAGTGGTAATAGTAAATCCTAACTTTTGTGGTCATAAAGGGATAGCAGATGCTTATAACAATATGTGTTATTAGTTGTAAAGTACTATGAATGAATATGAATATATGTTTGTTTAATGAAATAAGTTTTATGTATCTATCTGGTAATTTGATAAAACAGTAAACCAAGTTTCAATATTTAATATTTTGAGTATATGACTATTTGAGTTTGAAATCATGCGTTATATGTTAAACATATATGATAAGACATAGAATATAAGTCAATAGAAGAATAATTTATGATTTTATCAGATAATGCCGCCAAGAAGACAAAATCGAAACCAAAGAGTTGAAGAATCTGTCAACAATGCTAGAGGACAACAACAACTAGCCCCAATATAGAATTTTGCAAATATGGTAGCTCAAGCTATGCAGAATGCAATACCAGTTGGGGGAAATAAACCCGATTATAGATTGGAAAATTTTAAAGACTTCAAAGTAGTAGGACCGCCAGAGTTTAGAGGGACAACTGACCCGGTAGAAGCTCAGACTTGGATAAAGGAGATAGAAAAGGCTTTTATGATAGCTAGGGTAACGAAGGGGAAAAGATAGCTTTTGCCACTTATATGATGAAAGGGGAGGCAAATTTCTGGTGGGAGGCCAATCAAACTAGAGCTGGAGTAGGAGAGGTGACGTGGACAAGGTTCAAAACACTATTCTTTGAGAATTATTTTTCGACTAGTATGCAGGCTAGGATGGAGGTGAAATTTCTGGAGTTGAAGCAAGGGGGCATGTCAGTTGCGAAGTATGCCGCAAAATTTAATGAATTAGCTAGGTTCGCTCCACATCAAGTAGACACGGAATCAAGGAAGACACGAAGGTTTGAGCTGGGCTTAAAACCCTGGCTCTACAATAAGGTGGCAGTATTACAGATTAGTACTTTTGCAGCACTGTTGGATAAGGCTATCATAGCCAAAGAGGGAAGTGAAGTCATGACTCTTTACAATAAGGAGAAGAAGAATAAGGCTAAGGTTGAGAGAGTTGTCAAAATGGAAGGGAGTAGTGGAAGTAAGATGGGAAAAAGAAAAGAGGACAATTTAGGAAATATTAAAATTAAGTAGGAGGGTGTGAAGAAGAAGGTGGTGCAATGTGGAAACTGTGGGAATAAACATTCCGGAGAGTGTTTGAAGAGAAAGTCTGTGTGTTTTAAGTGTGGACAGGAGGGACATATCTCTCCCAACTATCCTAATCCAAGGATGAATAGTGGTTGTTTATTTGTGGATTAGTAGATCATAGGGTGATGGAATGTCCGAAAAGGAGAGCTGAAGGGGGAAATGTCAATACGGGGAAAAGTAGTAGGACGCTAGCAATAACTGGTCCGACTTCACCAAGCAAACCAACCAAATCGACCGTAAGGACCTTCAATATGATAGTTCAAGATACGGTCGCAGCAGAAGATGGAGTTCCAGGTTTGAACCCGACCAACAATATTAATATATACACCTGATTCGGATTTAACCTATTCTCTTACCATGAGTTTGATAAAACAATATAATAAATCACTAATAAAAAGATTTTTGAAGGAGGAATTTGAGTTTCGAATTCATAATACGAATCTTATAAGGAGGGGAGAATATATAATTCAATGTTTTATAATTCAAAATCTAAGGATAAATCATTAATATTAAGGGTAAGGTAATGATGATTCTGGGGACGGAATCTTTATAAGAAGGGGAGAATGTAAAGTACCAGAAATTTTTGAATAATTATATCAGTATTTTTACAAATAATTTTTTTTAATTTATTTACAAATAATATTTTTGAATATGTGATAAGGATTTAGCAGAATAGTCAATTTAAATTTTTAGTTGACTGATAATGAAAGTTAAGTCGGATATGGTCCAGAACCCTAAATCATGGAATTGAATCAAGGAATGAGAATATTAATATATAATAATTATAATTCAATATGATATGTATGTACTATATGTGTGTATGGTTTATTGTTGATCAGAAATAGCAGAGTAATAAAAAACCCTAAGTTTAAACTGAAAACCCTAATTCAAACCCTAAATAGGAAACTAAGACTGATTATTAATCAGGTATATGTGAACAAGGAGATATGTTAGTGATTATGAATCTAATTAGGGAAAACCCTAACGATTATCAAGAAACCCTTATCGCTAAGTTAGAAACCCTAATTTCATCTCTGAGAAACCCTAAACCTAATTTTAAAATTGTAATTGGTGATTAGCAAGCCCTAATGGTATTTAGAAAATCATAAGATTAAAAGTTATAGGAAATATGAAATTATCAAACTACCCTTAAAATTTAAGTGGAAAAGACCAAAATACCCTTTAGTGTGTAAAATGACCAAATTACCCTTTACTTAAAACTTAAACTAAGAGATTGTTCTAGAATTGTATGTGTGATGCCCCCAAAACAGGTATACATCACTCATCTTGAGTCGCCACTTACGTGGTACATAAATTTAAATACAACTTAATTATGCAATTGTCGTGTAAAATACGACAAAACATAATTTAAGAGTTTTAATAAGAATATTGTCATCTAGACAATATCAACACTCAATGGAGTCCTCATTACATTTATTGTCACACTATTTTATAGAATAGTGAGGACTACTAAAACAACCATCTGGACCGTCAATCCGTTCCCCGACTCGTCCCAGCTATATTCTCATTTCCTGAAGAGAAGAGTGAAAGAAAGGGTGAGCTCAACTAGCCCAATAAGAAATATTATGACTAAGATAATGCAGAATAAATTATCCTTAGCCTTCAACAGTATAACAACTGATAGAATACAATAGACAACAAGTTTTAGATCAACAACTGCAGCGGAATAAGCAATCCATTAGAAGAGTCAAGTAGAGCATAAAATCTACTATCTTCTATGATTTAAAAAGTTTTTCATCAACTTTATCGCTAAGACTCGGCTTAATAAATAAACCACATCATCGAATCATCCCTGCACTACGGGCCAAGGATATTCATGTAATCATCAATGGTCATGATTATACCGAATAATCTCTGGTCATAATCATACCAACAACTGTCCATCAATGAACTATAGGCCAATGAGGACTTTTACCACATAATTCATTACATTACGGTCATGATTATACCAAATAATCCCTGGTCATAATCATACCAAGTTCATCTATGCACGTAAGCCAAAGATGACTTTAATCATAATATATGCATGAGGATGATGACAATGACATAATAATTCAATAAAACAAGTTCAAGGATAAATTTTAAAGATTTATAATTTAATTTATCCAGAAATCAATAACGTCCAAATTGTCAACATGATACTGCTTTGTAGAGTAAAATTCAAGAATAATATTCATGTACCAAAAATAATTTGGACAGAAAAGAAATATATTTTTTGGGTAAATAGTACCACGTGAATAGTACCCTGTGAATAGTACTTTGAAAATAGTACCTCGTGAATAGTACCCTGACATGAAAAGTACCCCAAATATCCGAGTGAATAATATTCGGGTGAATAGTAATTTGGGTGAATAGTATCTCGTGAATAGTAACTCGTGAATAGTACTCCGACACAAAAAGTGCCCCGAATAGCTGAATGAATAATACTAGAGTGAATAGTAATCGGGTGAATAGTAACCCGTGAATAGTAGCTCGTAAAAAAATACCAAAGAAAATGATATTCCATGACGAGTACAAAAGAAATGATATCTCATACGAGTATATTAGAATATACTTAAAGCGCAAATGGATTTTCACCGCCATGCAAATAATCCACGTAAGATGATCATTTCCACAATTTAATAAAGAATGAATACGAAGGATCATTCACCATGCATGCGGTACTCCACATAGACAGGTTATTCCAACAGAATAATAAAGAATGGAATAATAGAAGAATTCACCAGGCATAGGATAGACCGCACAGACAGGTTATTCCAACAAAATAATAAATAATGGAACGAAGTCATGTATGTACGCACGCATGCAGCATGGATATTCCAACATAATAATAAAGAATGGAACCAGGTCATACGTAATCCGCACAGACAGGATATTCCAACATAATAATAAAGAATGGAATAATAGAAGAATTTCACCATGTATGCGGTACTTCGCATAGACAGGTTATCCAACATAATAATAAAGAATGGAATAACATAAGAATTTCACCATGTATGCGGTACTTTGCATAGACAGGTTATTCCAACATAATAATAAAGAATGGAATAGCAGAAGCTCTCTTCATGAATACGAAAGAAATAATACCCCTTACTATAATAATAATATCCCTTACCTTAGAAGAAAACTGGATACTGGAACAGTGAGGTAGCAGACTTCTCTTCTTCTTTTTCTCTATAATTTCTCTTTATAATAATTGCTCTTGTGAGACTTAGTGAATTAGTGAGAAATAAAGGAAGAATGAGCTTCTATTTATAGAAAAATATAGTTTTGATAATTGCACGTTTTGGAGCTCGAAATATTATAGTATAATACCTTCCTCTTTTCCTTCATTTTTAATTTAGTCCTACAAGTATTATCAAACTTGCACCACCTCCCCTAATAGTAAATCATGTGAATCAATAGTTCTAGACATGTGAAAATACGAATTACAGTATAGTACCTCCATCTATACCTCCATTTTTAACATAGTCATGCAAGTATTATCAATCTTGCACCAACTCCCCTAATAGTAAATGAATGTGAATCAATAGTACACACATGTGAACAAATAGTTATAATCATGTGAATAAATAGCAATTAATTGCTCATTTATCCGGTTAATTACCCGATTGGTCAATATAACCTCCAGACATCAATTATTATCGAAATAAATGTCGATTTCCACTAATACTAATAATTCCCACACAATGGAATTATCAATTTCATCTTTAATCAACATGAACTTATTCATCATTAATATTATAACTCACAATATTTAACAACCAAGTCATTCCCAGGAAAGAGGCGGCTTTTCGATAAGGATTTCTCCTTACATGCGCGCAATTAGGTGACCAAACCTCTCCTTGACAGAACTTCTAGACATTGTCAATATTGCAAATAATAATATGAATAACTTTGTCGTCTCAATTATTGATTTAATAATATAACATATTATACAGATGATACTGTGACAATAATTGAATCAATAATATGAGAGATATGATGCAACAACTACTGCAGTAATAATTGAGTATAACTGAGTGACTTCTTACGTAAGCATCAATAATCAATACCGTGTGCTACTATACAACCACGCGTATTACTGTACTTTTACTACCGGGTAGTTCAACAGTTTTAACGATAATACTTTCGCCGTTAATTTTATAAAATGATAATTCTGTCGTTTTCTAACTACGACAATACTTCCGTTGTGAGGTCCACCAATGATTGTGTCGTTGTTCGAATATTCTCTGTTAAAATGAATATTCCCCGACCAATCGAATATTATATATCCACTTGCTTACTTTGCAAAATTTGTAAATATTACCCACAACTATAACATTATATCAAATCCACACCATAATATTAAAAAAAATATTTCAAATAATTTAAATCTTTATTCATAAAATTTGGGGTCTCACAGCATGACTCACCCAGTTAAGATCTCCCATGTGTGTAAAATCTCAGTTAACCTTATCTCATTTGACACCTTGCAAGATTAGGTTCAATGCATCAAAGTATATAAATTTTTAAAGATAGGTAAAATCAAAACATAAGCTCATTTGCTTGCTATCACTCAACCAACTCTTTTCTCTCTCTAAGACACGAAATCTTTTAGCACTTCAGTCCCCAAACAACCCTCTAGAACATCACAAACAAATTAGGAAGCAAGGATTCAAAGCTTCTTAAGAAAGAGGTATAACTTTAAACTCATCCTAGATCTTGTATGCTCAATCAAATTTTGTGTTTATGTGTTTATTTAAGTGTTAGAAGATGATATATGATGATCTATGATGTTACATCATAGATCTATAGCATCAAAATACTCAAAAATCAACTTTTTCAAAACTGTCCAAGAACCCTAGATTTATGTCCTGACAACCGAATGTCAGAGGTCATAGATCTGTGTCTGTTAATGATTTTGTATGTTTGATGTTTTAGATTTATAGTTTGCTGTAAGGACTTTGATCTGGACTTGAAATCATGCTTAGATCATGTCCAGAATACAAGTTATTCTTGGTCAAAACCCATTAACCGAGCATGACCAAGAGTTTATAGGCAACCCAGAAATTCAAAACCAGTGTCTGACAAGATTTTCCAAGGCTCATATCTATCACATGTTAGGAGATTTGGAACTGTTTTTGTATCTAGTTTATAGCTTGTTAGATAGACTCTAGATCCATGCCTTTATATCACTCGAACAATCAACAGATTTTAAGTAGTGGATGGTCAAAGTAGCTCGCTAGACATTTACTTTTATTTTCTGGGTAACCCAGAATTTGTTTTCCAGTGTTTGACAAGAAGTTCGTGGTCCTAGATCTTACATGTGTTTGATGTTTTGCTTGTGTTATTGTATTTAGGTTATACTCTTGTATGTATAATACATATTCATGCTCCTATATAACTTAGTTAACCAACAGAATGAAAGTAATTTATGGTCAAACTAGCCAACTCGATCACGGTTAAAGTTTTCTGGGAAACCCAAAAAGCTCAAGAACATTATTTCTAACAATGTTTGACCAGATGCTATCTAATGAATCTGATGTAGTTAAGCCAACCTGATGATTGATATATATACTCTGACATGAGGACTACAAACCTAAACCATTAGAACACATTAACAATGACCAGAACCTAAATAAAATTGAGCCTCAAAATGGACCCATGAAGCTGATTGGGTTTCTAGGTAACCCAGAAAACCAAGAAAGCTCTGACAACGATGTGCTTGTATGACTTATATGATTCTTAATTCATGTAGTATTACATAAACACTACATGATCAACACTTAATATTGTCCAGAACATGTGTAGACTGAGAATTAAAGATGGTCAAAGTAGGTACCTCAACAATCGACTTTCGATTGGTTTCAAGAACACCAACCATGATGTAAACGTGCCGCTATAGCTTAGCATGACGGATTTAATTATTTTAGTTTTCTAATTTTTGAAAAGTTCATTAAAAATAGATATAAATTTCTAAAAATTACAAAATCAGTTTTAAAAATTATTTTAAATTATAAAAATTAACTTTTGATAAATTGACATATTTTTAATTAATATTACTATTTATTTGAATATTAATGGTATTAAATTTATTTAATAAATGTATTAAATAAATGGGTTAAAATGATTTTATATTATAAAATTATTTTAAATGATAATTAGGTGTTTAAAATTATTTGAAGTAATAAATCATGAATTTTAATATTTTAAGGTAATTTTCATTAATAATTTAATATTAATAATAATAGGATTGTTTAATATTTATATTAAATAAATAGTTTAAAAATTGTTTTAATAATTTAAAAATGATATAAATGATTTAAAAATATTTTAAGTTATAATAAATGACTTTTAATATTTTCATGAATAATAAATTAATATTTAAATATTAATGGTAATTATTTAAAAATGATTTTAAATGTTTTAAAAATCATTTATTAATATTATTAAATATTAATGATAATGGAATTATTCTTTATTTAAATCATTTAAAATGATTTTAAAGTGTTTGAACAATCATGATAAATTATAATAATTATTTAAAATTATTATAATACCTTGAAAAATAATATGATTAATATTTAAATTATCTACTATAGTGTTGATGTAAGACCCCGAATTTTATGAAATAAAAGTATTCAATTTTTCTTATAATTATTATTCAGTAAATGGTTAAATTGATAAAAAGTAAAGTTAAGGGTAATATATGAAATTTTTTTCAAAATTCACAAGTGGTTATAAAATACTTATTGTTGTCGGGGAATATTCGTTTGGTCGTGGAATATTTTTTTTGTCGGGAATATCCGTACGACAGCGCAGTCATTTGTGGGCCCCATAACAGAATAACTGTTGGATGTAAAAAAGGACAAGTTTGAGTTTTTATAAAAAATGGCGTAATGGTTCTGAATTAACAATCATTGGATTACACGGTGGTTAAAATATAGTAATACGCTGTGGTCGTGGTTAACAAAGACACTACGGTATTGGATAGTATTTTTGAATTATTGATTCTTATATAAGAAGGCACTACTCAATAATTGTTACAGTAATTACTGTTCAATACTTTATTTTATTGATTCAATAATTGTTGCGTTGATAGTTTATATTATTATAGTTTCAATAATTGTCATGACACAGTTTTTTCCATTATCAGATCAATAATTCATATTATTTGAATAATATTATTAAGCATTATTGGCAATGTCTAGAATGTTCTGTCAAAGAGAGGTTTGATCACCTAATTGCGCGCCAGTAAGGAGAAATCCTTATCGGAAAGCCCCCTCTTTCCTGGGAACCACCTGGTTGTCATTATTGTGATTCTGTAATATTATTTGTGAATAATTAATTATTGATTTATATGTAAGGAAATATTTATTTTATGTGGATATAAATGATTGATTTATTTATGTGGTTATAAATGAAGGAATTAACGTTGAGGTGTTTTATCAGTATTTTGTCGGATTTGAGGTATTAAAAGATCAAATCGGTGTTCTTTAGGCTCTATTGCGTGAGTTATAATTTTAATCTGACCGTTGGATCGTTGTGATTTTTGGATATGTTATACATATATAAGTTGGATATATGTCCACAAATTTTGAACTGTTAAAAATTAACGTATGATTTGTTATGAATTTTAAAAGGTGTTAAAAATCATCCGTTTGTGGATTTTAGATATTTTCTGTTGGGAATTTGGAAAAACTTTCTTCTGTAAAGTTGTAGAGAATTCGATTTCGTGTGGAATGGACATAAAATTCGTATTTTACTGATAAACGGGCTATTTTCTATGAATTGTTGAAGTTTCGGAAAATAAAATAATTTTTATTAAAAATGGGGTGGGACCCACTTTTGTTTTAACACATGTGGGTTGTTGATTCTTGGTTCCAAGTTGGCTGCCATTTTGGGTGGGTAGACGTGAAGGTTGAAAAATAAAATAAATAATATTATTTTATTATTTTAGTCTCCTATTGCATTCTAGCATTTTCCTATAAATAGGCGCTTAAGTTAGAATTGAAAATCACACCAGAAACTGAAGTTTTCTCTCTCTATATTATCGAGCATATATTTGTGAGTATTTAAATATCTTGAGTGTTGCTATACGGTGCAAGTTCCTTCAGTGTTATATCCGACATTCCAATTAGAAGTACTGCTCTTTTGAGGTACGGGATTTTAAGGGTTGTTATGTTTTTCATGTTTCGTAATTTTTCCGACTTTCAAAAATTCAGGAAAAATTTGAAATGATAATTTGATGAGTTTTCTTGATTGTGTCCAAAAATGGTGATTTTTGGATGTATAGATTAAGAGTTATGAATTTAATGAGAAAAGACTATTTTTAAAGTAAACCCTTATAACTCCTTGTGGTTAACTCCAAAATTGGTGAAATTTTTATTGGGAGTACATGTTTATATTATCAGTATACTCTGTAAATTTTGGAATTTTTGGACAAAAGTATAATTTATGATAAATGTCTAAATATTCAACAGTTTTGGCCATATGAAAAATAGTAATTGAATTTTAAAAATTCTGAGAAAAATATATGTTCAATATGGGACTATATTCTGCTAAATTCCAGAAAAGAAATATTTTTGGAACTGATTTAGTATTTTTCATGAAAATAAACTAGTTATGAGTAAATGAATTAAATATGTTCTATGAAGTAAGAAAAATTGGAAAATAGGATTTTATAGCTTGTGTAACGCCCTAGAAAATTTGGATTTTTGAGAATTAAATTTTTATTTTTATTATGTGGATTAAATGAATTTAATTAATTAATTATGGGAGTAAGCTATTTGAAGGTCGTTCTATGACCTAGACATATTGGAATGTCGTAGTATTTTGGCTACGTGGTAGAATTAAAGTGTTTGAATTTCCAAGACGAAAATAAATGTTTTCCGAGAAATTTTTCGACAAACACTATTCACGCATTTCTTCTCTGGAATTATTTTTGAATTTTCGAGAAATACGTAATGATAGAATATCGAGGTGAGATGGAATATCCGATAATATTTCAGTTATGGCAAACGCAGTTTTTCGCCTGCGGACTTAAGACCTAACGATTAAGGAAAGTGAATTCTGAGAAGGAATTTTAATGCGTGTAATGAATTAAGGCAATGATTTTATAATACGTAGGTATTGTACGAAGTAATGAATATGAGTATAATACGAGGTATTATACGAGTATGTGTGAATGATGGAATGTCGTATATTAAATAAGTATACGAGTTAGAATACGAGATTAATACGTAAATTATACGTTATAAGGCTTTAAGCCAAATGTATTGAATTTGTAGAATTGTGTAGAATATTGTAAAGTCCTATGAGGATTGATAAGGCCCAAGTGTAGAAATGGGTAAGTCCAATAGGAATTAATGTGTAAGCTCAATGCAAGCTAATGGTAAAGCCCAAAGAATTGTTAATGCAAGCCCAAGTATAAGCTAAGCTAAAAGCCCAAAGTATGAACTTATGGGTTATTGGATGGTTTAAACCTATGGGTGATCCAAAGTAATGAGCAAGTAATTAATGTGATAAGCAAGTAAAGTGCTTATGTGTGGTGAACAAGTAAAAGTTGTGATCAACAAGCAAAGGATAAGCTAGGTGATTAACAAGTAAACTTAAAGGCTAAGTTATGTGATTAGCAAGTATACTTAATGGTTAAGTATATGTGATGCCCAAGTATTGGATAGATGTTGTGATGGCCAAGCAAAGAGTATGGTGGCCAAGTTAACTTAGTACTTAAGCTAGGAATAGTAAGGAGGTGATTAAGGATGTGGGATTGGCTTTGGACTAAAATGCCCTCACTTTGGTTTTCCTATAAATAGAGAGCTCTCAATTCATTTGATGGCTTGATTAAAATTTCTCCCAACTCCTCTCAAGTTAAACAACTTATTGGTTAGAGAGAATAAGCACTTATAAGTCAAACATCCATTATGAGATTTTCAAGAAGCAAGAAGGAGATTAAAGCTTAGTCAAGTGATATTCAAGGGTAAGAACTTAAACCATGAATCTCTTTCTCTTCCATTGGTAGGGAGGTGGGTAGTGGTAGAACATGTATGCTAAGGAATGATAAGGATGATTAATCAATGGATTTAAGCCAAATAAGTTATGAAGAAGCAACTTGAACCTAAATAAGTTGATAACTTATGATGAACTTGTAATATGTTTGTCATAAGAAGTTAGTATGTTTGATATGATATGAGAACATTGAGTAAAGGACTTAAATTAATAATAAGTCATAAGTAAATGAAATCATGAAAGTTATAAGTTAATAAGCCATGAACTTATGAAGCATAAGTCAAAACCTAATTTGAAAATAAGTTAATATAATAAGTAGTTTGAAATGTTTATATGATGGTTAAAAGATTTAAGCTATGATAAGTCATGCAAAGTGAATTCATAAGTAGTTCATACTTTTACAAGTTATAGACTAATGAAGAACAAGTAATAACTTATCATGTCAATAAGTTAATGAAGTATGTATGTCAAGATGTTAATATGATGGATTGAATCCATTTAAAACAATGAACAAATCATAATAAATGAAGTTAAGGCAAAATTTATGAGTTTGGACGATAATCGTCGAATTCGTGAAATTCTCGGAATGGAAGTCGAATTTTGATATTGATCTTGGAAATATTGGTTTTCAATGGAGATAAGTCATATTTGGCATTATAGAGTTGCGGACTCGAAAATGACCGAATTCTGACTCAAAACAAAGAAACGAGCGTTGAATGTTCACGAACGTTTATGGTTTTCGTTAAAAATAAACTAATAGGTGAATTTTTAGCAAACGAAGTCAAATAGATAAAATTCTTGCATGAACGTGTAGAGTATGTAATTTGTGAATCGTGGGCTTTTGAACGAGGAAATTCGGACTTATAACGAAGAAGTTATGAGTCCAGGAGTTTCGTAAAATTTTTAAATTTTGCAAACTAGCTGAGGCACAGAGTTGGCACCGCGGCTCCAACCCAAGGCCAATGAGTGGTGCCGCAGCACCTAGTCTGAGGCTTGCCTACTGCAAACTCGTGTAGCGGCGCGAGATGAAGAGCTATGTGTGGCGCCGCGGCGCCAGTCCCAGAGTTTTGACAGACAAGAATGTTTACAAGTATGGAAGGAAAGATAACACATTAGTAATGAAATAAGGTGTTAATATAACATTGCTAAGGCATTGTTAGACACTTAATGTATGATGATTAAAGGTTAATAATCAATTAACGATGAACGTAATAAGAACAATATAATGTGCTAAGCCGGCTGTAGAAATTTGTTGACCAAGTTGATTATGAATCCAATGGTTTGCAATACCAGTATGGGTTATGTAATTACTTAATAAACATGATAAGACCTTTCCTAAATCACTGTTATAGTGATGACTTTAGGAATTTAATGTTGTTTAAAGAGTAGTTAAATGACGAACGTAAAGTATAAAGAACGTTAACCGCATTCAATAATGATAAGGACTATAACGTTAAGAGTTACAACTAAAAGTTGTTAAATAATACTTAAACGTAAACGGTATGCAATAAAGTGTACTTAACTAACGATGATCGAGTTTTGATTAATAACATAAGAATGTTAGTAAGTCGTTAAGAAGGATGATTAACTCGAAACGAGTTCTATTAATGAAGTAAATCCACGTAAGACATAGAAGAGAAAAAAGTTGGTAAGAATAATGTAAAATATTATGGCAAGCTGGAACCAATAGTAACAAATCTAATATATGATTAGATTGAGATGAAGGGTAAGATTCATTAGGAACCATGTATGTTCATTCATGACCTAATGTGATATGTTATGTGGTTATGTGTTGTAGAGACCGTAAAGACTAAAAGGAAACATTATTATACTGTAGCATACGCTGAAGGCAAGTTTTTCTTAAAACTCTTGTCTAACCTTCATGTTAGCCAAGTTTTATGTGATTCATGTTATGAGGTGCATGAATTGTTTTACTAAAGGGTCGATGCCCATTTTAACTCGGCTAGACTAATCTTGAAGAGTTGATTGATTTATTTACAAGTCTTTCAATATAGAATTGTTAATTTTATCCTAGGCCAATTATTTGGTACGGATTCAAGGTAAGCCTGAGTATGAATAAACAAATGTATTTTTCATTGATTATTCGATGGGCACGCTAGGTTGCCAAAACTTAAACGTATATACGTTTAATGGATGTAGTGTTGATCAACATAGGGTACTATGAAATTTGATCACCAAGAAGTGCTCAGAAGATATCTTGGGACTTCTTGACTTAGTGCCGGATTGTCCTTTTCAAAGAAATTATGAAATGCTCATGGTCTTGAGCCAGAATTGATGTTTTACTGAATATTGTTATTGTAAAACGTTTTGAAGGAAAAGAAGTGCTATTTTGCATTATTGATAGTACTTTGTAACTATTATCCAGTTACTGAAGATATATGATTCCTATGTTTCAAGCATGTCGTTTAAAAGAAATTGTTGTACTTGTTGAGCTTGTTATGCTCACACTTGCTTGAACCATATGAATGCAGCTAGAACCGAACGAACCGAAGGATTTGACAAGGATAAAGGCAAGACGAAGATGAACTATTAGTTTACCTTGTAATAAACTAGTAAGTTGTATATGTTATAGTATGATGAACAAAGAATGTAATGGTTTTAGAACCTAGGAACGGGATGTAATATTATTAATGTAATAAGAATGTCGTTGAGACACCCATTTTGAGGTCGTTTCAATAGAATGAATGTACAGTTATGAGTACCGTGCAACACCATCTATCGGGTTGGAAGATACCCGGATTTGAGCGCGTCACAGGTTGGTATCAAAGCATTAGGTTATAAAACTTAAGGGGGGAATAACCTTAGGCTAATAACCTCGTTAAGGAAGAAAAATCCGAAGGAAGTAAACTCAAGCTTTACTTCAGTCGAATGAGTTAATAAGGTATTGAGGAAACTCAGTACCGAAAGATCTAAAAGATGGAAAGTAACCCTAAATAAATTAAATGTGATTTGTGTTTATACTATTGTGTGTTAAGTACTAATCAACATATGTGTTAATGTAGGATGTCGATCGATAGATTGATGTATAGAGATATACACGTGGTGAGCGAAGAAATTGTGAACAGAGTAGAGCCTGTACCTATGCCAGTGGCAGAGGTACCATTAGTAATTCTAGAGGAGTCGGAGACAGTGGACTACTTTTCTAAAGGAGACTACTCCGAGGGAGATATGGATATAGCGTTATATCTTAATATGATGGTCTATGAGGAGGAGGAAATGGAGGTAACATCGGGTAATATGGTGGTACCTACACTAGAGTCAATACCTCCAGATGCAATGAGAGCATTGTATCTGGCAAAGTTAACAACGAGGAATGTGCAACTGTGGAGTACGGTTATGTGTGAGAATCGAGTGAAGAGATTAATTATCTCCATGAAGCTAAGGTGTCTGCAGAAGTAGATTTTGAGTTAGAACACGATAGGCAGGTTCTTATGACAGAGCAGGCTAGGGTCTATAAGGAAAAGGTCGATGATCTTCGTAAGAAACTAATTAAGAGAGACCAGAAGATAGAACGGATGTCTTACATCCATAAGAGTGCTCATAAGGATTTCAAGCTTAAAGTTGTTTGTCATCCCATAGAGTCGGGGCAGACTCGACATACTATTAGTCGGGATATTGTAGCGATGATTGCGAATGAGAAACATGAGGACGCTGTTAGGCATTATTAGAAAGCTAGAGTAATAAATATATGTGTAGTGACGTAAAACCCTCTTTTGTATAAAAAGGGTAGTCTCTTTGTAAATCCCAACTTTTGAGAAGTTCAATTGCGAGATAGAAATGTAATAGCCTTGGGCTATGTAAGCAAATTGTAAATAGTTTTGACTATAAAGAAGTATATGAATATAATGAAGTTTTCATTTAATATGATTTGTTATGGTATGAGTTGTTATGAGATGAATAATAACGAAATAAGTAAATAGATAATAATGAAATTCTATTTAATCAGAAAATGTCGCCAAGGAGAAGACGATGTAATCAGGAAGCGGAATAGCGTAATAAAAATCAAGGGGATCAAAACAACCCTATGCAAGAGTTCGTTAATTTATTAACGACTGCATTTAACTAAACCGGGGGTAGAGTACCTGCGGAACCTAGGTTAGCCAGAATGACTACCTTTAAAGATTTTAAAAGTGTAGGTCCGCCGGAGTTCAAAGGAACGACGGACCCATTAGAAGCCCAGACATGGGTAATAGAAATAGAGAAGGCGTTTATTATTATAAAATGTAGGTGAGGCGCAAAAGACTTCTTTTGTGACTTACATAATGAAAGGGGAAGCCAACATTTTGTGGGAAGCTCACCAGGGTGGGACTAGAACAGATACGGTAACGTGGGAACAATTCAAGAAGGATTTCTTCGAGAATTATTTCCCTACAAGCATGTAAGGGAGGATGGAGATTACGTTCTTAGAACTTAAATGAGGAGACATTATGGTTCCCCAGTACGCGGTCAGATTCAATGAATCGGTAAGGTTTGCTCCACACCAAATGGACACTGAGGAGAGGAAGGCTCGTAGGTTTGAGCATGGCCTGAAACCCTGGCTCTATAGTAGGATTTCTGTAACATTCCAGAATTTTTATTGTTATATTAAATATTTATTGAAATATTTAAGTATTTAATGGATGTGTTTATTGTTAAATAAATAATTGTTCAAATTTAATTCAATTTGGTTAACTATTTGTTAAATAAATAATTAAGGAAATTAATTATTTTATGCTAATTTAATTTAATTATTAAGTTAGAGAGTTTGATTAATTGAATTATTATTCTTTTATTTGAATCTGTAATTAAAAGATGTGTTAGTTGATTAAATAAAGTTATAATTATATAGAAAATTATAATTTTGTGGTATTGGTTTATGTGATGTAGTGACTTAATAAATGGTTATAAAGTGTGACAAATAACCTTTTATAAAGTAGTTATTAAAATAATTTAAAGGAGTTTTAATTCAGTTTTGCCAAATAAGGCCTAATGCCTATTAAGTCTTTAATCTAATTGTGCTTTACCAAACAAGGTGTAAGGGTTAATGGGTTATTTTTAGTTAGTTAACCAAACAAGCCTTATGGCTTTTGATTTTCAAATCTATTATAACTGATATCAGTTATATTAATATTTATGTTATATAATTAGTAAATATTATATTATATACGTTATTTTGTTAGTACGCTAGTTAGTGTTAGGAAGAAAAACTCAAAGGAAGAAGAAGAAGAAGAGAAGAAGAAAAGTGAGAGAGAAAAGAAGAAAGGAAGAAAGGCTAGAGAATTGGAAAAAGGAATTAGAGAAACGCTTGATAATCAAAAGGATAATTATCATCTTCTACAAGCAAGTTATTCTTCTACTTCTTTTTAAGTTTTAAAAGTTTTAGTTTTCTCTTCTCCTATTTCTCTGTAAAATTCTTGTGATAGGATAAATTGTTGATTGTATGTGTATTTATATGATCAACTAGTGATTGTAAAACTATTTTTATAGGTTATATATGCTTATAGTCAATGAATTGATGTTATGAATGTGGTTTGTGAAGAAAAATATTTTACAGAGAGTTTATTTGAATGAATATGGGTTAATTTAAAGGAGGAATTGAGGGCTAATTAGTTGTGTATTTGATAAATTGGCTATTTAAATTGTTAGAGTGTGTATAAATATTAATAAAGATGCTTTGAATTAACTGTTTTGGTTGAAAAACAAAATTTCAGTGTTGATTTTCATTAAAAACATCAAAAAGTGAGTTTTTATCAAAAATAGTGAAATTGGATGTTTTAAATTTGTTGTTTATATTGTTGTGTGGGTAGAATCATGTTAGGAGTTCTTGAATTATGTTTACATGAAGTCTTTGTATGAATTACATGTGAATTAGACTGTTAGAAACGAGCTCGTAGGCCAAAATTGGCTTTTTCTTATCGTTATTATCGAAATTGTCGATTGAAATCGTAGTTTAGTAAGCATGGCCAAATAGATTCATTTCTCGCGTCTTGATCTGGGTTACACGCAGAAGCGCCGCCTTGTAGCTTTATTCTCGTGCATGATGTTATCTCATGTGCTTGTACATGAAGTTAGCAAAATGGTCTGACAGTGTACTTTTTGTACTCGAAATTTTAAGGAATTGTTATGTGATGATAGTAGGACTGTAAAATGTTGATTTTAGTATTTTTATACTATGAATAAGTATATTATTAACGATTTAATTGTTTTATAACTTGATTATGTGATTAAAAATCCAATTTTTACATGATGAACGTACTTAGTTATGTTCGTAAGGTAGTAATGACTAATTATGTCATGATGACATATGTTTATAGGATATTGTGGTTTGAATTGTTCGGTTTAGCCCACGAGCAAGGCAAGTTTTCTAATCCTTTATCTTGTTGAACTAATTATGGTTTCCAATTCGATTACCTTATAAATAATGCAAGTTCTCTAATCTATTTTATCGTTGAATCAATTATTGTTTCCAATATAATAATGCAAGGTTTCTAAACTTTGTTTTTGATATTGAACAAGTTATTCTTGTATTTAACTTGTTGTTTAGCATGCCCGAATATATTTGAATAGTTTATCGTTCATATTGCCATGCATGCTTAGTATTCAATTCTAAATAACATTGGCTTAATATTGTTCAAGCAAGGTGTGTCATAGTTATTCAAGTTGTATGCTATTAGATTATTCCTAAAGCATGATTTTAATTTACCATGACTATTCAATTACGAGTATTCTATAATATGATGTTATTAGTATTAATTCAACTAGTCCTCTAGTTGATGATCGTTCAACTTCAAATTACCCTTGAAAGCGTATCCAAACCAAACTCTCTTTGGTGCAGACTTGTACTCTAAATACTGAGATGAACAACCCTATTATTAGGGGATAACTTACGCGTAGCGTTAAATGTTTGTGCACAATATATGGTACGAAGGGTGATCCCCTAAGGCACGAGGAGTCCTTATAGTCTTATGATTACATTAAAGTTGGAGTTGAAAGATTACTCATAGCTGTGGACATAGTTCATGGTCTTATGACCCTCGGTTATGTTTATTCCATACTTTGGATTTCAGTTCCTGATTATCATTGTTAGAGTACTATCTAGTTTTGATGAGCCTATTCATTGGCAGTTATTATTGTTATTCTTCTGTTGATTCATTATTTTATCCAGTGAGCAATTGTTTTGCTCACTCTTGCATATTTATAAACTCATTGCAGCTAAAGTGGACAAGGTAGACGAACCTTCAACTAGCAAAGGAAAGGGAAAATTGTACAAGTGATGCTGATTGTCCCTTTATTTATTGTGATGATCTTAGACTTCTAAATAATGATGTTATGTAATAATTTTAATTCCGTATTTGAATGATTGTATTTAAAGGTTAGACAACCTGGAAGATTTTATTATGTAACCCTTTAATGGGAAAGGTTTTATTTATCCAGTTTTATTGTGATTGGGTAGTTAGATATGAATGTTTGATTAAGTGAACACCAAATCCTGTGGGAATGAAGTACCTGGGTTTGGGGGTGTCATAATTTCTGTGTTCCAGAGTGTTTCCTGTGGGACCATTTTGGAAAAAGGTGATTATAGCCGAGGGTGGTAGTGAGGCGTTGACTCAATATTACAAAGAGAGGGAGAATAAGAGCAAGGGAAAGGGAAGAACCAAGGTAGAGAATGCCAGTGGCAATATGCCAAAAGAGAGAATTTTAACTCCGGGAATACTAGAGTGGGACAAGGGGATCCTAAGCGTAGGATTGAAGCATGTACGACATATGGGAAGACTCGTCTAGGAGTCTGTCTGAAAGGGATTATAAGTACCTTTAAACATTATGGTAGAGGAGGAGGGAATAACTTTCGTTAATTATATTCGTTGAAAAAGTTTCATGAATAAGGAATGTAAGTAAGTATCGGTAGATAAGTACCGATAAATGTTGAGAGAATTTGAAGTAATTCTCGGTATGAATGGGTTGATTAATCATAGAACTTTAACAAATTGTTAGAATAAAAGTTTGAATCTTCGGTTTTCTAAGTAACCCAAGGTAGTATTTTATGGTAATAAAATACCGTGACGCTCTTGTTGTCTAACGATGAAGCAAGTTAGGAGGATGTTAAGGAAGAGGATGAGTCGTTACAGTTGCGTATCGACTATCGTAATAGGAGTAAGTTAGCGGTTAAGAATGAATACCCATGGCCCAAGATCGATGATCTATTTGATCAGTTGAAGAATGCAAAGAATTTTTCTAAGATAGATTTGCGTACGGGGTATAGTCGGTTGAAAGTAAGAAAGAAGGAGGAGGTACCTAAGATGACATTCAGAACTCGTTATAGTTATGACAAGTTTCTGGTTATGTCAATTGGGTGGACTGATGTACGGAAGTTAGATTTTTCGTAATAGGCGTTGAGCAAGTTGGGAGTAAATTGATAGATACCCTTATGAGGTGCTATGATTAAAAGTACCATTAACGTCTCTAGTTGGTATTGTCGAAATAGGAAGTGAGAAAAATAGTTTACAGGAACTAAAAAGGGAAGTTAAGTGAGGTACCTGTATTATCTCTATCAGATGATATGGGGAATTTTGTAGTGTATATCGATGTTTCGCATAGATGACGAGATTGTGTGCTTATGTAGCATGACAAAGTCATTAGGTATGCATCACACCAGTTAGTGGATTATGAGAAGGTTTATCCTACTTATGATCTATAAGTAGCAGCTGTAGCTTTTGAATTAAAAATCGGAAGATAGTATTTATATAAGGAGAAGTGTGAGATATACACGGACTCTAAGAGTTTGAAATATATCTCCACACAGAAGAAGTTGAATATGAAGTAGAGAAGGTTATTAGAATGGATAAGAGGTTACGACTGTGATAGGTTATATCATACATGGAAGGTAAACGTAGAAGCTGACGCGTTAAGTAGGAAGGGTAGGGAAAAGCTATCGATATTAACGACTCAGGATGAGTTAATAACGGAGATGTCGAGGAAGAAGTTAGAAGTTAAATTACGGAATGAAGTGGTAGAAATGTTATCAACAACGTAGACTCAATCCATGATAATGGAACGTGCTAATTAAGTACAACTAGGTAATGAGGAATGTACGCGAATGAAGAAGATGATGCATGATGAAGAGAAGATCAAGTATAATCTTGTTTTGAAGGAGGAATTTGAGTTCCAAATAATTCTAAGTTAAAAGCTAATGAAAGGGTAATAACGTAATGTGTCAATAAGTATTTAAACTTCCAACTCAAATTATTGATAGGAAGTGACAAGTCATGAAAAATAAGATAATACCTTCGTTGAAGGTGAAAGGAAAGAACCACAATGTCAAAGAAGCATTGTGGGAACTTGAGATTAAAATAAAGGAAAGTGTTTCCTCAAATGGTGTATGTATTATTAGCGTGATTCTGGGGACAGAATCCTTATAAGGGGGAAGAGTGTAACGCCCCAGAAAATTTGGATTTTTGAGAATTAAATTTTTATTTTTATTATGTGGATTAAATAAATTTAATTAATTAATTATGGGAGTAAGCTATTTGAAGGTCGTTCTATGACCTAGACATATCGGAATGTCGTAGTATTTTGGCTACGTGGTAGAATTAAAGTGTTTGAATTTCCAAGACAAAAAAAAATGTTTTCCGAGAAATTTTCCGAAAAACACTATTCACGCATTTCTTCTCTGGAATTATATTTGAATTTTCGAGAAATATGTAATGATAGAATATCGAGGTGAGATGGAATATCCAATAATATTTCAGTTATGGCAAATGCAGTTTTTCGCCTGCAGACTTAAAACCTAACGATTAAGGAAAGTGAATTCCGAGAAGGAATTTTAATGCGTGTAATGAATTAAGGTAATGATTGTATAATACGTAGGTATTGTACGAAGTAATGAATATGAGTATAATACGAGGTATTATACGAGTATGTGTGAATGATGGAATGTCGTATATTAAATAAGTATACGAGTTAGAATACAAGATTAATACGTAAATTATACGTTATAAGGCTTTAAGCCAAATGTATTGAATTTGTTGAATTGTGTAGAATATTGTAAAGTCCTATGAGGATTGATAAGGCCCAAGTGTAGAAATGGGTAAGTCCAATAGGAATTAATGTGTAAGCTCAATGCAAGCTAATGGTAAAGCCCAAAGAATTGTTAATGCAAGCCCAAGTATAAGCTAAGCTAAAAGCCCAAAGTATGAACTTATGGGTTATTGGATGGTTTAAAGCCATGGGTGATCCAAAGTAATGAGCAAGTAATTAATGTGATAAGCAAGTAAAGTGTTTATGTGTGGTGAACAAGTAAAAGTTGTGATCAACAAGCAAAGGATAAGCTAGGTGATTAACAAGTAAACTTAAAGGCTAAGTTATGTGATTAGCAAGTATACTTAATGGTTAAGTATATGTGATGCCCAAGTATTGGATAGATGTTGTGTTGGGCAAGCAAAGAGTGTGGTGGCCAAGTTAACTTAGTACTTAAGCTAGGAATAGTAAGGAGGTGATTAAGGAGGTGGGATTGGCTTTGGACTAAAATGCCCTCACTTTGGTTTTCCTATAAATAGAGAGCTCTCAATTCATTTGATGGCTTGATTAAAATTTCTCCCAACTCCTCTCAAGTTAAACAACTTATTGGTTAGAGAGAATAAGCACTTATAAGTCAAACTTCCATTATGAGATTTTCAAGATGCAAAAAGGAGATTAAAGCTTAGTCAAGTGATATTCAAGGGTAAGAACTTAAACCATGAATCTCTTTATCTTCCATTGGTAGGGAGGTGGGTAGTGGTAGAACATGTATGCTAAGGAATGATAAGGATGATTAATCAATGGATTTAAGCCGAATAAGTTATGAAGAAGCAACTTGAACCTAAATAAGTTGATAACTTATGATGAACTTGTAATATGTTTGTCATATGAAGTTAGTATGTTGGATATGATATGAGAACATTGAGTAAAGGACTTAAATCAATAATAAGTTATAAGTAAATGAAATCATGAAAGTTATAAGTTAATAAGCCATGAACTTATGAAGAATAAGTCAAAACCTAATTTGAAAATAAATTAATGTAATAAGTAGTTTGAAATGTTTATATGATGGTTAAAAGATTTAAGCTATGATAAGTCATGTAAAGTGAATTCATAAGTAGTTCATACTTTTACAAGTTATAGACTAATGAAGAACAATTAATAACTTATCATGTCAATAAGTTAATGAAATATGTATGTAAGACCCCAACTTTTATGAATAACGATGAATTTTCTATAATTATCATTTTTGAATTTTATGGAATAAATTTGATATAATGTTATAGTTGTGGGTAGTATTTATAAATTTTGCAAAGTACGCAAGTTGTTATATAATATTCGATTGGTCGGGGAATATTCGTTTTAACAGGGAATATTCGTACGACGGTGCAATCATTGGTGGACCCCACAATGGAATTATTGTCGGATTGAGAAAAAGACAAAAATATTTTTATGAAAATAACGGCGGAAGTTTTTACCGTTAACTGTTGAAACACCCGGTGTTAAAAGTACAGGAATACGCGTGGTTGCATAGTAGCACACGGTATTGATTATTGATGCTTACGTGAGAAGTCACTTAGTTTTGTTCAATTATTGCTATAGTAATTGTTGCATAATATCTCACGTTATTTGATTCAATTATTGTCGATATTTTTTCAATAATTGAGACGAAAAAGTTATTAATATTATTATTTGCAATATTAACGATGTCTAGAAGTTCTGTCAAGGAGAGGTTTGGTCACCTAATTGCGCGCCAATAGGGAGAAATCCTTATTGGAAAGCACCCTCTTTCCTGGGAACCACCTGGTTGTCATTATTGTGATTCTGTAATATTATTTGTGAATAATTAATTATTGATTTATATGATAAGGAAATATTTATTTGATGTGGATATAAATGATGGATTTATTTATTTGGTTATAAATGAAATGCTCATAGTCTTGAGCCAGAATTGATGTTTTACTGAATATTGTTATTGTAAAACGTTTTGAAGGAAAAGAAGTGTTATTTTGCATTATTGATAGTACTTCGTAACTATTATCTAGTTACTGAAGATATACGATTCCTATGTTTCAAGCATGTCATTTAAAAGAAATTATTGTACTTGCTGAGTATGTTATGCTCACTTTTGCTTAAACCATATGAATGCAGCTAGGACCGAACGAACCGAAGGATTCGACAAGGATAAAGGCAAGACGAAGATGAACGATTAGTTTACCTTGTAATAAACTAGTAAGTTGTATATATTATAGTATGATGAACAAAGAATGTAATGGTTTTAGAACCTGGGAACGTAATGTAATATTATTAATGTAATAAGAATGTCGTTGAGACGCCCATTTTGAGGTCATTTCAATAGAATGAATGTACAGTTATGAGTACCGTGCAGCACCATCTGTTGCGTTGGAAGATACCCGGATTTGGGGGCGTCACAGCTTAAGAATCCTATATAAGGTATATGCAGATTTTTGATGAGGATTTTGGTTATTGGTGATGAAATCTTATGAGTTTGGCATTTTAGGATGATTAAATGCATTAATTATTAAAGTGTAAATATTTGGATTAAATTGTTTATCAGTTTGAGAAATGATTAAAATATTGTTGAAATATTAATAATATTAGATTAAGAGATTTCTAAGTGATTTATAACATTTGGATTAAGGTGTTATAAATATTGATATGGATTTTATTGTGAAACTTTATCTTTTCATGTCGGGTTTACTATGCACGTGTACGGTACTATATACGAATACAGGATACTATTCATGACAAAATTGGTTTCTTTTGCTGACCAAATTATCGTTGACTTATGAATCTTACTCTTAAAATTAAACTCATGTTTTGAGTATATTGTTTATATAACATTTTTTTTATAATCCTAGTGAAGAAATTTCTCTTTGACTTGAGTGTAAAGATGGGTAGATTATTGGTATGATCGTGACTATGGGTTCTCTTTGGGAAGTAGTGCAAAGTTGAATCGTTGACTGGTATGATCATGACCATTGAATTTACAATTGAATATTTTTTAAGCTTAAGTGCAAAGGTGAATTAATCAACATGATTATCATTATGGTTTATATAAATTCTGAAATGATTATCTATTTCTTTGATATATTAATATCTTTGGCATGTAGTGCAAAGATGAATTATTGATGAATATCTTTGGCCCGTAGTGCAAAGATGACCTGTTGTTGAATATCTTTGGCCTGTAGTGCAAAGATGACATGTTGTTGAATATCTTTGGCCTGTAGTGCAAAGATGAAATGATAATGAATATCTTTGGCCCGTAGTGTAAAGATGAATTTATTAGTATGATTATAAACAGGAACTATGATTTGGTATAACCATGATCTTTGATGTTTCAGGTAAAGATAGGTGATGAAAATTATCTACGTCCTAGATGAGAAGAGGAATTTAGAATCACAATTATGATTACGAGTTATTTATAAGATTGTGGAAAGGAGTTGTTAATTGATGTTACAGGGATAAAATATTATTGGTGGACTTTTAATGTGGAGAAGATAATAGACTTTATAACTATTTGACTCTTCTAATGGATTGCTCGTTCCGCTGCAACTATGGTTGAAAAGTTTTATCATCTACCATATGTTCTAAATCTCTGATTTATTGCTGATGAAGGCTATTGATAATTTAATTATCTTTCGTCGTGATATTCTTTATCGAGCTAGTTGTGCTCACCCTTTTGCTTCACAATTCCTTCGGTGTAATAAGAGTGTTCTTAAAGATCGAGCGGGGATAACAGGGGAATAGAACAGTGGTCTATAGCTGTTGAGGTTCTCCCTAAATAGTATGGAAATAATTTTATTGAGAACTTTAGATAAGTGTGTCCTATTATATTCGTCATTTGATATTTAATTTTGGTGAACCAAATAGGGTGAAGTGAACCCAACTTTGGAAGGGTGTTTTGCCACTATCATACAAGATGTCTAATGACATACGACCTCATGTTATCATAAGACAGGGTTGTGTACATCCACTTGCTGAGTATATCTACGAGCACTACCTATATGACCTTAGAGTTTGGTAGAAACATAATGCTCAACTAGAGACAATGGAGATAGTTGTATGTCAAGAGAAGACTCACCATTAAAAAGAACATGATAGTAATCTTCTCATTTTTCTTTGGGCTCTATTGGGTCAACCAAGGATAATTCTGTGGGCATATGATATCTATCACAACCTAGACGCATGGCCTCCCATGTACGAAGGTTTCCTTGAGCACTTTTTAAAGATTTTAATTTCTAAAACAGTTATTGACTGTACCTTTATATAATGCATCAATATGAGGTGTTGTCCATAGTTGGGACATGAGTCACAGTTGGTATTAAAACTCACAGTATATGTGTTGTTGTATTTTGCACGAAAATTGTAGTAATAAAGTTATAGTTATTTTCTGTACCATGTATTTAGCGACTCAGAATAGGTTGGATGGATTGGACCTATTTTGGGGGCGTTATATTTGGTATCAGAGCTTAGGGATATGATCTCTGGCGGAGATCCGGGATTAGAACTAGGAAGGGAGAGACGAGTAATATCCTTCGCTAGTGTGTGTCCTACCTAAGCTGAATTTTCTAACTTAAGTTGACAAATTGTGATATATCAATTAACCTTTGTTTTGAAGCTGTATTCTAGAATGATATCTGAAATACAGGAGATGGGCAATGGAGAAATCATGAAGACATGGAAGATGGAATCTGAAATGAAAGCAAGGTATTCTCAAATATTTGAAATACCAGGTACGTAAGTTTCGTGGACGAAATTTCATAAGGAGGGGAGATTGTAAGACCCCGAATTTTATGAAATAAAAGTATTCAATTTTTCTTATAATTATTATTCAGTAAATGGTTACATTGATAAAAAGTATAGTTAAGGGTGATATATGAATTTTTTTTCAAAATAAGCAAGTGGCTATAAAATACTTATTGTTGTCGGGGAATATTCGTTTGGTCGTGGAATATTCTTTTTGTCGGGAATATCAAAGACGATGACGCTTGATCATTTGTGGGCCCCATAATGAATAACCGTCCAGATGAAAAAATGACAAGTTTGAGTTTTTATAAATAAGCACGTAATGGTTACCGTTAACATCATTGGATTACACGGTGGTTAAAATATATATGTCTACGCGTGGTTGCTTACGATAGCATACGGTATTGCACAGTATTTTTGAATTATTGATTCTTATGTAAGAAGGCACTACTTAATAATTGTTACAGTAATTACTGTTCAATACTTTATTTTATTGATTCAATAATTGTTGCGTTGATAGTTTATATTATTGTTGTTTCAATAATTGTCACGACACAGTTTTTTCCATTATCAGATCAATAATTCATATTATTTAAATAATATTATTAAGCATTATTGGCAATGTCTAGAAAGTTCTGTCAAAGAAAGGTTTGGTCACCTAATTGCGCGCCAGTAAGGAGAAATCCTTATCGGAAAGCCCCCTCTTTCTTGGGAACCACCTGGTTGTCATTATTGTGATTCTGTAATATTATTTGTGAATAATTAATTATTGATTTATATGATAAAGAAATATTTATTTGATGTGGATATAAATGATGGATTTATTTATTTGGTTATAAATGAAGGAATTAACGTTGAGGTGTTTTATCAGTATTTTGTCAGATTGGAGGTATTAAAAGATCAAATCGGTGTTCTTTAAGCTCTATTGCGTGAATTATAATTTTAATCTGACCGTTGGATCGTTGTGATTTTTGGATATGTTATACATATATAAGTTGGATATATGTCCACAAATTTTGAACCGTTAAAAATTAACGTATGATTTGTTATGAATTTTAAAAGGTGTTAAAAATCATCCGTTTGTGGATTTCAGATATTTTTTGTTGGGAATTTGGAAAAACTTTCTTCTGTAAAGTTGTAGAGAATTCGATTTCGTGTGGAATGAAGATAAAATTCGTATTTTTCTAATAAATGGGCTATTTTCTATAAATTGTTGAAGTTTCAGAAAATAAAATAATTTTTATTAAAAATGGGGTGGGACCCACTTTTGTTTTAACACATGTGGGCTGCTGATTCTTGGTTCCAAGTTGGCTGGGTAGACGTGAAGGTTGAAAAATAAAATAAATAATATTATTTTATTATTTTAGTCTCCTATGGCGTTCTAGTATTTTCCTATAAATAGGCGCTTAAGTTAGAATTGAAAATCATACCAGAAACTGAAGTTTTCTCTCTCTATATTATCAAGCGTATTTTTGTGAGTATTTTGATATCTTGAGTGTTACTATACCGTGCAAGTTCCTTCAGTGTTATATCCGATATTTCAGTCAGAAGTATTGCTCTTTTGAGGTAAGGGGTTTTAAGGGTTGTTATGTTTTTCATGTTTCGTAATTTTTTCGACCTTCAAAAATTCTAAAAAATTTGAAATGATAAATGTCTAAATATTCGGCAGTTTTTGCCATATGAAAAATAGTAATTGAATTTTAAAATTTTTGAGAAAAATATATGTTCAATATGGGACTATATTCTGCTAAATTTCAGAAAAGAAATATTTTTGGAACTGATTTGGTATTTTTCATGAAAATGAACTAGGTATGAGTAAATGAATTAAATATGTTATGTGAAGTAAGAAAATTGAAAAATAGGATTTTATGGCTTGAGAATCCTATATAAGGTATATGCAGATTTTTTATGAGGATTTTGGTTATTGGTGATGAAATCTTATGAGTTTGGCATTTTAGGATGATTAAATGCATTAATTATTAAAGTGTAAATAATTTGATTAAATTGTTTATTAGTTTAAGAAATGATTAAAATATTGTTGTAATATTAATAATATTAGATTATGAGATTTCTAAGTGATTTATAACATTTGGATTAAGGTGTTATAAATATTGATATGAATTTTATTGTGAAACTTTATCTTTTTGTGTCGGGGTTGCTATGCACGTATACAATACTATGTATGAATACAGGGTACTATTCATGACAAAATTGGTTTCTTTTGCTGACCAAATTATCGTTGACTTATGAATCTTACTCTTAAAATTAAACTCATGTTTTGATTATATTGTTTATATAACATTTTTTTTATAATCATAGTGAAGAAATTTCTCTTTGACTTGAGTGTAAATATGGGTAGATTATTGGTATGATCATGACTATAGGCTCTCTTTGACCAGTAGTGCAAAGTTGAATCATTGACTGGTATGATCATGACCATTGAATTTACAATTGAATATTTTTTTAGCTTAAGTGCAAAGGTGAATTGATCAACATGATTATAATTATGGGTTATATAAATTCTGAAATGATTATGTATTTCTTTGAGATATTAATATCTTTGGCATTAGTACAAAGATGAATTATTGATGAATATCTTTGGCTCGTAGTGCAAAGATGACCTGTTGTTCAATATCTTTGGCCTGTAGTGCAAAGATGATATGTTGTTGAATATCTTTGGCCTGTAGTGCAAAGATGAAATGATAATGAATATCTTTGGCCCCCGTAGTGCAAAAATGAATTTATTAGTATGATTATAAACAGGAACTATGATTTGGTATAACCATAATCTTTGATGTTTCAGGTAAAGACAGGTGATGAAAATTATCTTCGTCCTGGATGAGAAGAGGAATTTAGAATCACAATTATGATTATGAGTTATTTATATGATTGTGGAAAGGAACTGTTGATTGATGTTATAAGGATAAAACATTATTGGTGGACTTTTAATGTGGAGAAGATAATAGACTTTATAGTCTATTTAACTCTTCTAATGGATTGCTCGTTACGCTACAACTATGGTTGAAAAGTTTTATCATCTACCATATGTTCTAAATCTCTGATTTATTGCTGATGAAGGCTATTGATAATTTAATTATCTTTCGTCATGATATTCTTTACTGAGCTAGTTGTGCTCACCCTTTTGCTTCACAATTCCTTTCAGGTAATAATAGTGTTGCCAAGTCGAGCGGGGATAACAGGGGAATAGTACGGTGGTCTATAGCTGTTGAGATTCTCCCTAAATAGTATGAAAATAATTTTATTGAGAACTTTAGATAAGTGTGTGGTATTATATACGTCATTTGATATTTAATTTTGGTGAATCAAATAGGGTTAAGTGAACCCAACTTTGGAAGGGTGTTTTGCTACTATCATACAAGATGTCTAATGACATACGACCTCGTGTTATCATAAGACAGGGTTGTGTACATCCACTTGCTGAGTATATCTACGAGCACTACCTATATGACCTTGGAGTTTGGTTGAAACATAATGCTCAACTGGAGACAGTGAAGATAGTTATATGTCAAGAGAAGACTCACCATTGGAAAGAACATGATAGTAATCTTTTCTTTTTTCTTTGGGGTCTATTGGGTCAACCAAGGATGATTCTGTGGGTATATGATATCTATCATAACCTAGACGCATAGCCTCCCATGTACGAAGGTTTCCTTGAGCACTTCCCAAAGATTTTAATTTCTAAAACAGTTATTGACTGTACCTTTATGTAATGCATCAATGTGAGGTGTTGTCCATAGTTGGGACATGAGTCACAGTTGGTATTAAAACTCACAGTATATGTGTTGTTGTATTTTGCAAGACAATTGTAGTAATAAAGTTGTAGTTGTTTTTTGTACCATGTATTTGGTGACTCAGAATAGGTTGGATGGATTGGACCTATTTTGGGGGCGTTACAGTTGAAGTTACAGAATAGAGTTTAAGTAAATATAAACTCGATTATTATCTGATAAAGTCGTTGGTACACCAAAATGTTACCGAAGTTGACCCAAACTTATATAGAATTACCTGATAAGTAATTATTTATATTAGAATGACTGCTATAACTATGTGACAATGTGTTTAAGCTATATGACATTACAAAAAAATGTGCCTTTAGCAACGATTTTTCGGGCAACGACTTTATAAGTCGTTGCTAAAAGTATATGTTTAGCAACGAAATTTGTCCTTCGTTGCAAATTGTATCAGGCTTTCACTTTTTGCAATGGAATTCATAAGTCGTTGTAAAATTTCGTTGCTAATTCATTGGCGGAAAAAAATTTCGTTAGAAATTCGTTGCAAAATTTTCGGCCACTTGTTTTCCCGTCATCGTAGGCAACGAAAGTTTGTTTGTTGCTAAAAATGGGGCTTTAGCAACGATTTTTCAGGCAACGACTTTATAAGTCATTGCTAAAAGTGTATGTTTAGCAACGAAACTTGTCCTTCGTTGCAGATTGTGTCAGGCTTTCACTTTTTGCAACGAAATTCATAAGTAGTTGCAAAATTTGAAAACAAAATTCGTTAGAAATTCGTTGTAAAATTTCTAACCACTTGATTTCTCCTCATCGTGGGCAATGAAAATTTTTTTGTTGCTATATTTTGTTGCCTAATATGGACCACATTCATTGGCAACACTTTTTATTTTCGTTGCATATTTTATACAACTTTTTGCAACAACTATTAAAATGTTGCCTTAAATTAAGATAATAATAATAATAATAATAATAATAATAGTACTAATAATAATAATAATAATAATAATAACAGTCATAATAATAATAATAATAATAATAATAATAATAATAATAATAATAATAATAGTACTAAATATTAATCCTTGCAAAATAATAGCAATTAGGCCCAGGTGCTCGGGTGGTCATTGGATTAATATTCCAAACTGGAGGTCTTAGGTTCGAATCTGTGCATCAACATATTTTTTGAGATAAAGTTCAATATTCGCCACATCAGCCCGTCCACATATGATATGTATGTGTATATGTGTGTGTGTGTGTGTGTGTGTGTGTGTGTGTGTGTTTGTGTGTGTATATATAAAATACTAAATAAATCTCAACATTAAACTAAATATAATATGTATAAAGTAACTATGAATATTTATATATATAATATATATATATATATATATGTAAACAAATATTCATATAAATATTTATAAATTTATCTCTAAATATTCATATAAATATTTATAACAAATATTCATATCTAAATTTTATAAATTTTAGATGAAATATTTATAAATAAATATTTCTTTATAAATTTTAAAGATAAAATTTATATGAATATTTGTTTATAAATATTTATATGAATATTTAGAGATAAATTTATATATATATATATATATATATATATGGTAATAGAATTTATCTAATACACGCAAAATATAACATAAAAAGCAAAAATATCACAACTAGGTTTCGAAACTAAGACCTATGGGTTATTGGGCCATTAAGCTATCACTGAGTCATTCTAAATTATTAGTTAACTAAACTACCGCCATAACTATTAGCGATAGACAGTGTAGCATATGAGCAAATGAGGGGCAAATGAGTAATTTCTCATGTCGCTATAGCTTGTAGTGGCAGGGGGAAATCCATTTCAATCCGTGTCATCCAATGTTGCGATCAACAGTATAGATTATGGTTGTTGAAATAGTACTCGTGATAATCGATTGCCAAGCATGTTAGTTCCGGGCCTTCGACCCAAATAAACTCAACCTCATCAAACGTGATTATTATATCTATGCTTCCCAATATTTCCTATTTCTAGACAGAAGTAGGATATACTTACAAGTACTCCCTCACCTTGAGAATGAAAGTGATGATTGATTTTATGCGAATTTAAAAAAAAATGTCAAATGATAAAATTATTCATATTTAAATTCTCATCTAATTGCATATTTTTCTATGCATGACTAGTGATATTATATAAATATTTATAAATAATAAAAATATGAGATTTAATACTTAAAATATTACGCACAAATTATTGTAAAAATAGATTATTTAATATAAGTAAATATTTAACTTGAGATTACATAAAATAATAAGAACTTTTATTCCTGAGCGGAGGAGTAACTTAAATCATGAACATATTTTTAAGTCCAAAATAAAACATAAAAAGAAGAATAGTAATGGTATACCCCTAGCTATTTCTAGTTCTCCTTTTACCTTTTTTCCATATATATATTATAAAATTAAATTATAATACTACCGGGTTCTAAGAGAAAACATAAAAAATGAAGAAAATTATTATGTTTTATGAAATAAAACATAATAAAGTTATTTAAAATGACTTATAAGTCATTCCTAATAAGTTAGTTTGACCCATATTAATGTAATATCAATTTTATCCCTATTTTATTTAAATTTTTTAAAAAAATAAATTTATAAAAAGAAGAGTAAGATGCAACGTCACTTTAATTGGCGTTAGAATTTTTATTTTTATTTTTTATAGCTGAAGTCTTATATACTCCTTCATTTTCAACGCCGATGACAGAGAATAAACATAAAAAAATATTGATGTTTGTAAACAAGAACAAGAGATCAAAGAAATTTTTTTTAAAAAAAAAAGAAATTCCAACGTCAGTTAAAGTGATGTTACATCTTACTCTTCTTTTTTATAAATTTGCTTTATAAAAAAAATTTAAAAAAAGTTACAATGCCGGTTAGTTTGGCATTGGATCAAATTTTTATTTTTTTAAAATTTCTTTTAAAAAATAAAATCATTTAAAAAAAATTATGATAATTTTTTTTAAATTCATTTTTTTAAAAAATATTTTTTAAAGCGGCGTTGGTTGCCTTTCTGATTTTTAGCCAAAAAAATATCCAAAAATTCAACGCCAGTTCAAATGACGTTCAATAGTTTTTTCCAAATTAGATGTGAGAGTTTTTACTCCCAACGGCAGTCGTTGAAGTTTTTATTTTTTAAAAAATATTCGTTTAAAAATTAAATCTTTTTAAAAAGAAATTAAAGCTTTTTTTAGAAAAAATAATTTTTTTTTATTTATAAAAATTATTCTTAAATTAATTAATTTTTTTATTTATAAAAATTGCAAGCTTTTAACATTTTTTTCCAAGTCTAATCGACAAAAAAATTAACCAAACAGACCCTTTATATCTTCATCAAATCAATGGGCTTTTATATTCTAAACTCACCGCCAAGATTAACGGGTAGTTGGTCAAACTAGGGAGACTACGCTTCTAAAATAGCCCAACCTAGAACAACCCAGCACAGCCACGCACTATCCTTTTCTGTAAAATTGTACTCCATTCTTTTCTTCTTCTTGTTCCCCAAGAGAAACAGATTCCAAAAGGTCTCCCAAACCACAATCCATTTGAGGTCTCTCTCTATCATCTTCCATTGGAGTATATCTACATTCTCCTAAATCTGATTTGTTGATGGATCCTCTTCAGATCTGATTTATGGGTTTTGTGTATTGTTGTTTTTTATCCCGTAAATCTGATTTGTGTTTGGGGCTGCGAAATACATCAGTCATTGATGCTTTTCAGCTCTGGTTTGGTCACCGGAATCTGGGTTTATCACCAAGTTTGGATTTTGGATGATTGTTCGCATGGATGGTGTTCTATCTTTGTGCTTTCCGATTTGAATGTTTATTTCTATTGGTTATCTTTAAATTTTCAGATTTGATATTTATGAGGTAATTGTTGTGGACCATCGCCCGATTTCAACTGGTTTCCTTGCCGAAATCTGGGTTTTTGGAATTGGCTTTTTGATGGTCCCAATTTTGGGTGGTTGTCTCTGTTCTGTCTTAATCTATGCTCGTTCGTTCCTCTATCTTTGGCATGGATTGATTGTGTTGGCTGTATCCATTGTTGTTCATTATCATTATCGCCGGTTTGGCTGGTTCTCCGGCAAGCTCGTCGGTGGCTGTTTATGGGAACATCATTTGGGGACAATATGTTACAGGTGGGGCCCACATGGGCTGATGGATGGGATTTGTTAAGAAATGTCATGCGGGGCCCACTACTGGTTTTGATGGCTGCACAAGGTCCTTTGCACTTGATTCAAATTTCAAATTTCAAATTTCAAATTTCAAATTTCATTTGGATCTCAATTGGGCTCGGTTGATTTTTGAAGCTCAAATTGGGCCCTTTGCTTCATCATTCCGAATGGGTTATTTATGACCTGTTTGGTTGTGTCTTAATCCTAGCCTCAGATTGTATTGCTATTGTAATAGGTTAGGATTATGTTTTCTGGATTAAGCTAGGTGGTTTTAGTCTCACGGGAGTAGGGACTAATGTTTTGATCTTAAATGTATTATCTGTAATTTTTGCCAATTTATTTACAAACCAAATTTAGCAAAAAAAAATTATTCTTTTTCATGAGACTAAAAGTCAGACACTTTGAGATATCATTTGAAGCTTTCAGTCCTTTTTCATATTATCAAACATCCAATAATTATAATTTTAGTTAGGTTAGAGTCAAGCGGCAAGGGTCACACTAAGTTTTGTAAAAAAAAAAATGATCTAATGTATCTTAACGGTTGAATTTTTTATGTGCTTCTTTCTTCTTTAATATTTTAGACATTCTGTATAGGAGTAGCTTGTTTGGTCCAAGCCATTTTATATGCATATTTTCATCATTTTGCTTTCGGTTCAATTAATTATGTGCTTCTTTCTTCTTTAATATATTTGACATTAGTGTGGGAGTAGTTTATTTGGTGGTCCAAGCCATGTTATATACATATTATCATCATTTTGCTTTTGTTTTTTGCTTTTTCCTTATAAGCTACTTCTTATGCATTACCCTTGTGACATTCCTCTTAAGGGCGGCAGCTTTATACATGCAAGGGGGTTTTATGTTCATCATGTATTCAGACACATCACGGTAATAGATTTTGCAACCTTAACTACATTTATGTATATTTCTGAGCTCATATGGCTGATGCCAACATGATTAAGTTTTACACATTTCTCGTTATTACCTTATTGCAGGAACATGCTGCTATGACACTGCAGTATTGGATAAAAGACCAGGGCATGAACAAATATTGGTATTGATTTATGTTTTTAAGTGCGGTTGATTACAGAAGCACATGTCATACAATTTTGGGATAAGATTTATACATATCGACAATTTGGTGTCGCTTTTTCACCTCTTTGATTAAGCTCCTCTTTACTAAAAGCGTAGTATAGATTTAGATTGTACTAAGAGCATGTTTACTTTTTCAACAGATAGTTGATCTTGCTACATCGATTTGGAGCATGTGTGGTTGCCATGGGCCCTTAATTTGCAGTAATATGTGATCTTCTTCTCATTGATGAGTTCTGGTTGGAATGAGATATCTCTCTCTACAATAGTACTTGAGATTCTTATCAATTTGACTGTCAAGTTACTGAATTTTTTGGAGCGAAGAAAATTCTTTGAAGTTTGAGTAGTTTTTCCTTCATAGTATTTATGGAACAATGTTATTTGTATTGGTTAAATTTCTTTTAGCTAGTTTGCCTGATGCCCATGTCAAATTTTAGACATGAATCTATTTATCTTAAAGTAAAGTTTGGAGGTCATACACAGTTTATTTCTTGATATTGACATTCACATTTTGCTTCCAAAGATTATCATCCATTGACATTTTTTATTCCCTGCGATATAAAAGAGAATGTTCCAGAGCAGCCAAGTTGTCTTGTGGGTGGGAAACGTAGAGAGTAAGTTTATTTTTCGTTGCAATAACTGATTCTTTTTTTTTAAAGTTCAGTGCCTTTTTTCCTTATTGATGTCCTCCTTTTTTCTCTAGTATTGCAATATAAGATGCGTAAGGTGTTAACATAGAACAATTTCTCTTATCATCCACTAGTTTGAGTTATTTTTTAACTATAGTTTTGCATTCAGGTACCAAATGAATGGACTAAGGTGGCTGGTTTCACTATATAATAATTATTTGAATGAAATTCTTGCTGATGAAATGGGGTTGGGTAAAACTGTCCAGGTATGACAAGTGTAGAAGTTTAGGCCTCTAAAGGAATATCATAATCAAATTTTCATCCTAGACATTATAATTAGCAAGTCTTGTAAGGGTGAAAAAGAGAAGTTGCCTACTAAATGATCATGTTGTTTCCTTCTAATGATCTGAACTAATATTTTTAGTCAAATTTAAGCTAAGGATGATCTATAAGTCTATTTGTAGAAGTTGTACCTTCCTCGGTTTAACATATGAAGTATATGCAAAATAACATATAATCTATTTATGTGTTTCATCTGTTTTTCAATATAGTTGAGGTGAAGAACAATTCTGATGGTTTCATGATCAAAATGAGAGATGGTCGACATTTAAGATATGACCATACCAACCCTCAGGGATTATTCTTCATCAAGGACTATTCTTGTAGGACCCAATTATGAAGGGGAGGAACTTATCTCGCTAACCTGGGTATGTTCTGCCCTTACCACTTAAAAAATCCAAAGTTATCAATAAATGTGTCTTTCCAATGTCCGCTGCAACATGTTGAATTCTTGGTAAATAAATCTATGATGTCTGTGATTATAGCTAGCATCTTTGGGGCATATACTGTATGGAAATTTGTCGTCTCAAGAAAAGTTTTTACACATTGACTAATAGCCTCGACTTTTCCATAATTGTTGTCCTTTCTATATAGAAATCTAAACATTGTTATTTAAGATTGTGTGATGGTATTTAAGATTGTGTGATGCTTGTGGTTGTTGAATGTGACTGAATTCTGACTTGAGGTCAACATATAATAATAATCTACAAGTCTTGTAACAGAAAATATGTTTACCACTATGCTTACTGAAATTAATTCATGAAATGGCCGATTAAGATTTCAATTTTTTCTTGTAACAGAGCAATCATATAGTCGCACTGAAGGTTCTTTTTCTATTTGGATTTGTAGCATATGATATTGTGATTGCCAATTTGTCTTTTTTTGCTTATGAGCAATATGGTGTACATTAGTACCATGTAACAACTATATTGTCTTTGTGTATTGATTTTGGCACTAAGTGCTTCTGGTGACCTATTTGCTTCATTTTCTTGACTTGCTATTATTGTTAAATATGTGCAGGAAGACTGCTTCTAGGACCTGCCTTATAATACTGGGTATCAAATTTCCGTGCTACATTTACGGAAGATAAGGGACGAAATTATGAAGTGTACTCTCTCTATATATGTAGATATATACTTTGATTGAAGAACTATGGTAGCTTTAGATGATTAATTATAAAGATGATGAATGATTATGTAGTGGATGATTTTATTAAGTTAATAATATTTTAGTTTTTGTATTTTTGCCATTATTTGCTATGGGGACATTGAGCCAGCCAGGTACACAAAAAGAATGTCAAATTTTTATTTGGCAACAATATAATTCGTTACCAAAGCATTGAACAAGTTTTAATATAGCAACAATTTTTTAAACATTTAGCAACAAATTTTCTTTGCTAATGACATTAAAAATATAATATTTGGCAACAAAAAATTAACCTAATAACAACGGAGAGGATATTGTTGCTAATACTAAAATAAAAGGCAACATTTTTTTTCGTTGCAAATCATATCAACTTTTGTTGCACATATAAAGAAACGGCAACATATAATGTCGTTGCTAATTAACGACTTTCGTTGCTATTGAAAAATAACCAGCAACAACATTTTCGTTGCTGATTCAGCATAATGTCGTTGCCATATAGTGAGGCCATGAGCCTCTATAATAAGGAGAGAAAGAATAAGGGTGGGGGAGCCGGGAAGGTAGAAGCAGGTAGTGGTAGTGGGAATGCAAAAAGAAAGGGGAACAATTTTGGAAATATCCAGGTCAAGCAGGAAGGTGTGAAGAAGCAGGCTGTGCAGTGTAAGAATTATGGGAAGAATCATTCAGGTGAGTGTCTTAAGGGTAAGTTTGTGTGTTACAAGTGTGGGCAGAAGGGATATATCTCTCCTAACTGACCCAATCCTAGGATGAACAATGGGTGTTTTTTGTGTGGATCGACGAAATATAAGGTAAAAGACTGTCCAAAAAGGAGAATGGATGCAGAAAGCGGGAATACGAGGATAGGTAGCGGAACACTGGCGATAACGGGACCAACTTCATCAAGCAAACCAACAAAATCAACCGCAAGAGTCTTCAACATGACGGTTCAGGATACTATAGCAGCCGGGGATGGAACTCCAAGTATTATTCGTATGAATTTTATTTTCGTATATATGATTTTTCTTAAATATAGTAAATTATGTTATAAAGAAATTTTGAAGGAGAAATTTGAGTTCTATTAGAAATCAAATTTTTCGTATAATCAGATAGACAAGCTTTATGCTGAATAGTTAAGATCAGTTCGATTGAATCTGATCGAGATCTACTTGAAATGACTGTGTATACTATTTTCCCTAGTGTCTATAAGTTTTAAAACGGTGATTCTGGGGATGGAATCCTTATAAGGGAGGGTGAACGTAATAACCCAATATTTTCAATATAATTAAATAAGAAATTTTGCATATAAATTTTTTAAAAAACAAATGTGGGAATATGTGCAAGATAAAGTGTATGTATATATGTGATAAATAGAAATTTATTTATTACATGAATAATTGTAAATAAATTTTTTAAAGGAATTATTGATCATTATAAATTATATTTTTATAATAAATTAATTTTAAAGTAAAAATATTTTATTATTTATTTTCCATGAAAATAGGATTATTGTATATAAGATATGATTATTAGGATTATTATAATAATTTTTTTTTTATATTAGTTAAGTTAATTTTAACTTAGTTAATAATGGTATATATGAAAGTTATAATCGGATATGGATTCAAAACCCTAATTCGGATTTTAAATAAGGAATGAGAATAATAATATAATAATATTTATATTTCAGTGCTATAAACATGTATGGTATGTGCGTAATATTAATTTGTGGAACAGTTATAGTAAAACAGTACAAAATCCTAGCATTACTGATAAACTTTAGTACATAAATCAATTACGACTGTAAGATTTGCTAAGGTGTTGTGTTATGTAATTAATGACAATTATTATAGATTTAATGTTAATTAGGTAGACCCTAATTAATGTTTAGAAACCCTAATTACTAAATTAGAACCCTAATTATTAAGTTATAAACCCTAATTATTAATTTAGCAAGCTTAATGGTAATTAGTAAATTATAAAGTCTAATTTATAAGTCCTAAGTGATTAGTAAACCTAATTTAATTAGGGAACCCTAATTCACATTTTTAGAAACTAAAATTAACATTTTAGCCATTATAAAATCCTAAAAAAATGAACTTATCAAACCTTAAGGTTAAACCCTAAGGGTTGGAGTGAGATGCCAAGTTTGCCACTAAAAGTAAAAGCCAAATGACATAATTGCACTTCTTGCATTATTTAATAGATAACTTGTAAAGGTTGCCATAACTTTAGTTGTTGAGCAACCCTAGCTTAGCCATGTGCCTATAAACCAAAAATATTAGCCATTTACCAATCAAACTCATTGCATTCATGTTATATATAAAGATCAAGAGAGAGGAAGACACATTCAAGCCTCATTTATACAAAAACACACCACCAATACTCTCTCCCTCTAAACCCACGAATTTTATTGTTGGACCAGTCCCTAATCAAGTCCCAAGTTCACCCATAACAGATCAAGATGTAAGACCCCAACTTATTATTAATGAAATTTAATTTTCTCTATTTATTATTTTAAAATAGTAAGGGTTGATTTGATTAATGTGGATAGTTAGGGGTAAAATACGCAAATATTTTAAAATAAGCAAGTGGTTATAAAATATTCATTGTTGTCGGGGAATATTCGTTTGGTCGTGGAATATTAAATCTTGTCGGGGAATATTAAATGCACTGGCAAATGAAATGCATGTGGGCCCCATAACGGAAAGCGATTGGATGAAGAAAACGACAAATATAAGTTGTTTAAAAATAACGGTGTAGTTATTACTGAATTATCTTTGTTAAAATACTAAATTGGTAAAAACACAAGAAGATACCAGTATTGCACCAATTATTGATTCTTACGTAAGAAGGCACTACTCAATAATGGTTACAGTAATTACTGTTCGGTATTTTATTGAGTTAATAATTGCTGCGTTGATATTTTATATTGTTGTTGTTTCAATAATTGTCATTACACAATATTTTTCATTATCGAAGCAATAATTCATATTATCTGAATAATATTATTAGATAACATTATTGGCAATGTCTAGAAAGTTACATCTAAGGAGAGGTTTGGTCACCTAAATCAAGCGCGCCAAGATGAAGAAATTCTTATTGGAAAGCCCCTCTTTGAGGAGCTATGCAGTTGTCAATATTGTGATTACGTAATATTATTTGTGAATAATTAATTATTGATTCATATGATGAGGAAAATATTGATTTTATGTGGATATAGATGGAGAAAAATTTTAATGTGACAATTGTTGAAAATTAAAATTTTATCTTTTTTCTCGATAAAATAATTCATTTAAATATATTATTATATTTTAATAATATAATAATGGTGATATTTTTACATCGAATGTGGGATATATGAGTATACGAGGAGGAAGAGTATTTTGTTGTAATAAATGTTTAAAACATGTTAAACATGTCAGTGGACCCCATTTATTGGTGAAATTTGATTATAACTGTAAAATCGTCTGTTTGTGGATTTGGCCAATTTCTATTTGGAATTTGGAAAACTTTCTTCCGCAAAGTTGTAGAGAATTGAATTTCCTATAAAAACTCTCAAGATTCAAATTTTTCGATGAAAGGGCTATTTATTATGAATTATTGAAGTTAGAAGTTCAAATAATTAATTTTGGGAGTTTTAGTTAATTATTTTGAGAAAACATTTTTTGCAACTAAGTTGGCCTCACATGTGATTCAAATGGGCTGAGATCAGTTGTCTAAGGTGGGCTAAAGAAAATGTGAAAATATATTAATATTATATTCAATTTTCTACTTTTGGTGTTCTAAGCATTTTCCTATAAATAGGTGCTTAGGTTAGAATTGAAAAACACACCGTAAACTCAAGTTTCTCTCTATTTTCTCTCGATATATTGAGCGTATTCTTGTGAGTATACTTTGAGTATTGTTAGGCGGAAGCAAGTTCCTTCAAAGACTATACCCAGATTCCAAATTGTAAGTACTAATCTTTCGAGGTAAGGGATGTTATTTTCTTCTCAAATGATATTATTTCTTCAATATCATTATCTTTGAAATATTGGTTGGAACTTTTTATCAAATTTGGAACTTTTTCATGCTTAAGGTTACTATTCATGAGTTACTATTCACTAGTTATTATTCACGAGTTACTATTCACGAGTACTATTCATTAAGGCGTGAAGATGTTTTTTGGGAAATTTCTATCTTTTGGTGTCTGAGTTACTATTCACGATACTCAAGACTATTCACGATACTCTGACTATTCAATAAAAATAAAATTTCTTCTTTTTTGTCCAAAATATCTATTCTGGATACTAGCTTTGATTGTATCCATGTTTTGATCATTCTTGAATTTTACACCACTATGATTATTTTTGAGGTATTTTTGAACATGGATAAAACAAAGTACGAATCCTTAATCCTTAATCCTTGTCATTTTGTTTCACTGGATTCGTTTCTTTAAAAATATTTTTCATCATCCTCAGTCTTAAATGATGATATTATTGAATATCTTTGGCCTATAGTGCAAAGATGAATGATTTCTGAAGAATATCTTTGGCCGTAGTGCAAAGATGAACAGGTGTTTAGATGAACATGACCAACTGATGAATATCTTTGGCCTGTAGTGCAAAGATGAATATTTGATTCCAGATGTATATTGATTGATGTTATAGGGATAAAAGATAGACGATAAACTTTTAAATTCATACATAGAAGATAGTAGTTTGCATTCTCTACTTAACTCTTCTAATGAATTATTATTTTCGCGAATATTGATTTAAAATTTGTTGTCTATTGTATTCTATTAGATTTTTCCTGTTGAAGACTAATGAGTAATTTGTTGTATATTATCTTAGTCATAATATTCTTTCTTTGGGCTAGTTGAGCTCACCCTTTCCTTTTTGTTCCATTTTTCTTCTCAGAGGCGAGAATATAGCGAGCACGAAGTTAGGGGTATGGAATGAAGGTTTTAGAAAGAATTGTTTAGTAGTCCTCACCATTTTGTAAAATAATGTATCAATAAATGTGATGAGGATTTATTTGAGTATAGATATTGTCTGAAGATAATATTTGTATTCAAACTCACGTTTTTTGTTGTAATAATAAAGTTGTAGTTGTTTCTGTACCATGTATTGACAACTCAGAATAGGTGATGTATACCTATTTTGGGGGCGTCACACAAGAAGTCAGATTTAAGATTTTGTTCATAGAAAGGTATAACCCTAAACAATAACTTCAATCTTGTATGCTATGTTGGATTTGGTGTTTGAATGTTTAAATATGTTATATGAGGTGTAAACCAGTGATCTGGGTTGCTAGATAGTAGATCCATAACATTTATATGCTCAAATTTGATGTTTTCAAAAATCTGGAAAAATTGAAGAACATGGTCTGACAACCGAATGTCAGACCATATAGATCTTTGTCTGTGTATAGTTTTGTCTGTTTAAAGGATTGTATGTGTAGTATGTCATGTAGGCTTTTATCTAGAACTTGAATCAAGTCCAGATCATGTACAGATTTCATGTTATTGATGGTTAAAGTCGGTTAACCGACTATGACCAAGTGAATCTGGAAAACCCAGATCGTGCCCAGAAACGTCTAACAAGATGTTTTTGGGCTCTGATCTTTCATTTGTTTGTTACTTTGTTATGGATTTTGCATCTAAGTTATAATATGTTGTTTAGACTACATACTAATGCCTTTAGAATACATAAACATCAAACTGGATGGATTTAGTGGATGGTCAAACCAGGCAATAAGATCACGGTTTCTGTTTTCTGGGCAACCCAAAAAACATATGAACGTGATTTCTGACATGGTTTGACCGGACCATATCTGTTGATTCTGTTGTTGTTATACTGTTTTTATGTAATAGATATTTTTCTTTACATGTTGGCTACACACTAGAACCATTAGATAACAAAATGATACAATAACAGTAAGTAGTGGAAGCCCAAAGTAGGCTGCTCGGTCTGTCCTTCATTTTTGGATAACCCAGAAAATGAAGAATAGCTCTGACAGCTTGTTCTGAGCCTTAGATCTTGCTCGTGTATTATGATATGAACCAGAAATTGTTATGTACTTGTAGTACTACATATATACTACAATATTCGACCCTAAGCTTGCCCGAAAACAATATAGATTAAGAATTACACTTGGTCAAATGTAGCCACTTGATAACTGCCTTTAAATGTTCTTGGTGCTCAAGAACACAATAGGCGACAGACTTATTAATTTTAATTATATTAATTTCTAAAAAATTATTTAAAAATAGAAAATAAATTCTAAAAATTACAAAATTAGTTTTAAAAATTATTTTAAGTTATAAAAATTAACTTTTAATAATTTAGCATATTTTCCATAAATATTACTACCTCCGTCCCACAATAAGTGATTTTTTAGGTTTAATATTTTTTCCAAAAATAAGTGATGTGTTAGAACTCCAATACAATTTTTACAATATTTTCCCACATATGCCCTTATGCAGCCATTATTCTTGACTCTTCGTTTCCTCCATTACTCACTACAATTAAATGACACTCATTAACTCTTTAACTCCAAAAAAATATATTAAGGGTATTTTTGTCATTTTAACTTGTGTATTGGTATGTGTGATTTAAGCTAAAAAATTACTTATTATGGGACGGAGGTAGTAGTAATTATTTGAATATTATTGATATTTAATTTATTTAATAAATGCATTAAGTAAATTAATTAAAAATGATTATCATATTAAAAATCATTTTAAATGATAATAAGGTATTTAAAAATATTTTAAGTTATAAAATGTAACTTTTAATATTTTAAAGAAAATTTCATTAATTATTTAATATTAATGATATTATATTTATTTAATAATTATATTAAATAAATTAGTTTAAAAATTATTTTAATATTATAAAAATCATTTTAAATGAAAATAAAGAGTTTAAAAATATTTTAAGTTATAAAATATAACTTTTAATATTCAAAGGTAAATTTCATTAATAATTTAATATTAATGATATTAGATTTATTTAATAATCATATTAAATAAATAGTTTAAAAATGGTTCTATTAATTTAAAAATCATTAAAAGAATGATATAAATTATTTAAAAATATTTTAAGTTATTATAAATGACTTTTAATATTTGAGTGAATAGTACCTTAATATTTAAATATTAATGGTAATTATTTAAAAATGATTTTAAATGTTTTAAAAATTATTTAAGGGTAATATTAAGACTTTAAAAATATTTTGAGTTATTATAAATAAATTTAATATTTTAGCAATGGTTTCATTAATATTTGGATATTATTTAAATATAAATGATAATAGAATTATTTATTATTTAAATCATTTAATAATGATTCCAGAGTTTAAAGAATCATGATAAACTATAATAATTAATTAAAAATTATTATAAGTCATTTAAAAATAATATGATTGATGTTTAAATTATCTAGAATAATATTTAAGATACATATTATAGTTTTATTAACAATAAACTCAATAATTACCCGATAAAGCCATCGGTACACCAAAATGTTACCGAAATTGATTTGAACCTATATAAGTTGACCTGATAAATGTCTGTTTGTGTCCTAATGACTGATAAACGTATGTGACAATGTGATTAGGTTATGTGTTGACTGTAAATAATAGTACGATGTGTTATGATATGTTATTCAAATCGATAGAACAATCTTATGAATGATAGGTCGTTAAATTAAAGATGGAACTAAGTTGTGTAAGAAGCAGATCAGTCAAGTATCCTAACCTTTACATTTACTTTATGCAATGGACATGAGTAAGAAAGTTTCATAATTATATTATCGTTGTGCCAGATTATTAACTCTGTTGTTATTGATTATGTATCCAAATATTCGTATTCATGCAAGTTCTTGAACTTTATTCGTTCATTGTTTATCAGTACAATATTACTATAAGATTCAGATATATATATATATATTATGTTTATTAATTTCTAATTATGGTTATACAAGTGTCCTCACTTGGATAATTATTGTATTTAATCACATGTTGGTACATACTTATTGGTTTTCAGTATGTACATCTTAATTAAAAGTCGTCTAAGCTATTTGACTCGGCTAGACACAAATTTAAAAATATCGTTGAATATAATAGAACCCTATTGTTATCCAACCGAATTGTTTTGGTTCGGATTCCAGACTAAGTATGAACAACCCGAACATGAGAAACTTTTTTGCGCCGAAGGCAGATAAGCTGGACGAAAATATCATTTGAACATGTAGTATTGATCAATACATGACATAACGGGCTGATCACCCCCGTGCTCGTAAGTTATGATAGTTTGCAGATAAAGTTCTGTTCAACCTTTTCGAAAATTGAAAGCAAAGTTCATAGTCTGTCAACTGATTTCCATTTATAGTCAGTACGTAGTTTCAAAATTTGAAATAGAGTTGATATGTTGTTTAGTTTTGCTTCAGTTTACTTCACAACTATTGATTCGTTGTAGAAGTGTCATTCAAAGAAAACATTATTTTTTTAGCTAATACTTATTGATTGCTATTACTTGTTGGGCAATCAAATGCTCATTCTTGCTTAATTTAAGTCACAATATTATTCATCATTAATATTATAAGTCATAATATTTAACAACCAGATCATTCTTAGGAAAGAGGGGGCTTTCTGATAAGGATTTCTCCCTATTAGTGCGCAATTAGGTGACCAAACCCCTTTTCTCGATAAAACTTTCTAGACATCATCAATAATGCAAATAATAATTTGAATAACTTTGTCGTCTCAATTATTGATTTAATAATATAAAATATTGTGCATATGATACTGTGACAATAATTGAATCAATAATATGAGAGATATTATGCAGCAATTACTGTGTCAATAATTAAATAAAACTGAGTGACTTCTCACTTAAGCATCAATAATCAAAGATATTGTACAATATCGTGTGCTACTATGCAACGACGCGTATTATTATTGTGACACCCCCAAATCCGGGTATCTTCCAACCCGACATATGGTGCTACATAGTGCTATAATTCACATAAACATTTAATTGAAATGCCTCAAAAGAACAAATATGTCTTATATATAATCCAAAATAATATTACCATTCCCCAGGTTCTTTATAACCGTTACATTTGTTCTTGTCATAATATCAAATATTAACATCATTCACATATACTATTACATAGGTAATCTACAGGTTCGCCTTAGCCTTCCATTTATCTTTGTCGGATCCTTCGGTCCGTTTGGTCTTAGCTGCATTCATATGGTTCAAGAAAGAGTGAGTATAACTAGCTTAGTAAGTCCAACAATTCCATTTAAACAACATGCTTGAATCATATAAATCATATATCTTCAATAACTGAACAATAGTTATGAAGTACTATCGATAATTCAAAATAGCACTTCTTTTTTCTTAAAACGTTTTCCAAGGAACAACATTCAGAAAAACATCAATTTCGGTCCAAGACCTTGAGCATTTCATATTTTCTTTGAAAAGGATAACCCGGCACTAAGTCCGTAAGTCTGGCATTACCTACGAGCACATTTAGGTGATCAGCCTATAGTACTCTATGTTGTACAACACTACTTTCTTTAAACGTGTACGTTTAAGTTGTGGCAACCTCACGTGCCTGTCATTTGATAACAAAACATTTTTTTAGCATACTTAGTCTTCATTTGAAAACCATACCAACATAATTTGGCAAAACATTAACAATACTTTGATAGATTATAAGAAATCCAAGACATTTTAAGTCTAGCCGAAAGAATTAACTTTGACTTCATCATACATCAATGCATGCCTAAGAATACATGAATCACAAAACTTGTCCAGATTAAACATAGGCAAGGGTTAGAACACTTGCCTTCAGCATCTTCTACTGTTATTACACTTTCCCTTTAAGTCTTTACGGTCTCTATAATATATGATCACATAACCTAACACATTAGATCATATATAATCAAGTATGGTTACTACTATATCTTATCCTTCTTCTCAATCTAATCATGTTTTAGATTGTTATTATTCATTCTGGCTTATCACATTACATTGTTCTGACATTCAATTAATCTTTCGTCGACCTTCAATTGTATTACTTAAGGTCTTTAACATCAGTTAAGGATGTTACTTTAGGTTTAATAATGTTTCATTTCATCATTAACCAACTGTCTTTCCTTTTATCTTCATAAGCTTTCATTACTGTGCAAACCCTAGTGCTGGCACTGCGGCGCTAGCTTTCCTTGCTTAAGCCGCGCTGCGACGCGAGTTAACAATGGCTAGAGTTTGGCCTTGGCGCTGCGGCGCCACACATAGTTCATTTGGTCGTGCCACGACATGAAACTCCAGAGAGGTTGGGGGCACTTTGTTGCTGCAAAGACCACCAATAAGCTCTTTTGGCCATGACGCCAACTCTCAGGCACCAGACACTTTTGACAAATTTTAAACTTTGTGAACTTCCCGGACTCCAAATTTGATCATTTTAAGTCCGAATTGGCTCGTTCAAAAGTCATTAGCTCACAAATCACATACTCTGCGTGTTCATGAAAGAATTTTATATTTTTGAATCTGTTAACTCAAAATTCGCCTATTAGTCCATTTTAACGAAAATGATAAACGTTCGTGAATGTTCAACGCTCGTTTCTTCGTTCTAAGTCAGAATTCGGTCATTTTCGAGTTCGCAACTCTATAATGCCAAATAAGACTTAGTCCCATCGAAAACCAACATTTTCGAGCTCAATTTCATAATTCAACTTCCATTCTGAGAATTTCACAATTTTAACGATTATCGTCCAAACTCGTGAATTTCGCCATAACTTCGTTACTTTTGATTTTTCATCATTTCAAACGGATTATTTCCATCATACTAACATCTTAACATACATATTCCATTAACTTATATACATGATAAGTTCTTACTTAATCTTCATGAGTTTATAACTTATATGCTTATGATTTCACTTCACATATTTTATCATGGTTTTAATCTTCTAACAACCATCATTGCTTCTTCTTATCATACAAACTTCATTAATGTAAACATATGACAAGTTCTTCCTTAGTTCATAACTTATATATGAACGAATTGCTTATTCATGGCTTATTAAGACTTAAGTTCTTTGATTATCTATTCTCTTTACTTCTTAGCATACATACTTCACTAATCAACACTTCTCTATCAAAATAGAATTGAAGAGTTGGAAGATTAATGATATAGGAGTCTTACTCTTGATGTTCAAGCTTGTTCTTCTTCTTTTCTACTATGAAAGTCTAGCTTTTTCTTACTTTTTCTCTCTAACAAATAAGTTATAATATGTTGGATGAAATTAACAAGTGAAAAATGATCCAACACTACTTCTATTTATAGGATTTCTAAGGTTAGGGTATAATGGTCAATAGACAAATCCCACCTCCTTAATTAAACCTCCTTACTATTCATTACTTAATCACTAAGTTTACTTGGTCATCACAACCTTTGCTTGCTCATCACATTCTTTGCTTGGCCACTAAGATCATTCATGTGATCATGGGTCCCACATGGGTTGCCCCATAGATCTTCTTTACCCATTGGATTCTTAATTTGGGTTTTAATTCAATTAGCTTACTTGTACTTTGGGCTTGCATTAATTCACACTGGAATTTACATTAACAAACACTTGGGCTTTAACATTAGTTTGCATTGGACTTAATCATAATCCCAATTAGACTTTACACTTCATACACAATCCTATAAGTCCAATTACATATGGCTTAAAGCCTTAGAACGTATTGTCTATGTATTAATCTCGTATTCTAACTTGTATACTTATTCAACATATACGACATACCATCATTCATACATACTCGTATAATACTTCATATCATACTCGTATTCATTACCTCATACAATACCTACGTATTATATGATCATTAATTGCTTTAACTAGTTAACGCTTTACTTTTTCTAACGTTCTCGAATTAAGTTCGCATGCAAAAAACTACGTTTTCTATACTTGAATTATTATTACATAATCCATCTCACCTCGATATTTTATCATTACGTATTTCTTGGAAGTTCAAAAATAATTCCCAAGCAGAAATCAGTGAATAGTGTTTTTTGGAAAAATTCTTGGAAAACTTTTATTTTTCGTCTTGGAAATTCCAACACTTTAATTTCTTTACGTAGTCAAAATACTATGACATTCCGACGTCTCTAGGTTATAGAATGTCATTCATCTTACTAACACATAATAATAACAAATAATATAATTTTATTCATTATTTAATTAAATAAAATTATTTTACAATAGATCCGAATTTCTTGGTCGTTACAATTGTACTTTTACCACCAGGTATTTCAACAGTTTAATGGTAAAACTTTCACCGTTATTTTTATAAAAAGATATTTCTGTCATTTTCGAACTCCGACAATACTTCCATTGTGGGGTCCACCAATGATTGTGTCATCGTACAAATATTTCTTATTAAAACGAATATTCCCCGACCAATCGAATATTTTATAATAACTTGCTTACTTTATAAAATTTATAAATATTACCCATAACTATAACATAAATTAATCTTTATTCATAAAAGTTGGGGTCTTACAATCTTCCCTTCTTATGAAATTTTGCCCTCGAAATTGGGGTACGTACCTAGTATGTCTAAGAGGTGAGGATACCTTGACTTCATTTCAGATTGTAACTCCTAGGTCATTTCCTCAACATCGTGATTTCTCCATAAAACTTTGACTTGAGGTATAACCTTGGAGCATAGAATATGTTCATTCTTATCCAAGATTTTAACAGGTACCTCTTCATACGTTAAATTTTCCGCTATCTCGTCCGGTTCTAATTCAATAATGTGGTTCGAGTATTTCACATATTTACGTAACATAGATAAGTGAAAAAAAGTTATGAACACGAGACATACTTGGCGGTAAGGCGAGTTTATAGGCCACAGTTCCTACTTGATCGAGGATTTTGAATGGCCCAATGATTCGAGGATTGAGCTTTCCTCTCTTTCCAAATCTTCTAACTCCTTTACATGGAGCAACACGTAACAACACATGATCTCCAACATTGAATTCCACGTACTTTCGATGAAGATCAGCATAATTCTTTTGTCGAACTTCTGAGGTTTTTATACGTTGACGGATTATTTGAATCTTTTTCGTTGTCATGCGTACCAATTCTGGACCCAACAACATTTCTTCACCCACCTCATCCTAGCATACTAGAGAACGATACTTACATCCATACAACGCCTCGAATGGAGTCATGCCAATACTTACTTGATAATTATTGTTGTAGGAGAATTCCATCAATGACAAGAACTTGTCCTAACTTCCTTTGAATTCAAGGACATAGAGTCTTAATAGATTTTCAAGAGTTTTAATAGTCCTTTCCGACTACCCATCCGTTTGAGGATGTTATGCCGAATTAAATCATAAATTCATGCCCATAGCTTTTTGCAAACTAACCCAAAATCGTGAAGTGAATCTTGGGTCTCGATTAGAAACTATGGATACTGGCATACCATGCAGTCTTACAATCTCATTTATGTATATACGAGCAAGACGTTCAAGTGAATAAGTTTCTTGTATAGGTAAGAAATGAGCAGATTTGGTCAATCTATCGACAATGGCCCAAATTGCATCTATACCTTGAGAAACCTTGGGAAGACTAGTAACGAAATCCATGGTAATGTGCTCCCACTTCCATTCTGGAATTTCAAGTGGTTTCAATGGACCTTTTGGCACTTGATGCTCTACCTTAACACGTTGACAAGTTAAACACCTTGAGATAAACTTCGTTATCTCTATCTTCATATTGCTCCACCAAAATGTATGTCGAAGATCGTGATACATTTTAGTACTCCCAGGATGGATTATAAACGGTGTGTTGTGTGCCTCCATCATGATTTTATACTTCAAGTCAGAGTCGTTAGGAACACAAATTCTGGAGTTGACTCAAAGTATTCCTTCTTCATCGATTCTTGCTTCCGGAATAACACCTTCTTATACTTTCTTCCTCATACGCATCAGCTCCAGGTCTGTAGCTTAAGCAGCTTTAACTTTATCGTTTAAATTCGGTTCTACTCGTATATTTGCCATCATCACATGGGTCACTGGAGTCTTTATCTCTATCTCCATCCTTTGTAAGTCATATAAAATGGGCCTTTACGTTGACAATATCGCACTCGTACCCGCATATGATCTTCTACCTAAAACGTCAGCTACCACGTTCACTTTTCCATGATGGTATTGAATGGTATGATTGTAATCTTTTAACAGCTCGAGCTAATATCGTTGTTGCATGTTGAGTTCCTTTTGTGTGAAGAAGTATTTGAGGCTTTTATGATCCGTATAGATCTCCACTTTCTCCCCATACAGGTAATGTCTCCAGATCTTTAGTGCGAAAATGACTGCTGCCAACTCTAGATCATGAGTAGGATTATTCCTCTCATATTCTTTGAGTTGTTGTGAGGCACAATATTTTTGAATTATTGATCCTTACATAAGAAGGCACTACTCAATAATTGTTACAATAATTGCTGTTCAATATTTTATTTTATTGATTAAATAATTGTTGCGTTGATATTTTATATTATTGTTGTTTCAATAATTGTCACTACACAGTATTTCTCATTATCATATCAATAATTCATATTATTTGAATAATATTATTAGATAGCATTATTGGCAATGTCTAGAAAGTTCTGTCTAAGGAGAGGTTTGGTCACCTAATTGCGCGCCAGTAAGGAGAAATCCTTATTGGAAAGCCCCCTCTTTCTTGAGCACCACCTGGTTGTCATAATTGTGATTCTGTAATATTATTTGTGAATAATTAATTATTGATTTATATGATAAGGAAATATTTATTTGATGCGGATATAAATGATGGATTTATTTCCGTGGTTATAAATGAAGGAATTAATGTTGAGGTGTTTTATCAATATTTTTGTCGGAATGAAGGTATTAAAAATCAAATCAATATTTTTATGATATATTGCGTGAGTTATAATTTTTAATCCGACCGTTGGATCGTTGTGATTTTTGGATATGTTATACATATATAAGTTGAGTATATGTCCACAAATTTTGAACCGTTAAAAATGAACGTATGATTTGTTATGAATTGTAAGAGGTGACTGATTCGAATATTAGGTTTATAAATGATTTTGGTAGAAAATTCTAGAATTTAGTGGGCCCCACTTGTGGTTGGTGAAGAAATGTGCTGAAATTCTAATTCAAATGTGGTGGGTGGCAATAGTAGTAGGTAAAGCCATCAGGTAGCAGGTCAAGTCTGCTTCGGCGTGCTAATATTTTCCTATAAATAGAGGGCTGAGTTAGAATTAAAAATCACACCAGAAATATAAGTTTTCTCTCTTTCTCTTTTTATATTATCAAGCATATTTTGTGAGTATTTAGATACTTTGAGAGTTGCTATTCAGTTCAAGGTTCCTTCGGCTTTACATTCCGGTCAGAAATACTGCTCTTTCGAGGTAAGGGATTTTAAGGGTTATTATGTTTTTCAGTTTCATAATTTTTCCAACCCTCAAAAATTCTGGAAAAATTTGAAATGATGATTTGATGAGTTTTCTTGATTGTGTCCAAAAATGGTGATTTTTGGATGTATAGATTAGGAGTTATGAATTTTATGAGAAAATACTATTTTAAAAGTAAACCCTTATAACTCCTTGTGGTTAACTCCAAAATTGGTGAAATTTTTATTGGGAGTACATCTATATAACATCAGTAAATTCTGTAAATTTCGGAATTTTTTGACAAAAGTACAATTTATGATAATTGTCTAAATATTCGGCAATTTTGGCCATGTGAAAAATAGTAAATAAATTTTTTAAAATTTCGAGAAAAATATATGTTCAATATGGGACTATATTATGCTAAATCGCAGAAAAGAAAATATTTTTGTACTGATTTGGTATTTTTCATGAAAATGGACTAGTTTTGAGTAAATGAATTAAATATGTTATATGAAGGAAGAAAATTGAAAAATATGATTTTATGGCTTGAGAATCTTATATGAGGTATATGCAGATTTTTGATGAGGGTTTTGGTTATTGGTGATGAAATCTTATGAGTTTGGTATTTTAGGATGATTAAATGCATTAATTAGTAAAGTGTAAACAATTAAAATAAATTATTTATAAGTTTAAGAAATGTTATTCTTTCAATATCATTATACCGAAATATTGGTATGGATTTTATTGTGGAATTTCTACCTTTTTCAGGTCGGGGTTACTATTCATGAATTACTATTCATGAGTTACTATTCACGAGTTACTATTCACAGGGTACTATTCACGACAAAATTGATTTCTTTTTCTGACCAAATTATCGTTGATTTATGAATCTTACTCTTGAAATTAAATCCGTGTTTTGATCATATTGTTTTTATTATCATATATAACATTTTTATAATCCCGGTGAAGAAATTTCTCTTTGACTTGAGTGTAAAGATGGGTAGATTATTGGTATGATCGTGACTATGAGTTTTCTTTGGCCAGTAGTGCAAAGTTGAATCATTGATTGGTATGATCATGACCATTGGATTTATAATTGAATATTTTTAGCTTAAGTGCAAAGGTGAATTGATCAACATGGTTATAATTATGGTTTATATAAATTCTGAAATGATTATGTATTTCTTTGAGATATGAATATCTTTGGCCTGTAGTGCAAAGATGACCTGTTGTTTAATATCTTTGGCCCGTAGTGCAAAGATGACCTGTTGTTGAATATCTTTGGCCCGTAGTGTACCTGTTTTTGAATATCTTTGGCCCGTAGTGCAAAGATGACTTGTTGATGAATATCTTTGGCCCGTAATGTAAAGATGAATTTATTAGTATGATTATGAATAGGAACTGTGATTTGGTATAACCATGATCTTTGATGTTTCAGGTAAAGACATGTGATGAAAATTATCTTCGTCCTGGATGAGAAGAGTAATTAGAATCACAATTATGATTATGAGTTATTCATATGATTGTGGAAAGGAACTATTGATTGATGTTACAGGGATAAAACATTGTTGGTGGACTTTTAATGTGGAGAAGATAATAGACTTTATAGTCTATTTGACTCTTCTAATGGATTCTTTCGTTCCACCGCAACTATGGTTGAAAAGTTTTATCATCTACCTATATGTTCTAAATCTCTGATTTATTAGTGATGAAGGCTATTGATAATTTAATTATCTTTAGTCATAATATTCTTTACTGAGCTAGTTGTGCTCACCCTTTTGCTTCAAAATTCCTTTCAGGTAATAAGAGTGTAAATTTGGGTTGGCGGGGATAACAGGGAATAGTGTGGTGGTCCGAGGACTGTCAAAGTTTCTCAACACATTATAAAACGGCATGACATACAATATATAATTGTATTGAGGACGTAAGATGTGTGTCGTATATTATACGTCACTTAATAATTGATTTTGGTGAACAACAATAGGGTAAAGTGAACCTAACTTTGGAAGGGTGTTTTGCCACTATCATACAAGATGTCTAATGACATACAATCTCGTGTTATCGTAAGACAAGGTTGTGCACATCCACTTGCTGAGAATATCTACGAGCACTACCTATATGATCTTGGAGTTTATTTGAAATATAATTTTCAACTAAAGATAGTGGAGATAGTTATATGTCAAGAGAAGACTCACCATTGGAAAGAACATGATTGTAATCTTCTCATTTTTCTTTGGGGTCTATTGGGTCAACCAAGGATAATTTTCTAGACATATGATATCTATCATAACTTAAATTCATGGCCTCCTATGTACGAAGGTTTCCTTGAGCATTTCCCAAAGATTTTAATTTCTAAAAGCAGTTATATCGATTTGTACCTTTATGTAAGGTATCTTTGTGAGGTCTTTGTCCATGGTTGGGACATGAGTCACAGTTGGTATATATTTGTATCAAAACTCACAGCATATGTGTTGTTGTAGTAATAAAGTTGTAGTTATTTTCTGTACCATGTATTTGGCGACTCATAATAGGTTGGATGGATTGGACCTATTTTGGGGGCATCATAGTTGGTATCCGAGCTTAGGGATATGATCTCTGGCGGAGATCCGGGATTAGAACTAGGAAGGGAGAGACGAGTAATATCCTTCCCTAGTGTGCGTCCTACCTAAGTTGAATTTTCTTACTTAAGTTGACAAATTATGATATGTCAATTAACCTTTGTTTTGATGCTGTATTCTAGAATGATATCTGAAATACAAGAGATGAGCAATGGAGAAATCATGAGGACAGGGAAGATGGAATTTGAGATGAAAGAAAGGTATTTTCAACTCTTTGAAATACCAGGTATGTGACGCCCCCAAAATTAGGTATACGTCACCCATCTTGGGTCGCCACTTACATGGTACATAAATTCAAATACAACTTACTAAACTAGCGTCGGTATGCAATACGACATAAAGCGTGAGTTTGAATACAAATATTGTCTACTAGATATTATACAAACTCAAAAGGAGTCCTCATTACAACTATTATCACACTATTTCACTGAATAGTGAGGACTACTAATGCTATCCTCGGACCATTACTGCGTTCCCGACTCGTCCCAAACTATGTTCTCATTTCACGAAGAGAACGGTGAAAGAAAGGGTGAGCTCAACTAGCCCAAGAAGAAATATTATGACTAAGATAATGCGAGAATCAATTATCATTAGCCTTCAACAAAGTGTTAAACCGATAAAATACAATAGACAACCGGTTTAAGCTGCGTGTGAATAAGCAATCCATTAAAAGAGTCAAGTAGAGAATAAAGTCTACTATCTTTTAGGTTTTAAAAGGTTTTCATCAATTTTTATCGCCGAGACTCAAATTTTAATAAATAAACCACCACATCTAATCATCCCCGTACCACGGCCAAGGATTTTCATCAAATTATCAATGGTCATGACTATACCGAATCACCCCCGGTCATAATCATACCAAAACTATCCATCATCGCATTACAGTGCCATCGAGTACTTTTGTCACATCATTTATATCAAGTCATGATTATCTTGAATGATCCCCGGTCATAATCATACTAAGTTCATCTATGCACGTAAGCCAAAGATAATATAATATAACATGAGGATGATGACAATGACATAATAATTCAATAAAACAAGTTCAAGAATTATTTAATCCATGAATTATTAACGTCAAATTGTCAACATGATCATCATTTTCGTAGAGTAAAATTCAAGAATGATCAAGAATATTTCCATGAAAGATCTTTGGATGAAACGCAAATATCAAGGATATTCTACTAATTTCATGGAGTATATAAGTCAAAGTTTTAACCAACCTGGGTATAATAAAGAATGGAATAACAAAAGAAATCACCATGCATGCGGTACTTTTGCATAGATAAAAGTTATTCCAATGAATAATAATAACGGAACCAGTCGTGAAATTCACACACAAGCAGGATGTTCCAATGAATAATAAAGATGGAACGGATCCGGTGTAAAACACATGAGATAGGATATTCAGCCGAGAATGATAAAGACGGAACCAGTGTAGGTGTAAAAACACATGCATGTGATGTTCCAATGAGAATAATAGAAGAATGTCACCAAGTATAGGGTAAATGGCAGATACAAAAGTTATTCCAACAGAATAAATAAGAATGGAATAATATAAGAATTTCACCAAGTATAGGGTCTGGCGTATACTGTGGTCATGTATAGGGTATGCCACTTTTTTAAAAAAGTTATTCCAATGAATAATAATGAATGGAATAACGAGAGGTTCTCTTCATGAATACAAACGAATAATATCCCTTACAGTAAAAAGAAATGAATAGAAGTAGTGAAGTAGCGTAATACTCTTCTTCTTTACATAACTTTCTCTATAGCTTCTCTCTATAATTTTCTCTCTAGAGTTTCAATGAATTCGTAAGAAAATAATGAAGGAATGAGCTTCTATTTATAGGAAAATGGAATGCATAGTAACTAATCCATGAGCGGTCCAGATTGATTTACTTTAATCTGACGGTCCATATTTAAAGAAAATCTTTTAAATAAAATATAATATATTCTATTTATATAAAATATTTTACTATGCAAACACTATGCAAAAAACACTACGCAACACTATGCATAATAAAATATAATATATTCTATTTATAGAATAACTTTAATAAAGTATTCTATTTTATATAAAAAGATGTTTACATTTTATTACGTTAATAATACGAATAAAACAAAAGCGTCATTATCGCTATAATAATTCATATTATTAATAAATGATAATGGAATCAAATGAGTGACTTCTCACATAAGCATCGATAATCAAATACAGGTAGCTATTATGCAACCACACGCGTATTCATTGTACTTTTACTACAAGTATTTCAACAAGATATCGGCGGTAAAACTTCCGTACCGTTATTTTAATAAAATATTTTTGTCGTTTTCTCAATCTGACAATAATTACATTGTGGGGTCCACCAATGATTGAGTAGTTGCACGAATATTCCTCGCTAAAAGAATATTCCCGAACCAATCGAATATAATATAACCACTTGCATACTTTGCAAAATTTATAAATACTACCCACAACTATAATATTATCTCAAATTCACACCATAATATAAAAAAATTATTTTGACAAAATTTAAATCTTTATTAATAAAATCTGGGGTCTCACAAGGTATGTAAATTTCGAGGACAAAATTTCATAAGGAGGGGAGATTGTAAGACCCCAAATTTTATGAAATAAAAGTATTCAATTTTCCTATTTAGTAAATGGTTAAATTGATAAAAAGTTAAAGTTAAGGGTGATATATATAAAGTTTTCAAAATACGCAAGTGGTTATAAAATATTCATTTTTGTCAGGGAATATTCGTTTGGTCGTGGAATATTCTTGTTGTCGGGGAATATTCGTACGACGGTGTAACCATTTGTGGGCCCCATAACAGAAAACAGTTGGATGAAGGAAAACGACAAAGTATGAGTTTTTATAAATAACGACGTAGTTGTTACCGTTAACACTGTTGGAATACCCGGTGGTTAAAAATACAGTAATATGTGTGGTTGCACAAGAAATATACAGATTGCACAATATTTTGAATTATTGATCCTTACATAAGAAGGCACTACTCAATAATTATTACTGATAATTCTTCGTTTAATATTTTATTTTATTGATTCAATAAATCTGTGCGTTGATATTTTATATTATTGTTGTTTCAATAATTGTCAATGCACAATATTTCTCATTATCATATCAATAATTTATATTATTTGAATAATATTATTAGATAGCATTATTGGCAATGTCTAGAAAGTTCTGTCTAAGGAGAGGTTTGGTCACCTAATTGCGCGCCAGTAAGGAGAAATCCTTATTGGAAAACCCCCTCTTTCCTGGGAACCACCTGGTTGTCATAATTGTGATTCTGTAATATTATTTGTGAATAATCAATTATTGATTTATATGATAAGGAAATATTTATTTGATGCGGATATAAATGATGGATTTATTTATGTGGTTATAAATGAAGGAATTAATGTTGAGGTGTTTTATCAGTATTTTTGTCAGAATGAAGGTATTAAAAATCAAATCAGTATTTCTACGATATATTGCGTGAGTTATAATTTTTAATCCGACAGTTGAATTGTTGTGATTTTTGGATATGTTATACATATATAAGTTGAGTATATGTCCACAAATTTTGAACCGTTAAAAATGAACGTATGATTTGTTATGAATTGTAAGAGGTGACTGATTCAAAAATTAGGTTTATAAATGATTTTGGTAAAAAATTCTAGAATTTAGTGGGTCCCACTTGTGATTGGTGAAGAAATGTGCTAAAATTCTAATTCAAATGTGGTGGGTGGCAATAGTAGTAGGTAAAGCCATCAGGTAGCAGGTCAAGTCTGCTTCGGCGTGCTAACATTTTCCTATAAATAGAGGGCTAAGTTAGAATTGAAAATCATACCAGAAACATAAGTTTTCTCTCTTTCCCTCTCTATATTATCAAGCGTATTTTGTGAGTATTTAGATACTTTGAGAGTTGCTATTCAGTGCAAGGTTCCTTCGGCTTTACATTCCGGTCAGAAATACTGCTCTTTCGAGGTAAGGGATTTTAAGGGTTATTATGTTTTTCAGTTTCGTAATTTTTCCGACCCTCAAAATTCTGGAAAAATTTGAAATAATGATTTGATGGGTTTTCTTGATTGTGTTCAAAAATGGCGATTTTTGGATGTATAGATTAGGAGTTATGTATTTTATGAGAAAAGACTATTTTAAAAGTAAAACCTTATAACTCCTTGTGGTTAACTCCAAAATTGGTGAAATTTTTATTGGGAGTACATCTATATAACATCAGTATATTCTGTAAATTTCAGAATTTGGGTCCTAGACTGTCAAAGTGGAATAGTGTGGTGGATAACAGGGGAATAGTGTGGTGGTCCGAGACTATCAAAGTTTCTCAACACATTATAAAACGGCATGACATACAATATATAATTGTATTGAGGACCTAAGATGTGTGTGTAGTATATTATACGTCACTTAATAATTGATTTTGGTGAACAACAATAGGGTGAGGTGAACCCAACTTTGGAAGGGTGTTTTGCCACTATCATACAAGATGTCTAATGACATACAATCTCGTGTTATCGTAAGACAGGGTTGTGCACATCCACTTCTTTGAGTATATCTACGAGCACTACCTATATGATCTTGGAGTTTATTTGAAATATAATTTTCAACCTGAGAGCAGGTGGAGATAGTTATATGTCAAGAGAAGACTCACCATTGGAAAGAACATGATAGTAATCTTCTCGTTTTTCTTTGGGGTCTATTGGGTCAACCAAGGATAATTCTCTGGACATATGATATCTATCATAACTTAGATTCATGGCCTCCTATATACGAAGGTTTCCTTAAGCATTTCCCAAAGATTTTAATTTCTAAAATAGTTATTGATTGTACCTTTATGTAAGGTATCGCTGTGAGGTGCTGTCCACGGTTGGGACATGAGTCACATTTGGTATATATTTGTAAAAACTCACAGCATATGTGTTGTTGTAGTAATAAAGTTGTAGTTGTTTTCTGTACCATGTATTTGGCGACTCAGAATAGGTTGGATGGATTGGACCTATTTTGGGGGCATCACATGAAGCATCGTTGTATATGACAAATCCCTCCGAACCAGATGGTATTGTTAGAACAGGTGCTGAAATGAGTCTCCTCTTGAGTTCTTGAAAACTCTTCTCGCAATCCTTGCTCCAACCGAATTTTGTGTCTTTTCAAGTCAGCTAAGTTAATGGAGTAGCGATTCGAGAAAATCCTTCCCCGAATCTCTGATAATAACCAGCTAAGCCTAGAAAGCTACGTACTTCGGTTACTAACTTGGGTTGCTCCCAGCTTTGTTTTACTTCAATCTTTGCCGGGTTAATAGATATTCCATGATTTGATATCACGTGCCCAAGGAATGCTACTTCCTCAAGCCAGAACTCGCATTTCTTCAAGGTGGCTTATAACTTGTTTTTCACGAAGCTTTTGGTGTATCAGCCTCAAGTGTTGCTCATGATCTTCACGGATTTTGGAGTAAATAAGGATGTCATCAATAAAGACAACCACAAAATGATCCAAATATTCCTTGAATACTCGGTTCATCATATCCATGAAGGCAGCAGGAGCATTAGTCAATATAAAAAACATGACTAGGAATTCGTAATGTCCGTACCGAGTTTTGAAAGCAGTCTTTGGAATGTCATCAATTTTAATCTTTAATTGGTGATATCTGGAACAAAGATCGATCTTTGAAAAGAATTTGGCGCCTTGCATGTGACGCCCCCAAAATAGGTATACATCACCCATTCTAAGTCACCAAATACATGGTATAAAAAATAACTACAACTTTATTATTACAATTGTCGTGCAAAATACGATAACACATACTGTGAGTTTAAATACAAATATTGTCTTCTAGACAATATCCACACTCAAATAAAGTCCTCATTATAATTATTGACACACTATTTTACAAAATAGTGAGGACTGCTAAACAACTGTCTAGAACCATGATTCCACACCCCGACTACTTCCTGCTATGTTCTCGCTTCCTGAGAGAACGAATCTAGTGAGACAGAAGGACAAATATTAGGGATTCGTATTTCAGTTTATCCAAATTCAATAATAATCCATAATAACCAATTGTGAAGTAGAATTCAAAAAAATAAAGATAAAAACATGGATACAATCAAAGATATTAACCATAAAAGACATATGGGATGAAAAAGAGAAAATTTCATTTTCGGTGAATAGTGTCGTATATGTGAATAGTAACTCCGACACAAAATGGTAGAAATTCCACATTAAAATTCATAACAATATCTCAGCATAATGATATTGAAGAAAATAATATCATTTAAGAAGAAAATAACATCCCTTATCTCAAAGAAATAGTACTTCGGAATGGAATATCGGATATGATGCTGAATGAAACTTGTACTGAATAGCAACTCTCAAAGTATCTAAATAATCATTAAATACGCTCGATAACATATAGAGAGAAAACTTATGTTTCTGGTGTGATTTTCAATTCTAACCTAAACACCTATTTATAGGAAAATGCTAGCACGCTGAAGCAGATTGACCTGCTACCTGATGACTTTACCAGCTACTATTTCCACCCACCACATTTGAAATAAAATTTGAGCACATTTCTCACCAACCAAAAGTGGGGCCCACCAATTCTAGAATTTTCCACCAAAATGATAAACTCAGAAACTTTAATAATTTCTGAACCAGACACCTCTTAAAGTTCATAACAAATCATACGTTCATTTTTAACGGTTCAAAATTTGTGGTCATATACTCAACTTATATATGTATAACATATCCAAAAATCACAACGATCCAACGGTCGGATTAAAAATTATAACTCACGCAATATATCTCAAGAACATTGGTTTAATTTTTAATACCTCCATTCTGACAAAAATACTGATAAAACACCTTAACATTAATTCCTTCAATTATATACACATAAAA